>CM053783.1:192422552-193000052 GCA_028749045.1 Cupressus sempervirens | reverse complement strand
TTAGAGACAAGTATGGAGAAATAAGGGAGATTGATATTTGAGATTGAGAGACATTCAATGAGTTCAAGTTTTATTCAAATGGATACGAAATCAATTCCTTGTTTCTCATCTGCACAAACTCCTTATGGTCACCGAAGGAATCATTATTGATGACTATCTGATGCAAATCCTAACAAAAAATTTTTTTTTTTAAATTATGCATACTAGGAGCTATCTACGTACCTGTGTGTTTGTAGATGAGCTATATACGTACCTGTGTGGAAATTGTATATGACAGTATATAAATAATGTGGATGATCTATAGTTTTATTCAAATCATGATGATAAATTATGTTTTGAAATTAATTCTCAAGTGGTAGTCAAAGATGTATATCCATGTAGCAAAGAGAATGATTCATAGTTTGATTGATTGGTGAAGGTGTGACAAGCAATAACAGGGCAGCGATATAAACACATCATGTATACCAAGCACAACGATGAAATCCATCGATTGAAATGAACAGAGTGGTTCCCTAAAACAAGTGATGTTAAAATGATGTTGAGAGCATTTAGGATACACAGTGACATGTCTTAGAAAGACAATGATTTGATACATAAATATCATCACACACACATGCAATATGCCTTGAGAGAAGTAAAGTTTGAGCAGCATTGGAACTAAGATATTCAGTGATAAAATTGGTGAGACACCACATGGAGAATAATAGTATAGATGGAGCTCAATGAAATATACTAAAACCAAAGGATAAGTTGCGTGTGAATGGAGTATATCAACAACTATAATATTTGAGTCTATCTAGCACCTATGAAAATATACAACGGCGGGTTGAACATCAATCGATATTAAACAAGAATCATCATTAAATATGAAACATGTGTTATCAGGTTAATATAGTTTTTCTCATGCACATATCGTGACTTTGAAAATACCCAAAATACATGTCACGCATGGATAGAAAATATCTAAGCAATGTGTTAATCAGAAACCAACCCATGTTGGAGTCAGGTATTGAAATGGATGGGTAAAACACCAAGAGTCGCACCAAGAATCCACATCTTTATGGACTACACAGTTTGAAGATGCTAAAATACAAGCTAGTGATGAAAGACAATAGACAGCATATGAAGTCTTGATGGCACTGGAATCAAATACAGATGTCAACGGTGGAAATGTATTACAAGAAATTATAGAAAAATACTAATAAAGTTGACCATAAACATAAAGATACAATTAATAATTCAAATCAAGGACATGTGACTATAATTAAGAAAAGATATAATTTATTTATGAATAGACATGAGTTTTAGTTTGAAAAGACACATCTTATATTTAAGATATAAATAAGGAATGAATCATTTGAAATTAAAAAAAATGTGCAAGACTTGAGAGGTGTGAAGAAAATAAAGCATATATGAAAAAATGGGCAGAGCTGTGAAGAAAAGAATATATACAGATTGACATATATATATTATAAGTATGTGACAATAATAAAAGAGAAATCAAGTAAGAAAGATTGCTGCTTTAATAAAGAGGATATAAAGAAGGACATTTTCAGATGTAATTATGGAGAACTTTGTAATCAAATTAAAAGGAATATTATAGAGTTGCGAAGACTATAAGAAGATTATGTTTTCTGATTGGTGAAAGAAATATAGCAAATTCAATGAAGAGATTTACAATGTTTCCATCATTAGTTAAGTACCATCATCAAGGTGGAAAATTAGTTTGAGTGCAGTGGATCAGTGCTCACGAAGACAACAGTGGGACTAGGTGCTTCAAGTAGGTCAGAGCCTGCAAAGTGTGGAAGTTGGAGCTTCCAATGAGTCGGTGCTCATAAACATAGGGGTTGGAATCTCTAGTAGGTTGGGTGAATAAGAAAGGTAAGCAAAGAGCAGACTTTACATGACGGTCAGTGCAGAATGATAAAATCAGAACAATTAAAAGATATCGAACATTAAGCATAAGCTTATCCTTCACATGCACAAGAAATTGTGTGATGTCAAAGGAAAAGAAAGTTGATACATTACATATTGTGCATGCTAAAACTTATGATAGTAGCTCCAAAGAACTTGATGATAAAGATGGATCAATTCAAGCACTTAAAGAAAATATCTTTGATGATTATGAGCATGTGGGAATCCTACATTGAGGGGAGGTGAATGATTATCTCAACCAATGTTGCATTCCCCATTGGAGGAATTCTTTGATTTAATGCATATGGATCTTCCAATGGATCAAGGATAAGTATTTATTATTCTTAAGTATACATTTATTTATTTTAGTCTCTCTCTCTCTCTCTTATTTGTATTTCTATGAACTATTTTCTCTTGATCTTTTCTTTTTGTATCTAAGGATGATCTTGCAGGAAAAGTAGGATGGTACATTAGGCATATTGTGCAAACTCAATATTATGAAGTAACTCCAAAGAAGTTGTGATCTAGAATTCATTAGTCTTATGATGATAAAGATGGATAAAGTGAGGATCTTGAAGCAAATATCCATGATGATCGAGGTTTTGAGTATTCTTCTTTATTAAGAGGGAGTCTGACACTTCTTCTAGGCAACATTGGAGTTTGGATTATTTATAATTAGAGGGAGCCCAGAAATACATGGGTGTGACTTCATGATTTTGATGGGCCTACCTCCATGTACATAATGAGGAAGTATTGACTTATCACCTAAAGGTTGAAAAGATTAGAATATTCAAAGGGAGTTCATAAGTTTTTATGAGTAACAAAATTATTTTAATGGGCCTACACCTCGTGAACATCATAAGAAAATGAAAAGATCCTTAAATAACTTGCATGATCATACTCTAGATACCGAGCATGCAAAATTGTTCAATGATATAAGAGTTGGAATTTCACATTGTGGGGGGTAAACTTAATAAACAATGTTCAAATTCCCACTTGAAACCATCTTTAGAGAGGAGATCTAATGATTTGACATTTATGGAAAGATAAGTAATTCTTACTCTTGAGTATTATAGTTATCTACTTACTATAGTCTCTCTCTTTCTCGGTTATAAACTTATACGTACTATAAGAGTTTAATTGCATTGATCTTTTCCTTTGTATCTACAGATGTTCTTGCAGAAAAGGAAAGTTGGTACGTTTGCTACCAGGATTATTGTGCAAGCTCTGGAAGTGAACATCCTTTATGATTAAGATTATGAAGATGAAATTTGACATTGCTTCAGATTAAGAGGGAGCAAATAAGAACATGATTTTGTCAAAAAAATTATTCGAAGGGAGTAGATCATATCACTTCAGAGGTGAACTTGACATGATTAATGTTTGTTGTTTCTTATGCACTTATTGACTAACATCATATGGTTGATGATTATATGCATACAATGATAAATCTACTCTTGTAGAAAATTCTTCATGACTTAATGTCATGTGACCTTGTGATACTGGTGCATTTATCACAAGGATAAGTTATATTAGTACAGATGAGCAAAGTGCTGATATTTTTACCAAGCCTCTTGCAAAGTTGAAATTGTGTACTTCAGATGTAAAATTGATATGACTTTGTTGTAAATGCATTTATTAAACTATATATTCATGAATATAAAATTATTTTTGCTTGCAAGCTTGTATTATGAAAAGTGACGACCTTTCTTGTGAAAGGTGATGACCTTTCGTCTGTTCTGATCCTATTATAAAGTGACGACTTTATTTTAGTTGATCTGTTTGCAAACAATGGTTGAATTTGGTGTTATCTTTCAAGCCAAATTTTTTCGAACACATTGATAACCTTCATGGGTCTTTTGTACAATAGCCGAACACCATGAAAACCCATTGTTTTGAAAGTTTGGGTTATCCTTGTTCTTCGGGCTAGATTTTTTCGGACACATTGATAACCTTCATGGGTCTTTTGGGCGATAGTCGGACACCATGAAAACCCATTGTTTTGAAAGTTTGGGTTATCCTTGTTCTTCAGGCTAGATTTTTTTGGACACATTGATAACCTTTGTGGGTCTATTGGGCGATAGCCAGGCACCATGAAAATCCATTATGTTTTCTTTCTCTCTCTTAGTTAAAAACATAATGATGATTACACCTTATTGTGTAAGTTAAACTTATTTCAATTTCCTTTTGCTTAAGAGAGAGTATTTAGGATTCTAGCCTCTTAGTGTATTGAAGTAAATTCCATATGTTAATTTACATGTGTGTGTTGATGAATTCATATTGATATGCCATTTTAGGGATATCATAGTGAGATGATATCTCCTTATATTCAAGAACATAGTATGTTATATATCAATCTTCCAAATAAAAGAGGGAGTGTTGAGATAGCTTCAATTGTATCTAAGTCATAGCTATGGTAGAAAACAATTGATATACATATCATTGCTAGAATTAGATATTGTTGGCATGTTTGTTCTAACACTTTTCATGAAGCGATGTCTACTATAAAAAGATCTCACCTATGATATAGACTTCTTGTTGAGACTTATATTATCAAAGGATAATGTATCTAGTGTGATATATATATTAAGGTCTTTAATATGGCATTCTAAGATTATCATGATAATGTATTCTATTACAAATCCTCCTGAGCTAAGAGGGAGTGTTAAATTGTAGCTTCTATCGGATTGAACTGTCCTAGAGTTAATCCTTCTATGGTTATTATTAATCATTAAATTATACATACTTGTATGCTATATATTATATATAATATATTTATATATAATATAAATATGTTATAATTAATAATGTTTTAATTAATGATTAATTAATATATATAACCATAGAGACATGTCTCTTCACAAGACATGCCTCTTGAAGATATATTTATATATCTTGTAAATCTGCAATTGAAACACATAGAATTACAATAATGTTATTACATTTGCAGAGATCTTAAAATTAACATGTCAGACATGCCGATGGTGGAAGGCAAGATCTAGGAAGAAACTTTGCACATTCATCTGTGCTTCAAAAGGTCTAAAGTTCAAAAACCTTTGAGCAGAGAACATCGACTGCCGATCACTACATAATGCAAGCTCACCTAACCAAGTCATGGGGAAAATAAATCCTCAAACTTACTCTTTCATTTTGTAGAGTTATGGTGCCCTAGGAAGCAAGTGAAACTACCACTAAGCATGTATTGAAGTTAGCCAAAAGGAACTTTGCATGCTCAAAATCTTGCTTTTAGGGGAGTCCTCGTTGCGCACCCTCCCATTGCAAGACACCAAAGGGCTAAGAAATAGAATGGGAGGCCTCATCAAGCCATGAAGATAGGTATCTCAAGTCCACCTCACAAAGTGTCGATCATGCAAGCACCTCTTCCTTTGCTACCTGGTTGCTTCTAGGGCTTCTTGGTGCAAAGAGGTTCAAAAATTTAGGGCTAGAGGCACACCTAACTATCCAACCACCTCACTAAGTAAACATAACAAAAGAAAATAAAATAGAGCACAACACCAAGGAGAGAGAGAACAAAAATACTTTATTGATGCATCCAATTATCACCACAAATGCCCAGCTATAAGACCTTCTGGCTTATGGCCAACAAGATTTACAAAATTCTAGACTTAGAATTTTCACTGATCCTTCATTCTAGCTCTTCTAGGTTCCTAAAATTTGCACTTCCCAAGCATCATACCTAACCTAAACCTAAACACCCGTATTTATACTTTTCAACTGACTTATAGAAGATTCTAGATCATTACATAATAAAAGGTTGACCTCAAAATGGTCTACACACATCCCAAGACAAGATCCTTACATTAAATTCATGATCCAAATTAATTACATAAGTTGGTTCAAACTAAGAATCAATCACAAATGAACTTGATCAAAGAAGGAATTGAACATCAACAAACATTAGGTTCACTTGACATGTGAAGGAATGCTCAATCACCAACACACTCGACCGATACTAAGCAACTTGCCCAACACTAGACAACTCGGCCAATACTGAATTTGGTAACAACTGCAGCTCGACAACCACTAGACTTTGGCAATGACTGCAACTTGGCATTTACAGACTGAATGACCAAATATGAGAAGGATAGCAAGGCAACCTAGGATGCTCTTGCATCAGACAACTGAGGTTGAAATAAATGATTCTCCTAAATCATTGAGATGTCACAACTTGAGTTGAATCCAACTCAGATTGAGAAATCCATGTAACATCTTCAACTGGTCTATTCTTCAACCTTACCAAATATTCATAGTAATCTTTCCCTCTTGTGCTTTTACCAACTTTCTGATCCAATATCTATTCAACATCTTCAATTTTATTTTTAGGATAACCATCTAGTAAAATTACTTCCTCATCTAACTCATGATACTTATGAAAATTAGCAACATTGAATATAGGAGATATATCCATGTCATCAAGCAACTCAACTTCATATGCATTACCACTGTTAAACTTCCTCAAAACTCTACAAGGGCCAAACTTCTTCATCCTAATCTTACTATATGTTCCAACAGGAAATCTTCCTTTCTTCAAATAAATTATCACCTGATCACCAACTTCAAAAACATGATGTCTCCTAGACTTATCAATATTCTCCTTATACTTTTGATTACTTTGTTCCAACCTCAACTTCACTTCTCCATAAAAAGACTTCATAAAATCAACAAATACTACCCCTTCAACACTTCTCTTCTCCTCACCAACAACATCACTCAAATCTAATAGAACTCTAGGCTGTATTCCAATAACAATCTCAAAAGGTGTTTTTCCAGTACTCCTATTCATAGAATTATTATTTGCAAACTTAGCTTATGCCAATACCATATCCCAATTACTTGACTTGTCTCTAACTAAACATCTCGATAGATCACCCAAGCTCCAATTCACAACCTCTATCTATCCATTTGTCTGCGGATGGAATATAGAACTAAAATTCAACTCAATATCCATCTTCTTCTGCAAAGTCCTCAAGAAATAACCAACAAACTTGCTATCTCTGTCAGAAATAATACTTCTTGGTAATCTATGCAATCTAACAATCTCTTTGAAGAAAATACCAGCAACATCCACATCATCTAATGTCTTCTTACATGGTACAAAATATACCATCTTAGAGAATCTATCCATAACAACAAATATGGAATCATACCCTCTTGATTTCTTAGGTAATCTAAGAATAAAATACATGTTGATGCCACTCCAAAGTTTCTCAGAAATAGAAATAGGTGTATACAATCCAATATTCTAACTCACTCCTTTTGCAAGTTGATAAATTTCGCAACTCCTAACAAACTTTTGAACATCCTTAACATACATTTGTGGTTAATAATATTTATCCTTAAGAAATAATCATCATACTTACTTAGTTGATATGATAAGTTTGGTGCTTTGCACTCTCTCCATGCTTTAGAAAAATTAGGGTCAGTATCATACAATTCCTTCATCTCATCAAAACCAAGAATCTCAACCTTTTATACCAGTCAACAAATAACATCTTTTGCTCAAGGCATTGGCAACTTAGTTAGTAACTCCACTTTTATGCTTTATCACAAATGTGAAACTCTACAAATATTCAACCCACTTTATATGTCTCTGATTCAACTTATGTTAACTTTCCTAATACTGTAAAGCTTTATGGTAAGTATACAACACAAATTCCTTAGGCATCAAATAATGTCTCCACTTCTTCAAGGCTTGAACAATAGCACAAAAATCTTGATCATACACAGAATACTTCCTTTTAGCATCATTCAACTTCACACTAAAGAAAGTAACAGGTTTACCTTCTTGACTCAACACAACTCCTATTGCACTATCACTTGCATCACATTCGATTTGAAATACCTCATTGAAATCAGGAAAATCCAATATAGGTAACTCGGCAACCTTTTGTGACAAAGTCTCAAAAATCTTATCAACTCCATGTGTCCACTTAAAATACTTTTTATCTCCTCTCATAGTTTCAATCATAGCATTACAAACAAAACTAATATTATTTATAAACTTTCTATAGAAACTAGCCAAACGATGAAATGATCTTACCTCACCCACATTATTAGGTGTAGGCCATTCCAAAATTACTTTAACCTTCTCAGGATTGTTTCTAAAACCATCAACTAAACTCACAAATCCCAAATACACAATCTCCTCTTGGATAAAGGAACACTTTTTCAAATTAATCAACAAATTCTCCTCTTTTAACCTCAACAATACTTGCTTAACATGCTCAATATTTTCTTCCTTATTCTTCTTGAATATCAAAATATCATCCACATATACAATCACAAACTTACCCAAGAATCTCTTGAGAACTTCATTCATCAATCTCATGAAAGTACTTGGTTCATTAGTTAAACCAAAAGGCATTACTAACCACTCATACGAACCATCCTTTGTCTTGAAAGCAATCTTCCATTCATCGCCTTCTTTGATTCTGTTACGGTGATAAACACTCTTCAAATAAATCTTGGTAAAATACTTTGCTCCACTCAAACAATCCATTATTTCATCCATCCTTGGCATAAGAAACCTATTATTTATTGTTATCTTATTAATAGCTCTGGAATTAGTACACATTCTCCATTCTCCATTCTTCTTAGGTGCCAATATAGTAGGTACAACACATGGACTCAAAATTTCTCTGATAAAACATTTATGCTACAACTCTTACACTTGTCTGTTAAGTTCTTCATTCTCTGTAGGTGTCAATTGATATGGTGCTTTATTTGTAAAACTAGCTCAAGAAATTACATCCATACAATGACTTATGCCTCTTATTGGTGGTAAACCATTAGGTATATCCTTTGCAACAATTTCCTTATATTCATGCAACAATTTTTTGATTTCTACTGGCGCTCGGCTAACATTGTTTTAGATTACAGTAAAAGCAAGTTTTGAGGGGACCCAAAACCCCTTACAATAGCAAAAAAGGAATAAATGATTAAA
Organism: Cupressus sempervirens; assembly: GCA_028749045.1. Lineage (NCBI taxonomy): Eukaryota > Viridiplantae > Streptophyta > Pinopsida > Cupressales > Cupressaceae > Cupressus > Cupressus sempervirens. The sequence goes on along the minus strand of CM053783.1, from coordinate 192,991,174 downwards.
GTACCCTAGGTTTTACAAGGACCTGGAACCTACAAAATAAATTATTAGAGTTCAAAACCAAGTTTTACAAGGACCTAGAACCAAACATAATATCAAAAAAATAAAAGGTGGAAAATGGAAACTAACACACAAATAACCAGGACCAACAACCAAACATGCAATCAGAGCCAACAATTAAGCTAGCTCTTTGATTACCTTAGTTATCTCATTACTAGTAGCCACACTCCCTTGAAGGATGTCCTCCATAGCTGAACCAAGAGCAACAACAACAACTTTCTTTGTACTTTTCTTAGTTCTCTTACTAGGGCCACCAATCAGCTGAACAACAACAAGGGAGATGATTTCCTTGTTGCTTCTTCTACTGATGCTTGCAACAACTATACACAAACTAAAGGTAACCATATCCATCCTTCGACCATTGTCCTTAACTAGTTGGCACAACTCCATTTCATACGCCTTTAGCTTCTCAGGGATGTTACCCACCTGGTTCTCCAACTATATTTTTTTTTGTTCTTTCTTCATCTAGGTTATTCTAAAGCTCCCCCATCTTTTTCTTGAGAATAATAATCTCATTGTAGAGGCAAGAATCAACCTGGAGAGAAGCATCAACTTTTAATTTGGCCTTGTAGAGGAAAGTAAGCTTCCCCTCATTATTCTCAACTTCATTAGCCTCATCTTCAACTAAATTCTTAGGATTATAGGTAGCATCCTAGTTCTCATCCAGCCTTAACTAATTGTCCTTGTCTAAACCCTCTTGGCCATTCTTTTCCTCCTGGTTTTCCTTATTCAAATTTTGATTATTAATCACAAGGGCATTATTATCAGTAGACTTTTCCTTTTCTAAATCAGCTAAGACCTTCACCTCTTAAGTCTCCATCTTGGTTGGCCCTTCGCCTTGAGTCGTGATTCCTTTATCCTCATTCTGGCCCAAGGGTTCAAAATGAATCTTAATCACCATGTTCATAGACCCATCATTAGTGCTTTCCCCATCATCTTTAGCTGAAGAATCTCCCTAATTACCAGATACCCATCAAAATTGGAATTGAGATCACCAGTCTCTATTTTACCCTCCTCTTCTTCTTTGCTCTCATAATCCTTTTTAGTATTTTTAGCCTCAGTCTCCTTCTTTTTACCCTTTACAATTTCATTGTGACCCTCCTTAGTTTTCACATTGAGGATTTTTGTTTTTTTGGCACTCATTTTATCTAGAGGCTCTTTCCCTAAACATTTCCTCTTCTCATCCACAGCAAGTAAAAGTTTCACAACATTCTTTCTACAATAATATTCAATTAATAAAATAAGACCTTCATGAAGAACATGCCTACTATCTTTATTTCTATGGGCATGGAGGCTATTAAGCAACAAATACTTCAAATAGAAGGGAAAAGATAACCTATCCTTATACTAGAAGTAGTTCAAAAATACAAAATGAAATTTATGAACCCTTTTCGACCTCCCATCCAAAATAAAGTATTCATGCACACAAGATAAAATGTCTTTCCAAATTACCTTAATCTGATCTAGCTCATAGAAATCTCCTTCAGTCACAAGATTATTTTCCTCCTCTTCATTTTTTGGGAAACTTCTTGAAAGCTACATTAGATATACTAATTTCCTTTTTGAATTTCATACCCTCCATGGGAAGACCAGTAGTTTCAACAATGAACTCATGTGTCAGGTCCATAGTTACCCCATGAAGAGAAACCCTCTCCCTAGGCTAGTTCTTGAAGAAATGTGATAGGCCAACACAGGGGCAAATAATTAAGAAATAATTAATAATTTATGATGAAATTCAGCTTGGTCTATTCGTGTCAATCCGAGAGCATAAGCTTGCGAAAGGTGTCTGAGCAATATACCACCAAGGGATGTTGCTTATGATATGAGGGATTATGAATGCATCTAGAAGACATAAGAATAAATCTGCAACAAACTAAAGTAATTCTGGCGACAGGAACTGTCACTTCCTGGCAATAGGAACTATAATTTTCTAGCAATAACAGTTTCAATAGATCTAATAATCTTTAAAAAAAAAACTCTCAAATACAAACCAAACTACTCTACAAATCATAAACATGCATAAGATTTGGATGGTTAATATGATATAATTATTTCTTAATGCACAATTATTTCTCTTCTAATTTTGTGATTAAAATTCTACAGAAACTACAATACAAGAATGTGACAGGAACTACAATATAGAAATTAAGACAAATTATAATAGAAATCAAATCTGAAAGCCATATCAACTAGATCTGCAACATTGAAATAAAAATAGGTTATTAACACTCATTGAATATAGAAATATAATATTAACTAACAAAAATTATTAAACTATCAAACATAACAATATAAAACATAATAAACAAATGCTAAACACACTAGAATAAATTATTTATAGTCTATCAGCTACTAGAGAGTGGGCGCCCTTCCACCCAACAAACCGATTGAAGAAAATGCTCAAAGAACTCTTAAATCAGCTCAACACAATAATATATTTTTAATATTATGATTCATACATTCTTCTTCTCCTCTCTTGAATATGTGATGGCTTATATAGCCTTTTACATATAAAACAAACAATTCCATTTTTATCATGGAAGTTCAGTCTTTATGGCTGAAACTTATTGTTTTATTTTTAATAAAGAGTGTTAAATATATGACCACTCTTTCTATAACACAATAAACTAATTTCTTAACAATATACTAATTATTTGCAAACTAATTTTTTAATAATATAACAAATAAACAATATGAAAATCTAGTCGAAATGGTAAATCTAAAATTTTGGCCTTTAGAAAACCACACATAACTCCTTTGTCGTTCACTTTCTAAAGATTTTTTCGCTTAAGAACCGAATTGGCTCTATTCTGGACAAAACCCATATCTCAAATTTTTCAGATTCGTCTTCATTTTCTCAGAAACTACCACGCAATATTGACTATAGAAAATGTTTGAATTGTGATTTCTTGCAAAATTCTAATAAATATAATAATATCATTATATTTTCTTCAACATATTCCTTAGTCAATATTGTTGGAATAGAAAATACTCCAAATAAATACCAATAAGAGTCCTGCATAGAAGGTGAAGAAGGCGACAGGAAGTTACAGTCCCGACTGACAGGCGACAGGAGATTGCTAAATAATAGGAAGATCTACAACAACGAATCAATATGCTACAGTAGTAAAGATTAGTAAAACATAATCAATAATGAATTTTCCATATTTTAATCTGAAAACAATATTAAATACTCCTTTATTATATTAAACTATATGCAACATTATAATGGTAAAATGGAATGAAATGGGATACAAATGGAATAGAGAAGTATGTAGGAAAGTGCATAAGATAGATTAAAATAGAGCATTAAATAGGTTATAATTGGCTCTCATCAAAATGGTCAATAATATGTGGTTTAAAACCATACAACTTCTTAGTATACGCAATCACCTTACCCTTTTAAAGAATATCCCACACCACACATTTGTTGGATACAATTGGTTAATTGAGTGTTGTCTTTGATGTTACACAAATGTCATATCATTCATCAGACAGAGTCTACCAAGCTCAGAAGGTAAGCATAGTCGTTTACAGAGTCTACCGAGCATTGTTGTATATTACACTGTAAAGATAGCTTCTACCGAGCTAACTTGGTTAAACGAAGGAAGTTCAGTACTTACCGAGCTCACTCGGTGATCGAAGGAAACTGTGACAAAGTGTTTACCAAGCTGGGAAGGTAAGCGAAGAAAGTTAGTGTTTACCGAGATGGGAAGATAACCAAAGAAAAGTTAGTGTTTACCGAGCTGGGAAGGTAACCGAAGAAAAGTTAGTGTTTACCGATCTGGGAAGGTAAATAAAGGAAAGTCAGTGTTTACCAAGTTCACTTAGTGTCCAAAGGGAATTTGGCAAAGACAGTTTCTACCGAGCTCAGTCGGTTAACACAGGAATTATTTTCTGAACAGTATTAACCAAGCAGTGTCGGCCAGTAAAGGGATTTGTTAGTTTGTAATTTTAATTATTTCTAGCCGACTATTGTATTTGTTTGATTATTGGTCAGTGATCAGAGCCGACTAAGATAATCTGTAAGGTATATATGAAAGATCAAGTTGTGAATTCGTGAGATGTAAGAATTTGGATGCATAAGAGTGCGAATGTATGGATATGGAATGAGCGAATATTGAACATAAGAGCGAATGTTGAAGAAATGAGATGAAGGATCAGATGCATTGAAGGAGCTGCAAAGTTGTATGTGATCAGTAAGGATCTAGTCAAGCATAACAAAGATCTGCAATCAGCAAAGATAAGTTGCACATTATATCAGGTCACTTCATTGTTGCTTTCTAACCATTGTAACAGTGAACTCAAAATCTCTTAACAGAGTGGGTTTAACAACCCTATTGTAAATCCTCTAACAAGGTGACAGTTCAGTTGAATTGTTCTAAAGACCTCTAGCAAGGCCACTCCTAACAGGGTGATTAAATCCTCTAACAGGGTCACACCTAACAGTGTGTTTTTGTAACCTTTAACAGGGTTGGCTCCTAACAGGGCTCACTTCAGAAGAGTGAAAAACAGTAACTAGTTACATTGGTGGTTTTTCCCATATTGGGTTTCCACGTTAAATCTGGTGTCTTTAGTGTTCATGATTGCTGAATTGTTTTGGTTACCAGTTCTTAATAATTATTAGTATTTGTTGCATTATCAAGTTTTAGTAATCTGTAACCAAGATCAAGATTTTAGACATCTAAGGGACTATGAAATGTTTTTGTGGTAACTGATTCACCCCCTCCCCCTCTTAGTTACTCCATTCTCATTTCCAACAACATTTTGCCTTCCATTCTTTATAGTTAGATGGTTCCTACTTCCTTGGCTCACCACCCATGATACACCTAGCTAGCTTTGATAACTCTACAACAAATAGTAACAATCATAGAAGCAGAGTTTCTTTAAACTCAAAAAAAAATCGCCCAGAAATGTGCCTTTTCCTATTGGCAATTATGAAGAGATACTCCTTCGAAAAATGATAATACCCTTTCTTAATATGATCACTTGCCTTATTAATCTACAAAATCTCAAATAATCTTTCCTTCAACTACATTAGTCATGTCATATTTAATGATTGCCTTTAACTCCCCTTCCTTACTAAGGTTGTCAATCCATGTCAACTCACTATTTATATTCACATCTTTGTTGGCAATCCAATCAGCCACTTTGTTGCTTTCTTGGTAATTATGAGATATAATAACATTATCAAAGTTATTGATTAGATTTTTAATTTCTAGGATACTCCCTTCAATATTCCACATCACCATATTTCTCTTATTTAGCATATTAATAATATTTAAAGAATCCCCTTCTAGACATAATTTTTGATAACCAGTTTCCATTGCTATTCTAACAGTATAAAGAGCAACAATGGATTCCTCTCTATGGCTCGTTGAGTGACCAATAGGGATCTCCACAATATCCACAACTCTACTATTATGATCCCTCAAAACTCCACCACATCCAACTCTTCTAGGATTTCCTTTAGTAGATCCATCAAAGTTAGCTTTAAGTCATCCCATAGGAGGGGAATTTAATATGACATTCTCTCTACTATCATTATGTTTCATCATTTTATTTCCTTTAATTTTTAAAGGGTCACATATAGTCATATCATCAATATTTTATTTTGAGAGATAAAGTTTTCTGTAATAGCCCTAATAATGTTTTGGCCCACAACTCACTCAAGAGTATCTTTGTTTCTAAAAATTATGTTGTTTCTTTCTTTCCAAATACCCCAACAAAGATGAGGGAGACAAATACTCCATAGGAAACAAATATCAATTTCTTACAACATATTTCTAATTTTGAAAACACTCCACAAGATTACTAGGTTGAATCCACAAAATATTCCAATACTAGAGGAGAATTCCCTAGACATTTTGGTTGAAAATAGAGTTAATGAAAAGGGGGTTAATATCTTCAACTTCCATCTTACATAAACTTCATCTATCCACAATATAAATACCCATTTTTGAAGAGCATTCCAGAAGAATATATTAATTTTAGGAGTAAGACTAGGTTGAATCCACAAAATATTCCAGTACTGGAGGAGAATTCCCTAGACATTTTGGTTGAAAATATAGTTAATGAAAAGGGGGTTATTATCTTCAACTTCCATCTTACATAAACTTCATCTATTCACAATATAAATACCCATTTTTGAAGAGCATTCCAAAAGAATATATTAATTTTAGGAGTAAGACCCTTCTTCAAAGCTTTATTTCATGGGGGAGGATTGCCATTTAAATCAGATCTAAACACATAAGACACCTTGAATTTACCACTTGGTTCTATACCCCATACCATAGAATCCTCCATATTAGGCTTAAGATTAAAGTAATTGAGAGAAATTCGAATACTATTAAAACTATGGCAAATCTCTGCAAGATTAACCCATCCATTATTTCTCTAATAGTTGGCCACAAAAACCCCAAAAACCTATTTGCAACTATCAATGGAAGTGATATCATTAAAATAATTTAGTAGTGGATAATTCAATAACCACACATCTTCCCAAAACCTAACCTTTCTTCCATTTCCAACTTTCCACTTACATCCTTTATTCAAAATGTCTTTAGTACCCTTCACCACACCCCAAATAACAAAAGAATTGGAGATATTTGGGTAAGACAAAAAATCTTAGAGAGATGGAACAATATAAAGATAATTATATTTCTAGATATAACTCCATTCCTTATCATCTTGGTATACTCTCCATCCTTGTTTAGATAGGAGGGCTTTATTCATACTTCTTATAGATCTAATACCTAGACCACCTTCAATCTTAGGCTTACATACCTTTTCCCAAGAAATTAGAGTCATCCACTTTGTCTCTTCAGTGCTAGACCACAAAAAGTTCCTTTGTATTTTATCAATAGCATCTACAAATTTAGCTAGAATTTTGAAGAGGCTAAGAGCATATGTAGGGAGACTTTGAAGATAGACCTTTAGAAGAGTTACTTTACCTACTTAACTCAACATATTTCCTTTCCAGCCAGCAAGTTTCTTATTGAATTTTTCCACAAGATTCTCCCAAAATGAATCTGAAGGATTACGCCCCAAAGGGAGACCAAGGTAAGTACTTGGAAATTTACCTATAAAACATCCCAAGATATTTTAAATTTTCCTTTGCCTTGGAATAAGGGTATTAATAAAGAATAGAGAACTCTTGTCCCAATTGACTAGTTGCTATGTGACTATAGAATATAAGTTTAGATCCCTTTTAAGACTCCTAGCCTCCCTAACATTAGCCTTTCCCATGAAAATAAATTCATCCACAATTTTTTCACTAGAGCATAAGAGAGGTTGAGAAGTAGGCCTTATACCTTGAATTTCCACTTTCAAGACAAGCCTGTCAATATACCTACCAAGACAATCAGCCATAATAGTGAAAAGAATAGGAGAAATAGGATCACCTTATCTCAACCCACTAGTTGGTTTAAAAAAACCTAAAGAATTCTCATTGACCAAGGCAGCCAAGGAGAAAGTAGTAACAAGATGCATGATAATCTTTAGACATTTCTCACTAAAACCAAAGGCATGCATTACCTTATGAAGGAAATTCCAGTCAACTCCATCATAAGCTTTCACTATATCCACCTTCATCACAAAACCCTAAGAGTTAGAGACAAATAAAGAATGTATGTTTTCATGAACAACAATAATAAAATTCAGAATTTGCCTTCTAGGAATAAATCCTATCCATTGATCAAAAATCAAACTAGGAAGGATGGTCAAAATACGTTGAGTAAGAACTTTTGAAATAATTTTGTAGATCAAATTACAAAGAATTATAGGCCTAAAATGTTTTAGAGAATCAACACCCTTCTTCTTTGGAATCGGATAGAGAAAAGTTGAGTTGATCTCCTTTAGCATTCTTTTAGCCCTAGAGAATTTTTTCACTGCATCACAAACATCTTTACCAACAACTTCCCAAAATTTATAGAAGAAAAACATGGGAAAACCATCGAGACCAAGTGATTTATCTCCTTCAAAGGAATAGATAGCCTTATAGATTTCATTCCCAAATGGAATAGCCATCATCATTTGATTATGCTCATTAGTAATAATTTGAGAAATAGTTTCAAGAAGCTCCATATTTCTAGTATCATCAACATTAGAATTTGCAGAAAGAAGAGAGGAGAAAAAGGAAACCAACTCTCTTGTGATTTCATTTTCATTAGTAATTTTATCCCTTCCCTTAATTAGGCTAGTAATATAATTCTTATCCCTATGCTTCATAGTAGTTAGATGAAAAAAATTAGTATTTCAATCTCCTTCTTTAAGCCAAGTAGATCTAGATCTCTACCTCCCAAAGGTTTCTTCTTTTGAAACAATATCATGGTAATTAACCAACTTCTCATTTTCTTCCTTTAGCAACTCCTCTAAAAAAAAAATCAGACCGAATTCTATCTTGGATGCTCTTTAGCTCCATTTTCAAATTAGATTTACCTTCAAAGATATCTCTAAAAGAGGTCATGTTCCACTCTTTAACCCTTTCTTCACATTCTTAAGTTTTTTGGCCACACGGAAAAGGGTTGTACCATCAATATTAATGTTCCACCAATCTTTAAAAATAGTAAGAAAATTAGGATGTTGCATTCACATTTTCTCAAACCTAAAAGGAAAACTCTTCCTTACTTGAAGAGGATCAACTTTGAATAGAAGCGAGAAGTGATCAGAAGCAATCTTCTAGATAAAATAAAGGGTACAATAGAAATATTGAGTCGAATCCAAGATATTAGGACCCTATCTAGGTGGGCTTGAATATAGTTGTCTCCAATTCTTTTATTGCTCTAGGTAAAATCAATTCCTTGGAGATCCATCTCCATTAACCCCTCTTTGTTAATAAAATCCATTAAATCCAGTCGTCCTTCTAATTGACTTGGGTTACCTCCTTTTTTCATGTTCATATAGAGGAATGTTAAAGTCCCCTAACATCACCCATCTACCACTATAATCGAATTTTTTTAGCTTGGATAAGGATTCCCAAAATATATTTCTCACACTTTTATTATTAGGATCATATATATTTACCATATACTAGTAGGTTCCCAGAGTTAAATGATGGATCTTTACCATAATAAAGTACTTACTTGCATCCATCAAAGTTCCAGAGAACACTAAATTTTTCCACACGATCAAGGTGCCTCTGAAGGCCCATTTAGAACTACTAGCCAAAAGACCATAGTTCTTAAAAGATTTTAAACTTTTTTCTTTTTCTTTATCCATTTTCGTTTCCTAGATCACCATGATATTCAGTTTGTGACCCCAAACAAAATTCTAAACAACATCTAATTTATGGATGTTATTCATCCCCCCAACATTCTAGGATATAGTCTTCATTATTTTTTAGGGGTAAAATCCAAAATATTAACTTGCTTTCCATCATCTACATTCTGCATACTTTCTATTTCTCTCTTATTTTTAATAGTCTCTCTACTTGTTTTTCCTAGAGATCCAACATCAAGCTTTATTTTTGGTGATGTTGTCTCCAGTTTACTTCTTCTAGTCACAACTCCTAAAGATGATATTGTTGAGGGAGATTTCTTATCAGCCTTCTTCCTCTACCAATTTTTTATTTAAATTTTTCTTTACCAGCTTTATGTTCCTTGGGGATGCTTGGAGAACTAAGGATAGGAACATATGAGATAGACTCCTCAAATAGAGATTTCGACAATGGGAAATTTCATCCATCGAGGGATTCTTCCACATAGTTATTCATAATATCATCTAGATCTCCTTTCTCTTCCTCTTGGATTTCTCCTTCCTCAAAATCCCCTTCCTCTTCATCATTTCCTAGATCCTCATCCTTACTTAGATTAATTATCATCTGGCTTTGTATCCTTCCTATTTCCTCATGTCCCATGGAATAGAGGAAATATTTTCCTCTACTTCCATCACCTTGCTTCCATCATCATCATGCTGCCCTCTCTCATCATCCTTATCCTAATTGCTAGGGATATCTCCAATTTTTATTTATTTAGGAATTGACTCTCCTTTTGTTACTTTAGGTTTCCATACCAATTTTGGAGCCTTCTTTTCCACTATCACCAACTTCTTCTTTTTTCGATTTCAGTGGACAATTTTTTATCCATGACTTGTCTTCTTGCAAACAAAATAGGCATCAAGGAGATCTTCAAAAACTATCTCTTGATTCTATTTTACTAGTTTAGAAATAATCTCCACCTTCTGGGGTAGATCCTTGAGTTGATAAATCTTAACAAAGATCTTAGCAAAAATAAGTTTAGACCTTGAGACAGTCACATTATCAATAGAAATAAGTTCGCCAAAGGTTCCAACTATCCCTTTAAAAATATCCTCATGTCAAAACTCTAGAGGGAGACCTAGGAGTCTAAGCCATACAGGAGTAGTGAGAAAGATAGCATTCGATAGGTCCATATTTGGTTTCCATTTTTTGATTGTAAGGGAGCTATTGCCAAAGAACCATGGGCCCCTACATAACACCATATTTAGATCCTCCTTGTAAGTAAATAAAAAGGAAAAAAAAAACTTTATACATTATAGCATTATCAACCTAACCCTGAAGGGCCCATTTATTTTTAACCATATTTCTTAAGGAGTCAATATCTGGCCGACCCCCCAAAAATTTCCAAACTAGGGTTAAATCCATCAAAGATATAGAGAAATCAACAATTGGGTTTGGAACAAAAATTTGAAACTCACCTTTTTTCCCAGCAAGATTTAGAAATAATAGGAGGGAAGGATGATTTAACCATTGGTCTTTTTCCAAAAAGAGAAGTTCACTTTTGTCCTCCAACTTCATTTGTATCCTCCTTGTGAACCTTGTCGTATGAATCCTCAATATCCTGATTAACCTCAGAGGAAGCCCCCCCCCCCCCCTTCTAACATTCACAAGTGGGTCCCTTTGAGGATGAAGGATAGAGGAAAGAGGAACAAAATACAAAAAGTCAACATCCCCAAGCCTTCTTAAAACAAACCCTAGTAAAACTTTATCCTCTTCCCTCTCTTGGGATCCGTCCAGAGTTTCATTCCCAGTATTACCATTACCACAATCTGCACCCACATGCCTTGCAAGTCCATTCCTAATCCCTACAGCCAAATTCCCACCCAAAACCTCTATCATTCTCGCTCTAGTCCATTGATTTCATAGACTTCCTTGGCTAATACTATTAACTTCTATTGTCACTCATCCTTTACCTATCACTTTGTTAGTACTATACCTTGTTGCTCGATCATCTCTACCATAGCTTGACCCTCTAGGAATTACAACAAAACAAGCTTGGTTCTTTTTTAGCTCCTTCTCAAATTGCTTTCCACTGATCATACAAATTATCATGGTAGTACAATTTATCTCACCTGGGGAATCAATCAAAGACATCAATGTATCCATAACTCCATTCATCCAAATAGTATATTGAATCAATCTTCCATCGTACATAACATGTTTATCGTATTGCCAAGGTCTACCCAACATAATATGACAACAATCCAATCCAATCTTTAATTTCACAATACATTGCTCACTTACCAGCAATTTATGCTCATCCTTGATCCATGAAACATGATAGGGTTTAGGATGCTCTAGCCTCTACAACTACAACTTTGTAACCAACTCTTTTGATGCCAAATATGTTGAACTTCTACTGTCAATGATCACTTTGCAACATTTCCCAACTATCTTACATCTTGTCTTGAAAAGACTTCTTCTATGAATAGGTTCTTCATCCTCAATTTTCTCACTACATAGATTCCTTCTCACCATCGAATTGTCTCCATCCTCAGGATCACTCTAAGGATGCATAGATTCACCTTGTATCACAACATTTCTGCTACCACTTTCATTCTCACTAGAGTATCTATGCTTAAAAGATCTATGCCCTTCCTTACCACATCTGAAAAAATTACCACAAAAACCACCTCTAGAATAAGAATTACGTCTTCCTTGGTAAGAACTAGTACCTCCTTGGTAAGAATTACCACCTTTCCACTTGGTCTTGCCTTTCTCATCACTTTTCCACTCATATTTTCGCTTATCTTGTGCAGAATTATCAGATCTACCACCTTCTCCATAAGATCTACCTCTACCTCTCTGGAATCTACCACCTCCACTTCTTTGTCTTCGCTCGTGCTTCTTTGTCAATATCTCCTTAGCTTTCAAGGCATATTGATATGCTTCTTCCACACTTTCTAATTTCAAAAAAAATATTTCATCTTGACTTCCATATCTCAATCCATCCAGGTTCCTTGCAACTTTCTCAACTTCATCATCCACAAGTCCAAACTTGATGTCCAATCTATAGAATTCTTCAGTATACTCCTTTACAATCATGTCTTTTTGTCTCAAATTTTGCATCTTCCTCAACAAACTAACTTGGTAATCAGTAAGAAAGAACTTCTTCTTCACCTTGTTTGCCATTTTCAACTAGGTCCTGATCTTCTCCTTTCCCCTTCTTTGTTTATCAATTTGTAAATGCTCCCACAATAGTGAGGCATGACCTTTCAAACTTCTTCACCCTTTTTTGCATCTTTTGTTCTTTTTCATCCTAATGATGGATCACGTCATGTGATTCAAAATGTTGATGGTAAAAACATTCAACATAATATAATGTAGAAACCAATCATTATACTCATAATGGATTATGGAAATTGTATCTCTTTGAGTGTTTTCAAACTCAAAGAACTTCTACATATCAGAGATCCAATCCAACACATCATTAGTGACCAAATTTCTATTGTAAGGAATGACTTCCATAGTAGGTTTTGAATGTGCCCTAGACAATACTCTCAACAATCTTTCTTCATCTTTATCTTCCTTAGGTTCTAGATTAGGGTTTGGTGTAATTGCTTCATTATCACTCATATCATCAAGATGTGCTCCTCTCCTCTGGCTTATCTCCACAACATCTAATCTGGATGTAATTTGTCTCAACATGTCCATAATAGCAGTGTCAACATTTCCTCTACCTCAAACCATTTTGTCAAATACGTTCCTTCATAATCGTATCCCTCTGCAAGTTATAGGTCAAATTCGCAAATCTTCCATCCTATAACCCAATCCAACTCAAGGTTCTACATGATCCAATTTCCTTAAGGACAAACCTCAAGCTCTAATACCACCTTATGCAAAGAGGTTCAAAAAGTTAGGGCTAGAGGCACACTTAACTATCCAACCACCTCACTAAGTAAACACAATCGAAGAAAACAATACAAAGAACAACACCAAGGAGAGAGAGAACAACAATACTTTATTGATTCATCCAATTATTAATATAAATTCCTAGTTTTAAGGCCTTATGGGTTACGACCAAAAAGACTTACAAAATTCTAGACTTAGAATTTTCACTAATCCTTCTTTCTAGCTCTTCTAACTTCCTAGACTTCGCACTTCCCAAGCATCATACCTAACCTAAATCTAAACACCCCTATTTATACTCACTAAAATAGCTTACAAAAGATTCTAGATCATTTCATAATAGAACATCAACCTCAAAATGGTTTGTACACATCCCAAGACAAGATCGTTACATTAAATTCATGATCCAAATTAATTACATAAGTCGACTCAAACTAGGAACCAATCACAGATGAAATCAGTCAAAAAGAGCGTCAACAAACATTGTGTTCACTCAGCACATGAAAGGATGCTTGGCTACCAAAGCACTCGATCGACACTAAGCAACTCAACCAACATTGAATTTAGCAGCAACTGCAGCTCGACAACCACTAGAGCTCGACAATGACTACAACTAGACACTTACAGTCTGAATGAATAAATATGAGTAGGATAGCAAGGCAACCATGATGCTCCTACATCACTTTTGTTTTTTGGAAACCTCACCTCCTGAGTTGACAGCTAATCCTTCCATGGTTTAAATCTTAGGATCTAGTTGACTTAGACCCACTGGGAAATTGCCTTCCTATCTTTTTCTGGAGATACCCTTTTTATCAAGTAGTCTCCCTTTTCCAAAATTTGCACTGGTCTTTTTCTAGCCATGATGCTTGAATAACTTTTTTGGTCCCCCAAAGCCACTACCCATTAGTACCTATGGAGATAGGACATTCATTATTATTTTGATCCTTCTTTTTAAACAACTTATTATTTATCAGGCTTTAAGATTTATGGGATTTCGAGGGTTCTCTTCCTTCCCATCCTTGTAAAAGGAAAAACATGCTAGCTAGGAGAAAAAGTGAAATATAAAGTCCTAAACAAATATTTCAACTAATAAAAAGAGAAAAATAAAGGTAACTGGAAGCCATACCTTGGGAACATAATAGTTGTATCTCACCAGTAATGAGGTGAAGAATCCCTAAATTCTAAGAACCTGCAATTTCACAAATGTCAAATACATAGACAATTTTTAAAGCCCAAAGTCATCTTATTTTGCTCTTATGTTGAAAACCTAAGCACACTACCCAAACCAAAATTATGGCATCATGGCTCATGATGTTGAGTTGTCCTTACATGATTGACTAGACCGCTATTCAACATCTACTTGTGCTACATGTGGGAATATTTAATGCTAGTTACTTTTGATGTAATAATCATTTAAATTTCAAAATACCACAAAATGCATCATGAATGATGCAAGACACTTAGTCCAAGGAAAAATGTTGCTTCCAAGCTAGCGAGAGGAGGGGAAAAATAGTACCTACCTCCACCCAGAATGTTGTAGAGTCGTTAGTGCAATGCCAAGCAAGTCACTACTCATTCTACCATGGTTTAGGTCATGCATGTGCATGCAATAGTGACATTTTGTTCATACATTTCATCTTTTAGAGTCAGAAAACTTACCACCTAGGCATCCGCAAAGGTGTAATTGTAACTTCCTTGGTCAAGTAAGGAAAGAATTAACCAGTGAGATTCTACCTCACACCAAAAATAGGATCAAAATGGGATACTATAGAGTACCTAGATGGCAGATACCATCCTCTGGTAGAGCAAGCACTCAGAAAACTAGTAGCAAAGAACTCGCACTATCAAACCAAAGACACAGAACAAGAGAATACTTATGTCTCCTCTCAATGAGATAAACTTCCCACCATGAAACCTAGTTTCCTTTTAAAGAAACCCATGTTTCCTAGTATTAAATTCATCACACTAATGACCTATAAAACTAGTTGTATGACATGCTAGGGGTGGAGCCGAAGTGACTCCACCCATATGACAAACAATAAAAGAAAGAGAAAACACAAGAATGGGCAGACCAAAAAAAAAACCATGTGCCAAAAAGACCACACCAGAAGGTGGAAGAAAAAATATAAAAAACATAAAGGAATGAGGAAACAAGAAAGAAGAACCCATAATAGAAAAGCAACCGAGCGAACATGACCTGCAAAACAAGAAAGAGACACAAGGGTCAAATGGGAATACCAACCTGGGAGATGAAAACAAAGAACATTGTGGCACTAAAGTTTGTCCTAATTCACATATGAACTAGAGTTAACTTTAGAGCTAAAGGCAACTTCATAAACTTAAATAACTAAAACCACTTCTAGGTAGGGTGACGACATCAACGACAACTTGACTTGTAGAGCACAATTATGATTATCGAGAAAAATGACAATTAACCCCTTTAGGTTCCTTAAATAACATCTTGATCATGGTAGTTTAAAGGGTGCATTAATTATACTTGTCTTTCATTAATGAGCATTGCCACATGTCCAACCTTAAGACTGTAGAAATTTCCCCCCATTGTCGAAGAAACACGAGAAAAAAGTTCCCACTTAGTATGAGAATAACATTTTGAGAGATCGAGATCCTTACTTCCCTTTTCCTCATCAAAGGGATTTGTATCCTGGACAAAGAATGCAGAAGCCCAAGGACTAAAAAAACCAAAACAAACCAAAGGGAATTATCTCAAGCAAGGCAAGACCGGAAAGTGAAAAGAGGGGACCAAACTTTTTACTCAAAAAAAGTAGGGACATGTATTCAAGGCATAACATATCCAAAGGAACTTCTTCTAATACAGGCTTGTATCAACCCTTAGCCATACCTACCAAGGCTTGGGAGTGCCTAAGCATGGACTTTGTTTTGGGTTTTCCAAATATAGTTAGAGGATATGATAGTGTATACGTGGTACTAGACAAATTTATCAAGATGGCATATTTCACACCATACAAAATTACCAATGCTACCTCTTACATTGCAAGATTATTCTTCAAGGAGATGGTAAGGATACATGGACTTCCAATCAATATAGTAGTGATGGAGACACTAAATTTGTGGGAAGGCATTTTTGGAAAAAGTTATGAACCAACATGTCATTTTCCTCAGCCTACCATCCACAATCTAATGGTCAGACCGAAGTTGTTAATAGAGCACTAGGAAATTTATTGAGAAGCTTAACTAAACAACATGGTCGAGCTTGGGAATTGATAATAAGACAATAAGAATATGCCTATGGTGACTTAGTCAACATGAGTACATGGAAGATTCCCTTTGAAATTGTATATGGCTATCATCCAAGAGGTATCCTAAAACTCAGAGATATAGGGGTTGTAGATAAAAGGAGTGTCTTAGGAGAGAATTTTGCATAGAATGTTAAGGACATTCATAAACAAGGAGGACCTTGCAACATGATGCAAACAAATATAAAATCCATGCAAATAAATCTTGAAGGGAATTAAAGTTCAAGGTGGGAGATTTAGTCATGACATATTTAAATGAGAGGTTGCCTAAAGGACAACCCACTAAAATACTCATGAAAAATATTAGACCCCTAAAGAAAATGCACAAATTTGGAGATAATGTATATGAAGTAGAATTACATACTAATTTAGGAATATCACCCATCTTTAATGTGAAATACTTGTATGCCTACAAGGGTAAGGTAATAGATACTAGACAAATAGGTGGAAACAATACCATTGAAACAAATTGGGTTACCGATTTACCTCCCAGTAAACCCATGCAGCTAGAAAGTATCATAGACAACAAAGTTTTTAAAAGGACTAGGAAAGCCATTTACAAGGAGTACCTAGTGAGGTGGTGCACTTGCCAAAGGTAGAAGCAACTTGGATCACTAAAGATGATATCTTGAAGCATGGTAAAACCATCCAAGAATTAGAAACTCAAGAAACTTGAATTCTTTTTTGCCCCAGTAGTATGGTACATGAGCACCTTTATAATTTTATGGTTTTTTAATGTAAATAGGAGTGTTGATGTGTAATAAGACTCCTAGGCAAAAAAACTAGTCAATTTGAGCCTTAGGAAGTCCAATTTGGTGACCCATTACTCAAAGTTGTACTTGAGAAACTTTTAGGTCCAGAAACCTAAAATGTTAATTTTTAACTATCTAGAGTTAAGGGACTCATTTTTAGAAGGAAAGTGACTTGGATGCAAGTGGAATTGTTTGGAACCATTGGCAAAGTTTAGAGTCGAGTTGCACTACAAAAAATGTAAAAGTTGCAACTTTGCAACATTTTATGCAATCTTTCAAGAAATGATGGATGAAAACAAAAAACTATTGGGAAACTAATTCAATCGGTCCAAGATCATACATAACCCTTGGAAAACCAAATTGTAGAGTTTGGTTGAGAAAAGAAGAAATTTTTTTGGTTTGTGGCAATAATTTGCTTAGTTTTTTTTTTTGTGATGCATAGGTTTTGATATTGAATGCATAGTGCATTTTAATTTGAATACAGTTTGATGATATTAGTTTGAAGAGTATTGATTTATTGTTCTTTTGCATTTGATTTCACTTACTTACTTTCTTTGGATTGGGAGAGTCGTAGTTTTGAAGTTAAAACCCTCACAAACCCTCTAAATCAGGGTTTTGACTATTAAAGTGCAGATGCTCAACATTCCACAACTAGAAAATCCCATGGCTTTGAAAAATGTTAGCACCCTATACATAGTTTTTTTTTCCTTTTTTTTAAATTTCCACAAACATTTTACTATTAAAATGGTGATGCCCTAGGATGATCACAAGGAGTGGTGAGCCACAAAGCAGATACAAAATTTGTTGCTAATAACTATCACAGAGGTGAGAAGGTGAAACCTTGATTTGGAGAGGTGCATGGGACTATCTAGGACATCATGCAAGTGATGGGAAGTCATTGAGAACTAAGGGTTGAAGGGTGCTGAGTAATTTGCAAATTGTGCCTAGTAAAGGCCTAAAACTTTGAGAGCTACTCAAATTGGGTTTCATATGCCGGGTGCAAAATCTAGCTCCAATTCTTGGATATTGTTTAGAGATTCCAAATGGATGCTCAAAATTGTCCATAGTTACTAGGGTTGTTTAGAAGAAATTTGAGTTAGACCCAATTTGGTCAAAATGGAGCCTTAATTCTTCTAGTCCTATTCTAGGCCCTTGGTTGCAAGAAGTAGCATTATTATCCAATGTTGAGACCCATTACTTGTAGAATGAATAGGAATATGTAAAAGGGAGTTTAGTGATATTTGAGGTGAGATAGGAACTTTTTAGTAGAGGTCTTGGTGGACAAGATGATTGTGGAAAGGATCATTGTGTTTGATCTTAGGAGCAAGTGGTTTAAGGGATGTAGTTAGGACTATTTCAAATTACATTGGGAAGGTATAAGCGGATCCAAGAAGGGTTTTTGGAAGGCTCTAAGTCCCTTATTGTGTTGGGTTGTGAACCCTTTAATAGTGTTAGACAAGAAGTCCACACAGGCCTCTACATTAGGATTCTCTCAAAACAAAGGCATCAACTATGAAGAAATGATTGCTCCCATTGCTAGATATACCTTTGTCAAAATAGTTATCACCATTGTTGCATTAAAAGATGGACAAATCATCAAATGGATGTAAAGACTACCTTCCTCAAAGGAGTAATAGAAGAAGAAGGATACCTAGAGAAGCCTAAAGGATCTGTAGTGCATGAAAAATAATCTCATGTATGTAGATTGGATAAAGATATGTATGGTCCCAAACAAGCTCCTCAAGCTTGGTATGAAAGGATATTTCATCATCTATCTGATATTGGTTTCTCCAAAAATGATGAAGATCCAAACTTATAATTCAAAATGCAAAAAGGAGATATGTTGATCTTGGTGATTTATGTTCATGATTTGTTGATCACGGGAAAAGATCACCTCATAGCCAAATGTAAACAAGATCTTGCATCCAAAATTGAGATCAAAGACTAGGGATTGCTTCACTACTTCATAGGTTTAGAAGCATGGAAAAATACTAGTGAAATTATTCTAAATGAAAGAAAGTATACGATAGACATGTTTAAAAGATTCAAAATGTGGGACTAAAAACCTATGTCAACTCCCATTGAACAAATTTACTTAAATTAAAAGAGGAAATTGTGTACTTGGAGAATGTTTATCCAACCATATATTGATAGATCATTGGTTCTCTAACATTTTTAGTGAACACAAGACCTAATATATGTTATGCAATAAATGCTCTTAGTCAGTTCATGTGTGAACCTAAATAAATACATCTAGTAGAAACCAAAGGTATCCTAAGATATCTCCATGGAATAATCGGATATGGTATAAAATATAAAGATGTGGATCTTAGTCTACATGGATCCACTGATTCAGATTGGGTAGGAGGTTTAGTAGACCAAGAAAGCTCTTTAGGATATTATTTCAGCCTAGGATCAACAATGATATCCTAGTCTAGTAGAATACAATCATCAGTCGGTCAGAGTTCCATAAACACAAAGTATATTGTTGCATCCATGGGCGCACAAGAAGAAGTATGGTTATGAAAACTACTAGTTTGACTATTTGGAACACCACTAGAACCTACCATTATTCATTGTGACAACCAAAGTTGTATCAAACTCTCCTTGAATCCAATGTTTCATAATAGATAAAAATAGATTGAGATACCATATCACTACATTTGAGACATGGTTGTAAAGAATATAGTTGAACTGAACCACATCAATACAGATAACTAGATAGCAGACATCCTCACCAAATCTCTTAAAATAATAAAACTAGAACACTTTTGAGGTAAACTTGGTATGGTTGTAATTACTAAGAATGAGTCTCAATACACTTGATTATTGTACTAACAAAACTATATATTTTTTAATATTACTTCATAACTATTTGACCCTTATGCACATCATACAAAAGTGGTGTCTTCTAATTATTATCACTTGTATTTCAATAAGTTATTACAAAGAGATGATAATATAATAACAAAAATAATAATCATGATGGATATCATATGAGTAATATCTAAGTAGATCATGATAAACCATATCTTGAAAATTAATACAAAGATATCATTCTATGGATATCTATGAGTTATATTATATAGATATGTCACAATGAACTTAAAATCCACAGACATACCATGAACTATAATGTTCCTATGGTAAGTATCATATGAGTGGCACTTGTGTACGTATCGTATGGATATTTCAAGTTATTAGATAATGGTGGATACCTTGTAATAAGATATATGTGGATATGTCATTCTATATAGTGATCAAGTATGGTGGATGTCGTAAGATATCTGTGGATATGCCATACACTATGGTGGATATATTGTAGTAAGATACCCATGGATATGCCATACAATATGATGTACATCTTGTAGAAGATATCCATGGACATGCCATATTATCTAAATTTAACTAATTAATAACGATATATTTATTTATCCTTCCTAACTAAGAGGGAGTGTTAGAAATTTGTAGCTTTAGTCAAACAAGTAAATAAAACATAATGAATATTCATTCTTATGCACAAGTAAATGAAAAAGTGTATAGTTATGGAAATTATATACACACACACTCATATTATGATATGTACTTGAATATTATATAACATAAGTTATCAACTTAAATTACTGATTGTTAATGTTAGTTTACATATTGGTGATTAGTATCAAATATAATAAACAATGAATGTCATAAATGATTGTATGGTCGCAAGCCTTAGAAAGAGGTGCATATGTGATATTGAAGGCAGACACTCTCAAGAATGGATGTGTCTCCCATGTAGGAGGCACATCTATTCTTGGATGTGTATTCCTAATTATATTTGATCAAGGGAAAGAATGAAAAACACCACCAAAAACATAAAATAACAAAGTCTTCTGCGATATTTACATTTTGCTCATTATAACAGTCCAATTTGTTGATAAATATATGTGACATACAAAATTGTGAATTTTGACTACAAGAATAATCTGAACAAATTGTGAGGTTCTAAAATTATTACTAATATGATTTCTATGTAATTTATTGATTATTATAATATAGAGAGATTATAAATAAATAAAATTTATCGATAAAGAGAGATTATAAATATTGAACATATCAAATCTATCAATTTTAACAAAAAATACAATAAATTCATCTAATTAAATTAATTTTAGACTCAATTTCTATTTAATTTTGTTTCTAACTAATTCCACATTATTTTTTTATTGATTTCATCATTCTTCATTGTTTGAATATTTAATTCAATTTAAATCCAAAAATTCTTCTCAAAATTAAAAAATCATATTTATGAGTTCTCAAAATTTGAAAAATATAAAAATTAATTATTTTCTCAAATTTACATTCAACTATTGCATGTCAAGAAAATGAGAGCATTTTAAAAAAATTACAATGCCAACTAACCAGTCTATACTACCCAACCATAATACAAAATTCAGCCTTTGATTATCACATAAAGTTTGCATCTATATATAGTAAGATTACAACATGACACAAAAAGTGAAAAGTAAAACCAAAATAATATTCATCCTCTTCTTCCTCACTGGAGTCTAAGGTTTTAAACCGCATTGTGGAAGGCATGAAGGGATAGGTAGGAGATTCCCTATCCATAATTTGTCTTTTCCATTTACCCTCCTCTTTAGGATTTTTGATAAGCTAGGCCAGAGGAATGTTGAAGTCATTAGGAGAGTTGTTGTTGCCTTTGTCCTTCATAATAGTGAAGACATATAATAAATATTTCTTGTCCAGTAGGCCTTTTCCCTCTTGCAACAACCGCTAGAACTAGTATTCCTTGAGCTTAAAGATGGTTGCATCCTACAGAGCAATATCAACATATATGAGTCTCCTCAAAGACTTGCTAAGGAATCTAACTTTACCCTAAGAAATGCTATTATTGCCAACCTTCCAAAGAGACCATGGCATAATAGAAGAGAAAATACAATAGGACACATTACGAAATTTGTTGTTGTTACTTATCTTGTCAAAAATAATGTTATCTAATGAAAAACTATTATCAAGTTGGAGTCCAAATAGGTTCCAGATATCTTGAGAAAATGAACAATGGAAGAAAACATGAAGGAAAGATTTTGGCTAGTTGCAAATAGAGCAAGTACTGGTATCACCTCCCAATTTTTTTAAAAACAACTTGTGGATCAACATTCTCCATAGAAAACATTTTACCTTAGGTTCAATAGGCTTAGCCCACGTATGGATAAGGATCTTCTTCCACTCAATATGTGTAAGCAAGAGGTTTCAACAAGAGTTCAAGTGATCAAGAATGGAAGGGCTGGAGGAAAGGATGGAATACATGTATTTAATTTTGACCAGGTGTAGAGGAGTAGAGTTAGGCCAGCAAAGTTGGAATAGAGAAGTACCAGGAGAGCAACATTATATCATGATACCTAAGCCTTCAAGAGCACGTTTTATAACAAAATAGGTCCTTTCTTGGGACTCGGGTGGATAGTATCTAGCCTTCAGATCCATCCAGTCAACAATATTTCCATTAAAAATGATGTCATTGAAAGTTCTTATACCAAACTTAGTCCATTTCTTTGCAAAAAAACCCTAAACAAGGGAAAGGGGTTTAACTTTACTCTTTAAATTCCACTAGATTGAGCTTTTCCCACACCAAGTGTTACCTACTTCCATTCTCTAGATGGAGCCAATCAAGGGTCTCACCCTTGCCCAAATTTTTCCACAGTGATCTAAACACATTAGATCCCCCAACCACTATCCTATCTTTCAATGCTAGGAACTCCAATAAGTCCAAATTACTCCAAAATTTAGCTCCACAAGGGTGTCTGCTACTTAAATTATGCCTTATAAGAATTTTCCATCATTCATTGCCTTGTACTACTTTAGAAATCTATTTTATTGCCAAGGATATGCCCTAAGTTCTGAGATCCTTTAGTCCAAGTCCTCCATTATCTTTACTCTTAGTGCACCAATCCCACCTGACAACATGAGACTTTCTTGTTGCTTTCTCATTAGACCACATAAATTCCCTAATAATCTTTTGTAGAAATTCAAACTGGTTGACATTAAAGAGCCAAGCAAAATAGAAGTACACTAAATACGAGGAGAGAATTTTCTAGCACCCCTGTACCCTCCCAGCCAAGGATAGATAGAAGGAGTTCCATTTATTAATCTTATTGTTTATTTTCTCTCTAATCCACTACCACATATCATTTATATTTGGATTAACAACAAATGGAATTCCCAAATTCTTCACAACATGGCTAGGTCTCCCCAACTAATACCATATTTGCAACACCGAGGTGGAGGATGCAAGTCCCAACCAAGAATTATGGATTTGGAACTAGAAATTTTGCTACCTAAAGCTACACAAAATAGCTCCAATTTTGTCATCAAGTATTCCAAATTTTCTTCAACAAGGGTAAAAATAATGGGAGTGTCATCAGCAAACTGGACATTAGTAATTTCCTCTTCATTAGGGAGACAAGGGCTATGTATATTGGGAGACAAGGAGTTGTCTTTGAGAAGATAATGGAGGGGATCTATTGCTATAACAAAAACAAGGGCAAGGGGGTATCCCTGTTTGATTGATCTTGAGAGCTCAAAAAAGCTTGACCTATCTCCATTCACTTCAACTGTTGCATTTGCATCCATCATCAAAATTCTAACCATATGTGAGAAAATCGGGGAAAACCCAAAGGCTTCCAACATCACTAGGATGAATCAATTTTACATTTTGGAAACTAATATCTTCAAAATTTAAAAATCTTCTCTAGTAATCCTAGCTCCTCTTCGATTTCCTAAATTAACTCTTTTCTTTTAAGTTCAATTTGGAAATAAATGTTCATCTTTGAAAGGTTACACATGTTGGAATATTCAAATAGGTATAATGCTTCTAAGAGGGGGGGTGAATCAGAAGTACTGTACTTTTAGCATTAAAACTTTTTAACTAAAAGTAGATTGCATGCATATATACATATCAAACAATTATGAAAAACACATAATCATCACCACATAACACTTGAGATTTTGATAACCCAGAAACCCTCCAGAAATAAGAAGGTAAAACTGGGGTGGGGATGATACCCACAAAATCACTGCAGTAATAAAGTTTAACCACTTCTGATGGTCTGCCCTATTAAATGCTTTACACTATATCAATAGTGACCTGGTTAAAGGATTTCAAACACTTTACATGAATTGTTACCCTGTTAAAGGATTTAATCGCCTATTTAAAGGATTCTACAAAATAGTTGTTAAGCTAACCTATCACCATAGGGTTTTCTTCCTAATACAATTGCTAGAGAATATTAGGTATAATGAACTTGATAGATTACAATCCTTCAATTTCTGAATACAGGCACTTGATCTGCTTTCCCTGATCTTGATCCTTTGTGATCTGATACTCTTCACTCTAAGAATAGTTTTCCCTTGAACAACCTCGTCCATCCATCATTGGGTTCAATGTAATTTCGTTTTCCTTATAAAGACATTTGAAGACTTAGGGTTAGGTATGGATCTACAATCCATATTGAATCTCTATTTCCCACTCATTCCTTGCACTTCTCTTATTGGTTACATGCCTTCTCCATTTTCCTCATTGGTTGCATGTTGATTGCATGGGAAAAACAAAAGATTCGATCTTATCTTTTAATCCTTCAAGATTCATAATATGTCAGCCATAAAAATGGTTTACATATGAATTTGTAATGTTACAAACTCATATGTGCATTTTGTGTTGATTGGCACTTACTGATCTCTGATGCTCGGCACTTATATTAAACTGGCTCACTCGACACTTGTTGCATTTCTGTATTGCTCGGCATCATCTATGACTCGGCACTTGTATCATGCTCAGCACCTAAAGTCATTCAGCACTTAATCTTCACTCAATACCTGATCTTTACTCGGCACCTGTTGGATTTCCTAACTCGGCTCATGTTGTGGCTCAGCATATGTAGTGTACTTGGCTCCAATGTAGAAAGTGATTAAGTGTGTTGGCACTCAAGTGTCAAAAACCATTCTAAGACTAACAATCTCCCCCTTTGACATGAGTGACAAAAACACTTAACTACCCTTATGAGTACATGCACTAATCTGCTTGGTATATATAGTCAAAATTTGTAATGTACAACATATATACCTCAAAAGTATTGTAACTCCCCCCGAGTTGATTGTATCATTATCAGTGTTGTCTTGGTAACCAAAATTTGATGTTGTATATCATGCTCCACCTTTGTTGTCTTATTTCCCCCATTATCTTGTCTCCCCCTGTTTTTATTATCTCCCCCTTTTTTGACACTTATGTTAGAGGGTTTTAAGGGTTAAGACCATATTTCGCCAAAAATGTGTTGTTTACCTCCATAATCATCCTAAGAGTTGCATCCAAATTATGCAAAGTAATTGCCAATGATTTATGCTAGAGGGCAATCTCTGTAGCAAGATGAATAAGTCCTTTTGAAGTAGAAAGATTAGGATCTTTCTGGATAATAGTTTCAGCATAGACTTGTTCTTTATGGAGGATTTCCAAATGTGGGGTTATAGAAGATTGGAGCTATAATAGTTTGGCCTTGATGGTGGCCTCTTTAGTTGTTAATACAACTATTTCTTTCTGAGTGTGAAGCGTTTGAGCAAAATGCTTCTCACTTTGAGCTGGATCTCTAGGTAGCTGCATGCTATAAATGTTCAAATTTCTTTCCAGGCTCTTTATCTTTTGGTTGGTCTCTTGTGTGAAATATGAAAAGTCACACAACTTTTTGTATAATGAGTATATATTCTCAAGTACCTTTTTTACTTTGTCTATGACCTTTGCCAATTCTATCTGAGAAAGAGCTATTTCACTGGATATTTTCTCATTAACTTTTCCTTGAAATTTTCTTTCAAACCATTCCATGAGTTTTGCATTTGTTTCTAGGTTTGCATTTGTCACCTGTTCAACAATATCTGATAATTGCTCCATAATATGCTTTGACTCATCTGGTGACTGAATAATGAAGGCATCCATAAGGATGTCTTTAATCTCATGCATTGTTTGCTTTTGTTTATACTTCTTCCTGAGTATTTCTTGCCTCTTCCTTCTATGTAATGCTTCTTGTACCTCATTGATTTGATCAATGTTTATTATTTTTGAGTCATAGCTTGGTATGACTATCTCCTCATCTAGTTCAGGGTCTCCATAGTGAAGTACCCTTGTAACTTTGGTAGAACTTGATCCTGGTGCTGATATTTGCAATGGCTATTGTGAAGGAGTTCCCGAGGTAGGCAAATTTATCAATGTTTGTATTGCCTCTTGCTCTTTAGGGGTTTCCTCTATTTTCTTCTCCTGCTGTCTACCTTGATCAATTATTGTAATTTTAGGAAGTCCACCTTGTGTTTGAGCTGTAGGATCAAATGTAATAGTCTGTCATGTTTGTTCTGTTGCTTTTTCTCCTGCTGCAGTTGGCTTCTGTACTGTGGTGTCAACTATGCCTGTTGAAACGACTGTTGGCATTTGAAGTTGACCACTAGTAGTTGTAGAGATGTTGGAAGGTGGTTCTTGTGGATTCACCTTATCTCTAACAGAATTTTCTACTAGTTTTTGCAATTCATCCACATTGACTAATACTGGATCTGTACATAATCTTGCTTGTTGTGTGGATTGGTCAAGGATTCTTTTGAGATCCTCTGCAGTTAATGGATTGATGTTCTGAGCAGAAGTGTCAGGAACATCCTGTACAGTTATTGTTTCTGCAGGTGTGATGGGTACATGAGGAGGGCTAGAAAGCGGCATTTGTGTGCCTTGCACACTCTGATCTTGTTGCTGCTCTTGCTCAATTGTTGCCGTTATATCTTGCTTTTGTGTCTCCTCCTCTGTTTCTCTCTTTTCTTCTTCCTTCTTCTCTTCTTCTTCCTTCTTCTCTTCTTCTTGTTTCTTTTCTTCTTCCTTCTTCTCTTCTCTACCTTGCTCTACTTTTGTCTTCTCTTCTATCCTTTTTCTTCTTTCTTCTGGTGGAGTAGAAGCTTCTTCCTTGTATTCTTCTTCAAGAAAATCTTCAATCTTTTTGTACAAGTTCTTCCATGATTTGGTTGTTCTTTGTACAATATCTTTCATTTTGTTTTGGAGAATGAAGAATGCCCTGTATTTAGGTGTAAACCTGGCATTGTGCCTTTTGACTACTTTTTCTACTTGCTCCTTAGTCAAATCAGGCAGTATGCTTGCTAGGGTTGATTCTCTCATCTCCTTTTCCATTCTTAAATAGAAATGCCATCTGTCTTCTACAATTTTTGACAGTTCATCTGGCAATTGTCCATCTAGTTCAAGAGGGGTGTACTTGAACTGTGCCATCATTCCATAAATTGATTCCTCTATTATATTCTATTCTTCTTTAGTGAACTTATTAAAATCAACTTTATTTATATTGCTTAAATCTCCATTTCCAATCTTTTTACATATTATATCAATTGAAGAATGACTTACTTTTTCAGATTGATCTTCTTCATCAGTATCAGGTTGAGCTACATATCTTCTTCTTTTCCTAGGCTCATCATGTGTCTTCTTGATTGGTTTCTTCTTTGTTGCTTTCTCTTTGGCTTTTTGAGTTGAGGCCCTTGTTGCAACTCTGGTTGTTGGCTTTTGGGGTGATGGCATAGCAGCTTTCTTTGGTTTGGGCTGAGCTGGAAGCTGTTCTTTTGTCTTTCTTTTCTTTGGCTCGGCCTGGGTTGGTGCTTCCTTGGTTTCTTCTTCCTCAGCACCTTCCTCCTTGTCTTCACCTAGGCCTTGATTTAATTCCATTGGGCCTTGCTCTTGTTCAACCTCTTCATCATCATTGTCATCATCATCGTCTTCAACTTCAACCTCTACCCCTTCACCAAATTGCTTCTTAATTTTCTTCATCAATTTATCTTTCTTTTTCAATGTGGAGGCAGTTTTTAATTCCATATTTATTTTTGATGTTACCACATCATAAGTGCCAAAATGTGGGGCACTCTTATCTATTTTTTCTGCCAACAATGCAGATATTGTTGTAGATGCTTCAGCAACATTGATTTCATAACCAAATGGCCTTAGCCATCTCACCCTTGGAATTGCAACTTGAATGTAGGTGAAGTCAATATCAACTAAGAAACATATATCATTAATATGTTTTTCTACTAAAGAAACTGGTATTCTCACCCTTTGCTTCATGGATTTCTTGAAATCCTCAAAATAGCTTATCATTAGAGTATCAAAATTTTCTCCCATTTGTTCTATATACTCATTTATTTGGGATATGGTAGTCTTATCACTCCTCCATGTCACTTTGTCAAAAGAAGGAAATTCATTATGAACATAAAAGAATATACAAACCAAAATTGCTCCAAATTTACATTGAGTATGCTTTGTCCTTCTTATTGCAGTTAGGTTTTCATTTATCTGCTGTAGTTGTAGTTTAGCAAGATCATAAGTATGATCATTTTTTACCAGTTTATAACCTACATCTACTGCTATGCACGAAACACTGTTGAGTCTACTAGATTGGTAGAATTTGTGGGCAATAACTCTAACAACAAACTCAACTAGAGGATCTTGAATGGTATAAAAAGTCATTCCTCTCTTGTTCCACTGAGCACCTGTATTCTTTTCAATGACCTCCTTGGATTCACTTCTCAAGGTCTTGTGCCGATCTAGGGTAGGATATCCAATTACCCTATGAATTATTCTTTTTGTTAGTTTGACAGGGACATCTTCTAACCACAGACTACCATCATGAATTCTGCTCAATACAAGTCTGATCCACTATGTCTTGAATATGGTGGGAAAACTCAAAACTTGTGTCAAACCCTTCCTTTCAACAATTTTGTATTCATCTTTTAATACTCCATTGACACACAGCTTTGCAAAGGCTTCTCTATTTTCCATGTCTCCTAGGGCTCCTATCTTGCAATTGTAACATCTTCTTACATCCTTAACCATGACAACATTTGGGGGTATGCAAGAAAGGGCTCTGACTGGGTCATTTTTGTATGCTACTTTAGGAATAGGGCAAAAATCAGGCTGCCTAACTTCATTAGACATTAGTTGTACTTCAAACGACTCTTTTTCTAGGGTTTTCTTGGAACTCAAAGCCATTTTTGTAAACTAGGGTTTCTTTTACAGAAATACGAAACTGCATAGCTTGGCACAAATGAAAATACCTTGAGATCGATGAAAACTCATTGTAGGAGGTTGAAATTTTCTTGGAATACTGGATTCTCTATTGTGAAGTCGCTCTGTGCTTTTTATCTCCTCTGCTTCTTGATCGCGATGAGGAAAAATGATTGAGATCGTGATAATATACCCTAGTTCCATCGCATTAAATGCTCAACTGCAAACTCGGCTTATGAAGGATTTTTAACACTACTCGGCTTGCACTACATTCTTATTTTACTCGGCTTCCATAAGAGTTTCTTAACTCGACATCAGTCATTAACTTGGTCGTTGTTAGGAACTCGGCTTCCACTAGGATTTTACTCGGCATCCAAAGACTGTCTCTGCATCTTGTTTCATGTAGATTTGTACTTTGCATTGCTTCTTCATGATTTAGGGGCTGATGTATGATACTTCTTTGTATGTATCAACCCCATAGACTCATCTTTGAGATTAATTGGGTGAGAAATGATCACTTGACCTTGTGGGTGAGGTGACCCTTTCATTGGATGTACTTGATTCATTCTTTTTTTGTCATGTCTTCTTCATGTTTGTTCTAATGTATTCCTCATCAATCTTTTCTTTGCCCTTGTTTGATTCAATTTTTGGTGCTTTTGACCTTGTAGGACAGTTTCTACTGATGTGACTAGTTTTCAGGCAATTGAAACATGTGGTTTGGCTTAGCCACTTGCTATAATTCCCTCTAAAATGTGTTCTTATGCAATTCTAGGGTATATGTCCATATTCCTGACAATAATGACAGCTATGCCTGGTGTTGTAATCCCAATGGTACTAACTTCCATTTCCTTTTGTTTTAGTTTGATGATTTGATGTCCACATAGGCTTTGATCTGCATTCAAATGCTCTGTGTCCATACTTCTTACAATTATAACAATGTCCATCAAATCTTTGTGTCCTTGTAACTCTGGATCTACAATCTTGTGTCATATGTCCTTGCATGTTGCACTTGTGACAGTAACTTTTGTTTTTGGGTGTGTTTGTCTAATTGATTCTTCTACTCCTGCAAACATTAGCAATATGCCCCATTTTACTACAGTAATGACAAGTAGGTTTTGAATCCTTACCTTTGTCACTTCTTTGTTCAACGCTCTTTGGTGATTCTCCAATTTCAGTGTTGTTGTATCCAAGTCCTGATGTATCATGGGTTGATCTTGGAAATTTCACCAATTGTTCAAAGTACTTGATGGCTTCACTTGATTTGTTGAGATTCTCTACTACCTCTTTTTCTCTATTCAATTCATTTTGCAGTTGTTCATTTTGCATCTTTAAAGTGGAGATCTCAATATCTTTTATGTTGAGTTCATGATGAAGATTCATTATTTGGGCAAGTGTATCCATCTGCATGTTTGAGATCCTTGATAATTCAGTACATTTTTCTTCAAGTCCGTTTGCAAGATTTCTTTTGTTATTTTCCATCATGACTTTGTCCTCAACTGCTCTTTTCTTTTGTTCAGTGATTTCACATAACATTATTGCCTAAGATTCATGTTCCATCTTGAGAGATCTTATTTCGTCTGCTTGAAATTTGTTTTTCTCCATCAGTTTTGCTATTGCTGCATCAAACTCTTTAGTGTCTCCATTGGTACACAATTTTGTGGTATCAATCTCCTTGTAGCTTATATCATTTCAACTATGGCCATATCCTTCCTTCTCTTCAAGGATTTTCTCAATTCCTCCCTTGCTTCCTCTACTTTGTGTAGAGCCAGTTGCACATCAATCACTTGATTGTCAATAATCTTCCCAAGTTTGAAGACTTCCATCTTTAGATATTTTTCTCCAAGTTGTTAGACTTCTTCTTGTGAGAACCTTGTCACTTTGATACCAATTGTTGGAATATTCAAATAGGAATAATGCTTCTGAGAGGGGGAGGGGTGGGTGTGAATCAGAAGTACTGTACTTTTAGCATTAAAACTTTTTAACTGAAAGTAGATTGAATGCATATAAACATATCAAACAATTATGAAAAACACATAATCATCACCACATAACACTTGAGATTTTGGTAACCCAGAAACCCTCCAGAAATAAGAAGGTAAAACTGGGGTGGGGATGATACCCACAAAATCACTACAGTAATAAAGTTTAATCACTTCTGATGGCCTGCCCTGTTAAAGGCTTTACACTGTATCAATAGTGACCTGGTTAAAGGATTTCAAACACTTTACATGAAGTGTTACCCTGTTAAAGGATTTAATCACCTATTTAAAGGATTCTACAAAATAGCTGTTAAGCTAACCTATCACCATAGGGTTTTCTTCCTAATACAATTGCTAGAGAATATTAGGTATAATAAACCTGATAGATTACAATCCTTCGATTGCTGAATACAGGCACTTGATCTACTTTCCCTGATCTTGATCCTTTGTGATCTGATACTCTTCACTCTAAGAATATTTTTCCCTCGAACACCCTCGTCCATCCATCATTGGGTTCAATGTAATTTTGTCTTCCTTATAAAGACATTTGAAGACTTAGGGTTAGGTATGGATCTACGATCCATATTGAATCTCTGTTTCCCACTCATTCCTTGCACTTCTCTTATTGGTTACATGCCTTCTCCATTTTCCTTATTGGTTGCATGTTGATTGCATGGGAAAAACAAAAGATTTGATCTTATCTTTTAATCCTTTGAGATTCATCATATGTCGGCCATAAAAATGATTTACATCTGAATTTGTAATGTTACAAACTCATATGTGCATTCTGTGTTGCTCGACACTTACTGATCTCTGATGCTCAGCACTTATATTAAACTGGCTTACTCGGCACTTGTTGCATTTCTATATTGCTCAGCATCATCTATGACTCGGCACTTGTATCATGCTCGACACCTAAAGTCATTCGGCACTTAATCTTCACTCGGCACCTGATCTTCACTCGGCACCTGAAGGCTGCTCGGCACCTGAAGATCACTCGACACCTGTTGGATTTCCTGACTCGGCTCATGTTGTGGCTTGACATATGTAGTGTACTCGGCTCCAATGTAGAAAGTGATTAAGTGCGTTGGCACTCAAGTGTCAAAAACCATTCTAAGACTAACAACACAAAATCTTTTAGTCTCTAATTATCTTGATTATTGGTGTTGATTTTATTAGATTGGTCTTGATTGTCCATCAAATCTTGAATATCTATATAAACCACCTTCTATCACATTTGAAGGATCCCAACATTGAATTTTAATTCATTTATGCAAGTAATCTTGTCAATTTAGCAATCAAGTAATCAAGCTTTTCCATTAGTTCTTGAATCTCCAAGTTGAAGTGTTACTAGAATCACAAATTGAGCACGATCCACCCACTTTGACAAAGCGTAGATAGATAATAGAATTAGATATATGTAGTGTAGAACCTAGTTAATTTCTTTCTTTCTTTTGAGTTCTTTAATATATTCTTAGATTTTATTATTTTGCAGCATTTTGTTTACTTAGAAAAAGATAAAATATTATTGAAATAAAAAAGACATTACATAGAGTAAATAATTACATCAAAACCAACTCTGAACTTCTTGTGATGAAGTCATTTTTTTAATCAATCCATCAAAAAACCCTAGTAGCTAATCATTCTTGTAGACTCATTTCTAGAGTTCTACCATAGTAATTACAAAGATTTACAAAGTTACAACCTTTATAGTAAGAACCCACAAATGGGTGTTCATTGAAGCATTGACACTTCAAACACCAAAACAAAGGAAAAAGACATTGAGAAATCCTTGATAGCTATTGATGTGTTAATGAGACAAAAATTGGAGACCTGTTATTTTCCAAAATTCTTAGATTCCTTTGATGATTTCAATTCACCATCTTGCATAACCAAAAAGAAAGGGTGCCCAACCTGCTTCTAACTAGTCATCTGTGAAAAGTTGTAGCCCCTTCAAAATTTCAAATTTTAGACAAAATTGGCAATAATACATGTTGTCATGAAGAATAGTCTATAAGAAGACTAGATCAAACACCAAAGCAGAGGAAAAACACATTGAGAAATCCTTGACAACTATTAACTTGTCAATTCAAGATAAGGAATTTAGACCTGTGATTTTCAACAAATTCTAAATTCCTTGGATGATTTTCAATTTCCTATTCTACATAACCAAAAAGAAAGGGCATCTAGCCTGCTACTAACTAGTCCTCTGTGAAAAGTCATAGCCCTTTCAAAATTTTAAATTTTTAGACAAAATTGGTAGTAGTACATGTTACAGTGAAAGCTTATATATGAGATTGTATTCCAATCTTTTCATTAATGTTTCAAATCACACCATTGGATCCATCATTAGGATGAAAGAGAGTGAGAGATGCAAAAAATGTTAGTTGCAGATAGTGTCTTGACTCAAAAAATAAAGAGACCAAGGAAAGGGGGATAGCATGCCCACCAAGAATTGAACAAAAAAATAATAATAGAATAAAAACTAGATTAAATGACTAGCCAAGAACCCAAAAAGGACACAAGCTACTCACAAAAAGAAAAATAACTAAGACATGGGATACATAGAAACAAAATAAATAAATAGAGAAAAAATTAAGTCAGGGTAAAAAATTCAATAAACCACATTAATGGTTCATGGAAAGAGAAAAAATGTAAACACAAAAAGATGAGATAAAAAGCTAAAGAACCTAAAAAATGATGAATGATGGTCTCTCTATTTTTTGAGTTAACTCTCTATTTGCAACTAACATTTTTTTTACATCTCTTGCCCTCTTTCATTATGATGATGGATCACATAGTGTGATTCAAAAAAATGTTTATGAAAAATCTAAACACAACTTAATCTAGAAGCTTTCATTGTAATTATTATGGATTATGGAAATTTGATCTCTACGAGTAGTACATGTTGTCATGAAGAATAGTCTCCAAGAAAAATTAGACCATTCTTTCAATTCCAAAGTAACCAAGTAACTAGGGCAATTTGAGAATTTTTGGAAAAAATATCAAAGAAATTGAACAAGAGAACCCAACCCAACCATACCCATCACCAAAGCAACAAAGGAAAAAGGAATCTCAACTTGGCTTCATTTAAGGTCACGCGGGACAAACCCTTAGATCCTTGCTTTGAGCATTGAAGTTTTAGACCAATCTTCCTTGCCTTTATTTGGCTCCTCCCTTGCTCTCCTAATCTCTTATAACATTTCCTCGTCTTCTGTAGACCAACCCACACGAGTTTTCATCTATGCAATGTTAGCATCAATTATTGTTGCATGACTAGTAGTTGAAGTGGATACCAGACCTTCCTTTCCTCCTTACAAATTTATGCCTTAGCCTTTCATCAAATCTCCCAAAAAATTAAGTAAACTTTGTGCCTATAATTTTTTTCAATTCCACTTTCTTTCTCTCCTAAAATGATGTGAATGCCAAGAATTAATTCATTTATAATTTCATCTAGAACTAATAAAGCTTCTTAGGAACTAACTTAATTATCATAAACCTAACAATGTCTTTACCTTCTCCCAATTATAGGGCTCGTGCCATAATTATGGAATAAATGTATGTGTTGGTGTGATGGTGATTTTCCAATGGGTAGAACATCTCTCTAAGAAGCCAATCAACCACATATGTAAGTTTTTGGTGGGTAAATTTGAACATTTTACCCAATAATTCTTTTGTTGTGTTCATAGAAGGGATTTTATTGTTTCTTGCATAGAAGAGAGAAAGAGGTTTCTATTTTTCATACTCACACTCTATAATTTCTTTGCACCTTACAAAGATTCTAAGTTTGAGGGCATACATCTCAACTTCTTAAAGTGCCTATCAATTGACTACAATTAAGAGTTGTCACATCTATTGTAGTACTTTATAAAGAATGACGACCCTTGAACTCCATAGGTTGTATTCTATATTAATGCGGAGGAAGGTGGCTACCTAACAGAGTAGGAGAATAACTGCTGGGTTTATTTCATTCCTCCCATCTGATATCAGAATAATTCTCAATTGCAATTTTAAGAAGGTTAAGGTTTAAAGCCCAGTTCAACATTTTGCCAACTTCTTTGTTCCTGTTTCTTTTTATGTGTGAAATTTTGTAACCCTAAAAGGATGTTAATGTTGGTAATTTGGCTAAGGTACTATGCTTAGGGTTGTCATTAATAGCAACATAAATCAATATTAAGATACTAGAAGTCAAAGATTAAGTTTGATATAAAATACTTAGAAATTTGTCTAAGGCCCCTTTAACTTTTACCATATTATTTGTTCAGCATAGAACATTTGCTCCATAGGTAATAAGATCCCCTTCAAATCTATGATTATGTAACCAACCGTAGAAAGGCCAAGGTTTTCTTTAGAGGCTTTATCAAAGTTACACTTTCACCATCCTTCTTGGGGTCTTTCCTATTAGACTACCTTGGGAAAAGGGTTCCCTTAAAAGGGCTTGAGGTGACTAGGTGAGGTTCAAACCAAAGTTTAACGTAGCACCAGGATCATAAGCCTAGTACTACACTTCACAACTTGCCTTCACACCAACTTGGCTACACACACACCCTTTGAAAGGGTTTGTGGTGATCGGTGAGATTTGAACCAAAGTTGATGCATAATATTGGAATCATAAGCCTAACACTATGCCTTACAACTCATCTTCACACCAACTTGGTTACACATACACACCCTTTAAAGGGTTTGTGGTGATTGGGTAAGATTCAAACCAGAGTTGATGCATAGCCTTAGGATCATAAGCCTAACATTATACCTCACGTCTCACCTCCACACTAACATGGCTACACACATGCCCTTTAATGGGTCTGTGTTGAACAAGTGAGATTTTAATCGAAGTTGATGCTTAGTAGTAGTATCATAAGCCTAACACTACGTCTCATGTCTTGCTTTCACACCAACTTGGCTACAAATGCAACTTTTTTTTGCAGTTCTTTTAATTATTAGTAGTTTATTTGGTTAAGTTAAATAGTACTAACTATCTCTCTAAGCCTATGTAGATTGCCCCTACTAACTATTTTATCAAGACTAGGAGAGCCCCCTTGAATGAGAATACAATTTGAGCATAGCCACTTGAATAAATGCCCTTATTATGAATCAATTATTTTATTAGAAAAAAACACTTCCATTTTTTGGATAAAGGAGTCATTCATGTAGTTCTTTGAAGTCATACTTGATTTAATTACCTCAAAGTATAATTCTATATTTATACATTGTCTATTCTTGTTCTTTGAGTGCAATTTGTATGGTGGCTCACTCTTGACAAATGGAATGATTAAGTATATTCTTCAATTGCCTCCTTGATGTAAACCTAAGAATTTATCTAACAACAATTCTTTTCTTTTGACATGAGACTCTCCTACATAATCATAACAAAAAAATGAAAACACAAAAAAGATGATTGCATGTCAATTTTTTGTCATAAATAAATGATGCAACAGCATCGAGCTTGGATTTTTGTGGACCTTATGGTTTTCACGATTGGAGATGTGTTCGGGATATATTGGGAAACCTTGTCCTAAGTACACATAGAGATTGGAGTCATCATCTTGGAGTTAAATCCATTTTAGTGGTGCTAGTAATGTGTTCCTATTTACTGGTAGAGCTTTGGAGATTGTATTTACGAGCTTTGATTTGAGGGATTTGGTGTGTGCACTCTTGGATTTGGATAGTTGGTTGGCAAATGGACCTATTTATAAGTGTGCATACTCTTATGCTGTCATATGAGTTAGTTATGCATTGTAAACTTGGGCCCTGTCCTAAGTATTTAATTTGTGTTGTGTATTTAATGTTTATAGCCAAGCTGACTTTTGGCTTGAGGGTGTATGTAATGTCTATTATGTTAGGCCGAATTGTGGCTTGGTTTAGTATAAATAGAGGGTCTTGTAGAGTATAGAGTCATCATCATTCATCATGGAGAAGAGGAGTAGCTGAGAGGAGCAAAGTGTAACAGAGCTAGGAGTGAAGTGTAGCAAAGCTAGTAGCTAAGTGTGGCTTGGAAAACAAGATGGTTGCTTGGTGGCTTGCAAGTGCGAGTTGAGATTCTTCTTGGAGTTCTCTGCCAGGTTGTGGATATGGGCTAGCTAGTGGTTTGGATCAAACTTTTATTGTAATTGTTGATGTATTTGGCCATAACTTAGAAGCCCTTACAACCGGGCATGTTGAATGGAAATCTTATTATGGGAAATGGCATTGCATGGATCTAAATCTTCGTGTTATTATTTATATTTTGTTGTGTGGTTGTTTGATGGGGGCTAGGACATCTCCTTTGGGGACTCTCCTGTCTTGCACTACGTCAATAAACTATATAAATTTATTAGGTAATAAGTGTAGAATTTTTGCAAGTGCAACATAATACACAGTCAAATGTGACATAATCTGTAGTGCTTGCCCCTAGTTTGCATTTTGCTATCATTATTGAACTCTTTTAGGCCAGTTTTATGTTTGGTGATTAGTAGTATTATTTTGAGATTATCAGATATTGTATCACATTTAGTTGATTATATGATGAGTTTACTTGGTACTCTATACTTCATGTATGCATGATAATTATTACAGTGATTTCAATTATTGATGATGATTAGTTAGATTGATTATCATATGTGTTTTCTTATGGATACTTACCCCATACTACATGTGTATGGTGTGTGTATATTTTCTTTATGTATGATGTTTCTGATGTGATTAAGGAAGGGAGTTGTAGTTACCTGCTAGTTGGGATCTACATGATGCACCACTTTCTGCCATTGCCTATTTAGTTTAGAATATTTTGTTTGTACATGCGTGGATTTTATGCAAATTACAGGTACCGGGTATCGACTTTCCTGAATTGCCAGTATGAGCGTACCCTATCGCATTCGTATGACGTTAATTCATGATTATAACTCTTTAGTTTGATCTTGTATGTGTTTTTCTATGATGGGTTTTCATATTTTCTTGTATAAGTCTTTGGTGACTTTTCTATTAATTAAGTAAAATTAAATGATTTAATTTAATCGAAAATTGTTATGATATTTAAATATTTAATTAATTTGGGAAATTAATTAAATAAAAAGAATTAAATTTAAAGGTAAAAGTTATAAGTATAATTTTATAACGTGATAATATTTATTTAATTTAATAATAATATATGTAGAGTTCATTTCAATTAACATTTCGAAAGTAAATTAAAAAGTGAAGAAAGATATTAAATTATTATAAGTTTTAAGATTGCATAAAGGGTGCATGAGATAAAAAATTAATAAATTAATTAAAAAGAGAAGTCAAGTGAAATTAAATAAAGTTATTTTATATTTCATTAAATGTGCATGAAAAAGATAAATAAAAGATAATAAAAAGTTAAAGTTTGGTGAGCAAGGAGTTCTCTCGAGTGATCGCACAATTAGTGCCCCGATTTCAGGAGAGAACTCCATATCACAATTAAGGGTTCATTTTTGAGGGACTGCGAATTTTGGAGGAGTTTTTGAAGAGAGAAGGTTTTGAGAGGAGAAATTTCTCTCGTAAATCTTTTTGGGTGTTGTGTTTCTAGCATCAGAATCTAGGTAGACTCTTGTGATCGAATCGCACAGTTAATTACACTATTTATTTTCCAGTCTTCTTCGTGACTGTGAATTGATTGTCTATATTTCACTGCGACGAATCTTTAGATCTTGTAATTTGGAATTTCTGGTATGCATGTTGTTTTCATTTGTATACGAGAAGATTAAAATACCATTACAATCCTCTTTCAGTAGAATTAAAATTTGGAAATTAAATTGGGAGAGGTTTCGAAAGGAAAGAAAATTTTAATTTGGAAATTCGAATGGTTGATCGTGGTTTTCCTATCTGACTATTTTTGCAATGTTTATAATATATATATATATATATATATATATATATATATACTTTTTTGTTATTTATTTATAAAAGATATTTTTAAAAAATAATAATATTAAAAAAATTTGGGGGTGGGGTGGGGGGGGGGGGGGGGGGGGGGGGGGGCGGAGGTGGGGCCACCACACCCCCACCTCCCATCTCCCCACAGTCGGCGGTAGCCAAAGCTGTTGTTGCAAGTATTGCAATAGCCTCTATGGCCATAGGCCTTGTGACAGCAGGGAGGTCGCACGACCCTCCTTAAAAGCCGCACGGGCTTTAAGCGCTTTCTTTAAATTTTATAATTTTTTATTAATGTTTTTAATTAATAAAATGCGTTAATAAGTTAATTTATTATTTATTAATTTAATTTTTAATAAATTATAATTATATTTAAATTTAATTAATTTGTTATTAATGAATTTAGTAATAAATTTGTTAATAATTATTGAAAATAATGATATATTAGTTTATTTATTTAATTTTTTATTTATTAATTGAATTAATTTAAATTATTTTAATTAAGCTTAATTAATGATGAATTTTGATTAAAAGAAGATAAAGAGTTGTTTTATTATTAATATGTAATAATATTGATTTTAATAAAGCGGTAATTATTTTATTTAAGCATCAATGATTATTATTTTAATAATTTAATAAATAATTATCCTTTGATTTTTTGGAAAATTTACTTAAAATCGAATAGGGGTAATTGCACAAATTATTTAAAAATAAGAATGAGTTAATTATAAGGGTGAACTGTGAGACTAATTTACTAGAAAAGTACATTGAAATGAAAACTGAAACCTTACATTTAACTCAACAATATATTTTCAAAGTCAAACCAAACTATGAAACCTACACTGTTGTTTGTATGTTGATTATGTTTTGGGTTTGGGTGGACTAGAGTGTCGACCAATTCTGGGACGTTTACCAGAGGTTTGGGAGTTATGTGTTTGCGATTTTGTGGTAAATCGATCTTGATCTTTTAAAACTCAACCATGGTAATGTGCTTGGTATGCTTTGTGATGAGTTTGTATTTATTGTTCATTATTATTTTCCAGTGTTCTTGTGTGAAGTTGAGGTGAATATATGACATACTTGACATAACCATTTTGAGTCTTCAATCCATATTTTTGGGGATGCTTTCCAATTGCTCGTAGAGAACTGATATGTTATCGTAAATTATTTTCTGATGCTTCCAGTCACTTGTATAGGGCTAAGGTGAAATTTGTGATTCTTTGATTTGTACTTTTATGAGCCTAGGGTAGGTAATTTGTATGTTAAGTTGGGAAGTGGCTTGCAATGGAGGTCGAGGCCCAAAGTGGCTGCCAGGGTAACCCATTGTAAGTAGTTTAATAAGTGATAACATTTCATTAAATGGGTTAAAATGAATTAATAAGATATTGGTACTATAGAAAGTCATTAAGGGGCCAGAGGATTAAAAGACTATTTGAGTAACCTTAGAGTTGAATCGCTAGTATGCCTTGTCAGTACGAAAGGATACTAGTGCCACATTGAGTCACTAGGGGGTCGGAGGATTAAAAGACTAGCCAGGTAACCCTAGCGTTGATTCGTATGATGACACTTGCCCACTAGTAGTATAGATTTCCTATGTGTCTTTATTTGCCTCTAGGTCTAGATGTTGATTTATCTTGGAACCTTTTGAGTTAGATTAATTTTAGGGTTTCTTAGACTTAGAGAGTACTTTTGATATTTGGATTGATATCATGTTTAGGACTTGAGACTATCTCCTTAGCGCGATAAGAGTGGGCCTTTTTAGGTTACCACGTGGTCAGGTGGTATTGCTTTTTACTCTTACCATTGAGATTCGTCCGTTGTTGTTGCGAATGGAGTTCATTGTCTGCATTTCCTTTCATGTTATCTTTGTGTATTATGATGGGTTGTTGTATCTTTACGATGGATAGTTATATCTTTATGATGGATGGTTTCTCTTATTGTATTGTACTTTTTTTATGGATCTGAAAGGAATGATGTAATCTACTTTTATAAATGTATATTCTTTTAGCCTTTCATACCCTATTACATGTACAATGGATGATTGAGCATTCTGAATTTTATTGCCAAGTGGCATTTGGAACAAATGTATATTATTTAAATGGACTTTGGACTTTTAATTATTCTTTCATGTGGATGTGGTAATTGTTAGACTTAGTATTAATTAAACTTAAATGTGATTCAACGTCTTGGGATCCTTAAGGAATGTAATCTGTCATTTTTGCTTATGTAAGATTGTATGTTATTGCTTCCACTACTTTATGTTTGATGTGTATGTTGTTCTTTAAAAAAAAAAATGTTTGGCAAATAAAGTAAAACTTTAAGTTAATTCTTTTGGATCCCTTGGCTGGGGGTTACATAATCTTAGTAGATTGTGGTAAAACATATGAGAATGTGGAAAAATAAACATTGATTACAACAATATTCTCTATTAATTGCAATTACATGCAATCAGTTGTATAAAAATACACATTTGAATATGGCAACTAGAGAAATCAAATTTTGTATACAAAATTTAGCAAATGTGTAATTTTATTGTCAGTTGTGAAATACTTAGGAAAAGATAGAAAATAAGAATCTTGAATTGAGACTAAAAATAGGTTTTAGGTTGTCTTCAATAACTTCTTGGGCTATAGATTCACATTGGTTTCACCAAATCTATGCAGGGAAAATCTATAGAGACTTAGGGAAATAGTCAGTAGCATCGAACTTAATCAAATAAACAATTGATAATTAAAAGCCTTGCAAAACAATAAAATCTAAACATATTAAAGATTTTGAAGAAAAAAAATACAATTATACACTACACTTATCTTTTAGCATGAATGTTGATGGTATTCCTTTGGGGAAATATCTTAAGCATTTCCAGAACATGTAGATATTGGTAATATGATTGATATATTACATTCATGACTATGTTTGTCATTGATGACAACATAGTATGGTTTTTATGAAGACTGACAAAGTAGTAGAGAGATATTGAGGTCGTATAGACAAAGATTTGATGTTCAAGTCAAGTACAGTTAAGGACGTGTT
This sequence comes from Cupressus sempervirens, assembly GCA_028749045.1. Lineage (NCBI taxonomy): Eukaryota > Viridiplantae > Streptophyta > Pinopsida > Cupressales > Cupressaceae > Cupressus > Cupressus sempervirens. Next base: position 192,949,028 of record CM053783.1, on the reverse strand, counting down.
CTACATTATGTCTCGATGATGAGGTTAAGTGTGCATTAAGTAAGTCAAAGTCATACATAAGATATGATTGATTTACAGAAAGTAGTATAGAGAAATAGTACATGGCAAGCAGTTTCTAATGATTGGATCTTATCTCCTAACAAAGATATAATCATGATGTGAGAATTTATATAGCGACATAGGACACTTTGATGATGACATCAATGAGTGTGCAAGTTTTGGAGTCATACATGTGAGAAGTTGTAAATACTACGAGCCGACAATATTGTGTAATTGTGAAATAATTAATTATCTTAATGTGGTCCTATTATAATTAATTGGGAAAGCCTCGAGGCCAACTCAAGGAATTCTCTTGAGGACATGGTATAAAGGAAGGTTGTTTTCCTTCTTGCAAATGTGTGATGTATGCATTGTGATTGAGATCAAGCAAATAAGAGTAGAGTATTTGGTAAATCCGAGTAAGCGATCCAAGGGATTATTGAATGCAAAGTTTGTGATCTATTATCTAGATCAGAAGAAGAAGAGCAGTCTAGTTGATAGGACAGAGGATGACAAAGTACAAGTACAATTCATTTCTATTATTCTGCAAGGAATAATACATAGATCATTTGGAGTGGATACATTGGTATTTCCCTTCAAGCTATTTGGACAATAGGTCCATTTGTCTTCCACAACTCCTAATAGGGATTCAAAGTCTCCTAATAGGAACTAATATGCACTAAATGTATTTCATAGATTCCTAACAAGCTCCGTCCTCTAACAAGGAATATTTATAATAGCACATCATCTTGTGGGTACCATCCCCACCAGGGTTTTCCCTCTAATCAAGAGTTTCCCTAGTTAACAATTCTGGTGTTATTGTGTATGAGTATCTTGTTATGGTTGTTGATTATATTGCTCATATGGTTAATGACTAATAAGGTTGATAATTTTTGTAATAGTTGGATAATTGATTCCCCCCTCCCCCCACCCTCTCAATTATATTGGTGGACTTTATATTCTAACATTATCTACTTCTATTATCTCTCTACACTTTGTTCAAGTGGGTGGACGACACCTAGTTGTTGATTCCAATAATACTTAGACTTAGAGATTTGGGAAATAATGGAAAATCTTGATCACTTTCTTCCTAGATTGATAATAGAAGTTTCATAAATTAATTAAGATTCAAAGTTGGGATCCTTAACAATGTGATACAAGGTGGTTTATATGATAGTTGAGATTAGATGAAGATGATCAAGATCAATCTAAGAAAATATGAATCGACAGTTGAGATAATTAGAGACTAAAAGATTTTGGGTAACCTTAGAAAGATGAAGAGTAATTTCCAAATTAAATTCAAAGTAGATATTTATCTTAGGAAACCAAAGAGAAGATAGGTTTTAAGAAGATATTTAGATTTTAAAAATATCAATTCTAAAAACCACAAAAATTATTTGAACAACAGATATCAATTCTTATCTCAAATTTGCATTTTGGAAACTAATATATTTGAAATATAAAAGTCTTCTCTAATCCCATATTACCTTTGGTTTACTAAATTAACTCTATGTTTTTGAGTTTGATTTGAAAATAAATCTTCATTTTTTATAGGCTACCCAAAATCTTTGTGTCATTAATTATCTCGACTATCAAATCTCATATCTTGAGACTTATATTGATCATCCATCCAATCCTAAATATCGATACAATACATTACATGCAGTTCCTTATAATCAAAGGTATTGCGAGGTTCAAGCTTAGGTTTAGTTTTTTTAAGTAAGTTTAAAAATATAGTTGATTATGTAACACATTGCCTTAGGCTACATGTCACCAGGTTTACTAAAATCAACAACATTGGTGGAATGAGAATGCTGGAAATGTGGCTAAGTAGGAAAATTTAGAGTTGTCATTTATGGCAACATATATCTCAGGATGAGAAGGCACAATGTACAGATAAAGGTCTTACAGTTAGATACATAAAATTGTCCAAGTATCAGACAGTTTCACTAGCAGCACAGGAATAGTTTTGTTGAGTACAAATGATAGAGTAATATTTGGCATGTTCACAGTTAAGGATAGGTAGTACAAAGTGTTATGATGACATGGCTAAGTGTGCAAGTCTATATAGACTGTACAGAAAGAGTTATGCATTAAACACCAGTAAAAGTAGTAAATAGAGCAGAACAAAGCATAATAGTAAAAGGTGAATTATAGGTTAAGGAATTATTTTGGCTACAAAATAAATACTTAACTAATTAGGGATGACATCCTAGATGTTAACCCTAAGAGGGCAAGAGTTTTTTTTGTATTATGCCAAGCGTGTGAATGCTTGAAGGTTGATAGGGCAAGTTTTGTAAAAAGGAAAGGTATAAGTAAAATATCAAGATATGCAAAGTTGTGTGGATGTGATATATGATATGCGAAGTGATATGCAAATTATATGATGCAAAATTTGATGTATGATCAGAAGACTATGGCGTACAATAGGTAACAGTTTGAGGATTTTGTATCTACCTCTTTTTGTATAAAGGAACTACATTGTATAACTGCATGTTTGGGTAGTGGGCTCTTCTTGCACATGTTTTGTAATTGTATATACCAACTCCTAATAGGGTTGAGGCTTTTAACATGGCTTAGTCCTCTAACAAGGATCTTGACACTATATGTACTTCATAGACTCCTAAGAGGGTCAATATCCTTAACCATATTCTTTTGTTTGGTGGATCATTTTGTGGGTACCATCCCCGTTGGGGTTTTCCCTTGTCCAAGGTTTCCTTGGTTAACAAAATATGGTGTTATGAGTTCTCTTTGTGTATGATTATTACTATTGTTCAACATTGTTAGTTTGCTTTCATATGCATGTTATAATGTAATTAACAATATTCAGTCATGGACAAATGTTTGTAGAATACTGATATTACCTATTTCTAACAAAGAAGGAAAGGGATTAGTGTTCACATTTATAAGTTTTGTTTAGGGGTTCTTGAGGATTTATTTACCTTATATTTTACACCCTCTAAATTTATGATATTAGAATCAATAAGTTTCTGAATAAGATGTTCCAACCTAGAACTCTTTTACTATCAAAACCAATTTGATAATAGTATTGGCAAATGACTTCGAGGTCAAAATAAACTAAAAAGGATTTGAAATGATTGATAGGCTTTATGGGAGGAAATTTAAATAAATAGCATAAATCAACTTAAGCATAATATTATGTAGAGATTTATAAAATGACACAAAAACATGATATGTAGGGATTGATGACAAAGAAATAATGTTTAATGTTGTAGTTGGCACTTGCATATCAACATGATTGAAGAGATGTTATTAATTTTTGTGAATACTTTATTTTTCTTTTTGAACATTTGAAATGATTGTTGAGCAACATGGTTCTTATCAATTGGAGCCATTTATGAAAACAATACAAATTACCCCACTTGAAGTTGATAATTACAAAGAATTGTACACAATTAAATAAAATATGTAAATTTTAAAAACAACAACTTGTATCTAATGACTTTTTGAAAATTAGAAATGAAAACTCTTTGAACATCACCACTAGGCACATATAGGAAATTTGGGCATTCAAGTGTTTATATCTACCAATAAAATTTGTCACTTTCTTATGATTAATTAAACTAGTCAAAGTTATTCGAGCATCAATATTATTTTAGAATTGTTACATAAATATAGAATTTTTTAAAGAGAGTTAGTAGAATAGAGGGGCAAAGAACAATGCAATTGCAAGACCTTCACATTAAATGCTCTAGTGAATAATAAAGTGACGACTCTATTATCATTTGAGAAGTCACATAGGTTTGAAATGTTACACACAAGTCAAGGGATAACATTTATCATTAGATAACTCCAATTGAGGATTTTCATATATTGAGGGATAATGATATGAACAATTTCATAGGAAAGTGGCCTATTTATAACACACGTTGGAATATTGAATTTGAATTGGGTTATAGAATCCAATTGTTGTTGTAAGGATGAGCCACTTTGACCTAGGCTATTGATGATAGATTTAATGGATAAATTGGTAGTGAACATTCTTGATTATGAAAGAAGTGAAACATTGTGAGAAATTGAGTAGGAGAGTGGAACATTGTGTTTAATGGGTAAAGGGGATGGTTGGGAAATACAATGGAAGACTCGTGGAAGGAGGTGTATAGGAGTTTTGAATGAATGAGATTCTTTTGAGGCTAATATGTGTTGGATTGATGTTTTGTGAAGAGTTACCTATGATAGGTGGTGTCTATACATACACACTATGAAATGACATTTGTCTATGAGAAGAACCATCAATATTGTTTGTAGGATTGGAGAAATTTGGAAACTTTGACACAAATTTTTACAGGAATAGTATTATATCAACAATATGAGAAACACCACACAACACTTCTACACCACATTGACCGATTTGAATCACTCTCCTCAATGCTTCAACCAAGGAGATTCCCTCACTATTTGAGTATTATTGACCCACCTAATGTCCAAGCCTATCGAAGTCACTAACAACTTTCCTAGTTGGTTAGGAGATAGTCACATTAATGAGTCATCCTCGTCATGAGAAATATGAGAACAATGGATCTCCACAATGTTAGGTATGTCATGTGTACACATAGAGGTTTCACTTAAGTTCCCATAGAATATGCTAGTCAAGGATCTATACATCAGGTAATTAAATTTCAGAGGCCATAAGTCCATGGAATCTTCTCATGAGATTATCAAATGTAGGACTAAAGGTCATAAAATTCATGCACAAAGATAAACATAAAATAAATATCTAAACAATGCAAATTCTTAGTAGATTGATTAATTAACAATTGCACAAATGAAATATGATTGTAATTTTATATATAAGTAAGATCTAAATATGAAAATTAAAAATACAAGGGCTATAAGATGTATTAGGTTCATCAAAATTTAATGTTGAGAAATTAGGTTTGCTAGTTTATGCATATAAACTATGAAACCAAGCCTATTTCCTCTTTGATCACATTGGGAAGGAGTGATACACTTGGCTTGAGATATTGTGCACAAAGCATATCAAAGAGTCCTTGGTGGGGAAGTTGAAAATGAAATGACTATTATGTAAAGTGAATGTGAAAGATAGGAAAATGATGAAAAAATGAGGGTTTTGAGCATATACAAAGCCAAGCAAAAATATATATGTAGGCACCAAAATAGTTCTAGAAATTAAAAGCAAAGAGGAACCTATTATCAATATCTAAGTCGATATATGAGGGACTATGTTGGTCTGGGAAATATGACTTAGATGCACCAAACACAGACATAAATTGGAAGATTTGGGATTAAGATGTTGCTTAGAAGTTCTCTCAAAAGTTTCAACCAAAGTGTTCATAACTATAACAACTAGTGAGGTGTAGACATTGCCTTTTTAGATCTATAAAATGAGGACATGTAGGTCTATATCTTCGAAGTCTAAATCTAATGTCATGCCTTTGTAGTTTATCATCTATAAACGATATAAGAAAAAAATTAATGGGTTGATGGGGGGTTTGCATAGGTCAAACCCCAATTTTGGAATTAGCTATGAAATTAAACAACTTGAATTGAAAATGAAATCATGTTGTAATGTAGTAGAGGCTGGGCCTAAAATTTAAATTTATTATTCCTACATAAAATCTTCTTTGTCTTAAAATTCTTATAAAGATGTCAATATTGACTTGTAAAGTTGACTTTACGAAAAAATGATCATGGATGCTATTATCAATGCTTTAGAGACAAGCTTTACTTCTCATCTTTAATGCCTTGGATGGGTGATGATTGATCACTTACTCTTAAGATGTGCTCAAATTTGAATTGAAGATGCGTGTTTGAATGATCACTTGCTTGTGAAATGATAGGGGGTGAAGTTTTCTCACTCTTACAAGCTAGTTGTTAAGTGATTTTAATTTGGGCCCTATTTACTAGGGTAAGGTCACCCCAAATGACCTTGTATGACCTTGACCTCCCAACAAACCCAAGGTCAAGGATCCAAGGTCCAAAAATGTAGAGAAGCCAAAATTTGAACTAGTGTAAGGATAATCAAGCATGCGGGTCTAGAAACACTAGAATGAGGCTTAGATGAGCATCTAGAATTGCATGCATATGCAATTTACAACATCACAACCATAAATTTTAGGGCTCAATTAGATGAATGCAAATTTGTAAATTGTTTGTATCATCTTCTAATTTAGTTGGATGCCCATGAAATTGACCTCTACGAGCATGAAAATTATTTGGTGCAATTTTTTTTTTTTTGGGATGTACCTAAGTTAAATAAAAAACAAATCAATGACATTGAGAATTTACCTCGCTTTGTTATAATTGTATTTGCATTAGTGTGGTGTTTATAAACACCATGTAATAACTCAAGGGTCACGCTCTCCCAATAAAACCCTTAAGCATTTTAATTAAATAATTACAAAGTAGTTAAAGATGACATATAAGAATGCAAGCATGCCTGTGATAATGCATGCTATGATAGTACAATTATATCATTCAATGATGCCTTTGTAATGATGTGCATGAGAACAAGTGAAAAATACATGGAAGCATTAATTCAAACAGAATAATGGAAGTACTAAAATACAATAAGGAAACCAAAAAATCAAAACAAATATGCACTATGCCAACCCACAACAAATAATGTGAAGAAATGAATAGAATTGAAAAAGTCCAGAGTTTGAATCCATGAGTATGGAAAATAATTTGGGCTAAACTCCACTCTTTGATTTGATTCAAAGTAGAGAATGGAAGATCTAGCAATCAAAGTTATTCTTTAAAGACACGGGATAACGAGTTTACAATAAAATAATGTTGCAAACTAAAGTCATATGAGAATATGTCACACAGACTTCTTATTGCCTAAATCATAGTCTAATTGCAAGAAGTCTAAAATATAAATAATAAAAAAAGACACAAATATACAAATTTTCTGATAATAAGAAACAATATTTATTGCAATACGCGAAATAATACTTATTATAAGGTTTTGTTGATTTTATTGAATTTAATATTCTTATATTTTGAATAAAATAAGTCACATTAATAATCTAACCCAATTGAGCTAAATGATTTTTCTTCTTAGATTAAATAAAAAATATTCCAACTCAACTAAATTGTAATGACATGATTATAGATTAAGAACCCCAAATTGCAATCTATTTCAATAATCAAAACTAACTTGGATCTTAATGACATCACCAAGAGACAATTATAGTTAATTTTCATGCATGTTTTTCTTCCAAAAGAAGCAATCCTCGTTGAATTGTAGTTTTATAGCAGAAATAGATAGATATGAACATGGTTGTTAAATGACATGGAATTTCATGTGAGCAAATTAAAGATTCCGAACACCCATTGATTCAGATAACGCTCAAATAAAGACAGGACGATTACAACGTGGGCGCAATATCTAAATTTCAGAAAATTAAATAAGAATTGTTGTTCGAGAAACACTTGTTCCTTGAAATTTCTACTTTCCCTCCAACCTTTTAATAACCAAAACCTCCACAACTTTTAGGGCTTCAAAAGAAGGGACGTAAAGAAGATTTGTGACGAGTCTCTGCAGAGAGCTATCAAAAACCCTTCCCCGCTCTGCAGAGAGGAAACTTTTGATTTGTAGGATCGGATCTATTTCGATTTAACAGGTAACTGATTTCTCTTTAAACTCTGTTTCGATTTATCTTTTGGTGAAACCGTTTCTTTGTTTATGCCTCTTGAAGTAGGGTTTTCTGTTCTGGAAAGAATCTTTGTCTGTAATCAACTACGAAAGGATCGTGTTGTTGCGCATGGATTGTAATGAAGTTTTTTATGACTGTATATTTCTTGAGGATTATTTTTGCCCTTGGATTGTTGTTGAAATAGAGTTTTTTTGATGTTTCGTATAATCTATCTTGGAAGGAGTTTTGCTTTTCTTGTTGTTTAGCGATCAAATAATCTTTCTTGTAGATAAATGATGATAACTGCGGAGTAGGGTTTTTTGTAGTTTGACTAAAGATTTAAGCAACAGGTATTCGTAATTTGCTTGGACAAGATGTTGTCTTTGCTAGAAACTACTGTATTGTTGCTTGTCGATTGTCTTTAAAGGGTCTATCTTTTCTTGTGGCTTATTAGCATCATGGAGGCGATGTCAGCAGAAGTGCTGCAGGGGCAGATTAATGCCGTTCTGGGGGCTGATCCAGCCGCTTTTGAAGCCCTTATAACTCATCTGATGAGCGCCGGCAACGAGCAGCGAGGTCAGGCGGAGGTTCTGTTTAATGCTTGCAAGGAGAAGCATCCCGATGCACTGGCTTTAAAGCTAGTCCATGTCCTACAATCTTGTGGCAAAGTTGAAATCAGGGCCATGGCGGCTATATTGCTGCGTAAGCAGATTACCCGAGACGAGACTTATATCTGGCCCCGTCTACAGCCGTCCACTCAGACTGCAGTCAAAGGGCACCTGCTTCTCTGTGTGCAAAGGGAGGAAGTCAAAACAATAGTCAAAAAGCTCTGTGATACTGTTGCGGAGCTTGCTGCGTCGATCATCGAGGAAGGTCAGTGGCCAGAGTTGTTGCCCTTCATGTTCCAGTGCGTAAGCTCCGATTCTCCTAGGCTTAAAGAATCCGCACTTCTCATGTTTGCACAGCTGTCTCAGTACATCGGTGATCACCTGCACCCGTATTTGAGCACACTTCATACTGTCTTCCATCAGTGCCTCAGTCCACCTGCTCCCTCTGATGTGCGCATTGCAGCCTTAGGGGCGACTACTAATTTTGTTCAGACAATCGAGTCACCGCAGGACAGGGAACGGTTCCAAGACCTGCTGCCTGCTATGATGCAGACTCTCACTGAGGCTCTCAACCACAACGAGGAGGTTACTGCACAGGAGGCTCTTGAAATGTTTATTGAACTAGCTGGCACTGAGCCACGGTTCTTGAGGCGGCAGATTGTGGAAGTAGTTGGCTCTATGCTGCAGATTGCCGAGGCAGAATCCCTTGAAGAGGGGACACGTCATCTTGCCATCGAATTCATTATTACTCTTGCCGAGGCAAGGGAACGGGCACCTGGAATGATGAGAAAACTGCCACAGTTTATTGGTAGGCTTTTTGCTATACTGATGAAAATGCTTCTTGACATTGAGGATGATCTGGCCTGGCATGCAGCAAACACTGAGGATGAAGATGCCGGGGAGTCCAGCAATTACAATGTCGGGCAGGAATGCTTGGATCGGTTAGCCATTTCTCTGGGAGGGAATACTATTGTGCCTGTTGCATCTGAGTTGCTTCCTGTTTATCTGGCTGATCCTGATTGGCGTAAGCATCATGCTGCTCTCATCACTCTTGCTCAAATTGCTGAAGGCTGTGCTAAGGTACATATTCTAAGTTTTAATTTTCTAACTGCCAGATGAAACTTGTCTTTACTAATAAATTTTAATTGGGAAAACGTTAGATTGGTGCCTTTTGCCAATAGAGAGAGGGTTATGTTTATAAGCTAGCACCTTATCAGCACTTTATCATTGTTCATTGGTAAAAGTTAATATGAATTAGATTTGTTGATCAATTGAATCCCGTATGATATTCTCAACTGAATCTTTGTATCACATTGGCATTTGCCAATGAGCCACTGTATGACTGGAAGTTTATATATAATCAAGTCCTAGTATATAATTTGAATAACCCACACTGATTGAATGCATCAATTAGACTGTAAGCATTTTAATCAGACCAATTACAATGATTATACTGGGAGATATTGTAAGTGGGTCAGTTACATGATTTGCATTTTAATTAGGCCAACTGATTTAATATATGGTATTGGCATACTGAACCAATACATTATACCAGTTGGGTATTCTTGAATAATGGATTACATCAATTAGGTACCCTCATCTTATCCCTGGCTTTGGGTTTTGTCAACTGTTCTACTGGGGATTCCCAACTGATTATTTGGATTAAGTATGTATCCTGGTGATCAATCACTGAATTTGTTGTTGCTTCATGTTCTATATGCAAGTTTTTAGCATTTCTAGATTTGAGCAATAAGTGGTACAATAATAGTATTTGTTTACTAACCACAAACTTGGTATTATTTGCAAACAGGTGATGATAAAGAATCTTGAGCAAGTTGTCAACATGGTTTTGAACTCTTTCCAAGATCCCCATCCCCGTGTGCGATGGGCGGCTATCAATGCTATCGGTCAGCTCTCAACAGATCTTGGTCCAGATTTGCAACAGCAATATCATCAGCAGGTTCTGCCTGCACTGGCTGGAGCAATGGATGATTTTCAGAACCCCCGAGTGCAGGTCAACTCAAGCAATATTTTGATTAATTGCTGCATTTCTCTATTTCAAAGCATAATAGTATTCTGATTAATTGCTGCATTTTATTTCTCAAATCATATTAGATCATTATGATAATATGATAATATTGATGCCTCAATTAGAATAATTAGTGCTTTAAGTTGGCTTGTTGAAATGTGATTGCAATCTCACTATTTGGTTAAGGATTTTGACATGTGTGTTTTGAACTAATGTTTGATTGGTATTGCTCCCTGTCAGAGTAAAGCATTATAGCTATAAATTTGACATCTGATTTTATTTGTATAGCATTGTTTTAATGGCCCTCAGAAATGTGAAGTCATGTTTCCTTCAGTTCTAAAATTTAATTTTGTTATTGCATATAATTGCCTGCACTTGTAGTAGGCACAGGAATAATTTAGGATGAAATCTGTGTATAGAAGTAGCATCTAGAGTGGCATGACATGTCAGCCACACGAGTTAATAAAATTGGTTCTGTATGTTTGTTTCTAAATTCTTCTTCGTAGATTGTTAGGGAATAGGTGTCAATGAAGTTTGTTTAGATTTGAGAGACATCAGTGTAAAGTTATGTTATACTTTGGACTATATTCTAGCCTATGGCATCAGTGCTTTAGTTTTATTTTCTTAGTTACTAATGACAGCCTTCTTGCAACAGAAGGTTCACTTGCAGTAGGTCAAATCCTATACCTGATGTGACATCAAAAGTTAGTTTAAAATTGGACACAATTTTGCATTGGCTTTCAGCATACCTGAAGTAAAACAATTGAGTGCCATTACATGATCTGTTACCGTTTTGTTTTGTTATCAATATTGAGTGTAACTGTAAGGTTCTGCGTTAATCTTTTATATGATATATATAATCCAATTGAGGGAGTTCACTGTTATTCCTATCTATTGAACTATACAATCCTTTTCTTGGCAAGGTTGTTTAGCCTGGTCACGTTTGGTGCATGTAGAGTTTTTAGGATTAACTGTGAACGGTAGCTTTTTCCTTTGTTACCCTTTTATTTGCCTTGAAGATTTTCAAGGTGAAGACTAGTATGAATTGGAAAGCAAAATGTCATGTTGAGGTTAGAAACTCTACAAAATCAATACTATATTTCATGGACTGGATCATTAGCTAATGAAATTCCAGGATTAACTGCAAACAGTAGCCTTTTTCTTTGTTACCCTTTTATTTGCCTTGAAGATTTTCAAGGTGAAGAATCGTATGAATTGGAAAGCAAAATGTCATGTTGAGGTTAGAAACTCTACAAAATCAATAATATATTCCATGGACTGGATCATTGGCAGTCGAATTTAAATAAATAAATTTTGCAATGAATATTTGTAGAATGATAGTGAGATGGATCTTGTCCAAACACAGTTTTCATTGGACATTGATTTTTTGGTTGGTGGACCACTAAATTTTGTCATCTGGAAACCTTATTTTGTTAAATGCTTGTAATTAATAATGCTTTACAAGAATTTAGAATATTCATTACTGTATCAATAATGTCATATGGGAAATTAAAATGTTGAGTAGTGTAAGGAAGTAAAGTTTTATCACTTTTCTAGGGGTGTTAAAGGTTATTGTGGTTTGTTTTTTGTTGATGATATGGGATTTTTTGATAGCCACATCAGCAATCAGCATCTAAGATTTGCCATTATCATTAGCTTTTCAATGATATTGTTTGAGTTTTTATAACAAACAGGCACATGCAGCTTCAGCAGTGCTTAACTTCAGTGAAAATTGCACACCAGATATTTTGACTCCTTACTTGGATGGCATAGTGAGCAAGCTGCTTGTTCTTTTACAAGTAAGTTCTCAATTATTAGTTTCTTTGCACTTACATTGTTGGAGCATTTTAATGAACTATATAACAAATCATGACATCTCTTATCAGAATGGGAAGCAGATGGTGCAGGAGGGCGCTTTGACAGCTTTAGCATCTGTTGCTGATTCTTCCCAGGTGCACTGTAAAGGCTGACTTGTTATTTCAACATTGGACATAGATAAATACCAGTGTCATCACTTATTTGATAGCCAGAATGTAATTAATGTAGTGATATGTGTTTTGGTTCACAGGAGCAATTTCAGAAGTATTATGATGCAGTTATGCCTTATTTGAAAGCCATATTACTAAATGCTACTGATAAAGCTAACCGTATGCTGCGTGCCAAGGCTATGGAATGCATTAGCCTGGTCGGAATGGCAGTTGGAAAGGATAAATTTAGAGATGATGCTAAACAGGTGCATACTTATAGAAAATAGTTAATATGTAAGATCCATGCAGATACAACATGTTTATTCATTCTTGGCTTATGTGATGAAGTGCTTAAGAAGAAGATAAGAACAAAAGATGGTTCTTTAAGGGTGGAGTTAGTGAACAATGTGCAAAAGATTGTTTGTGCTGTCTTTTTTGTACCTGGATCTATTGATCGTCATGAATGGTTTTCCCTGTATGTTTTTTTGCTAATTTTATAACTGAAACTATGCTGGCCTTATTGTGCATTTTAAACTGGAACATGCAATAAGTAAGAAAGGCCTTTCCACCTTGTTAGTTTTTAAAATTCTATGCTGCTGATAGGGGTTCTTTCCAAACTATGCTTTTCATGCTCAGTTGGCTTCATGCAGGTAATGGAGGTGCTCATGACACTACAAGGATCTCAGATGGAGGCGGATGACCCAACCATAAGCTACATGCTACAAGTATGTTAATATTTTTTCTTTATTTATAATAAATTAATAGCACACTTAATATTTAAAGCATTTTGTTGTATGGATGATTTGTTTGGTAGTAAAATAGTAGGCTAACCATGTTTGAGTTATGGTACTTATGAATAGTTTCCAAGGTTGGGTGTGAAGCAGTAATGGCATTATTTTGTAGCAGTTTTCTGTTTATATCAGTGTGCTATATTTTGTTCGTATCTATTAGGAACAAGTTATTATGGAGTCTGAGCAGCCAACTATCTTTGACTTTTTCCAGTATTCTGTTTCTTGTTTTTGGGTCAAAATTATCAAGAATTGCTTTTAGAACACATTTTTTTGCTGTATGGCTTGATTGAAAAAAGGCCATGACTAGAATACTTCTGTTGCAAAAAAAATGCTGAAGGAGAGTCTTCAATCTCATGATTGGATTCACGGATAGTTTATTATTTCAAAATTTTTCAATGTTAATATATAGTTTATTAATTTCTGCCCCTAGAGAGATGACCTGAATGTTGAGACATTGTCTAAATTTCCAACTACAACATTTAGTGTGATTTATTTGTTGAAACCCAAAACATGCAGGTTTATTGGATTTTATTCTCTTTACTCGATCTTGAGTTTGTTATGACAAATACTTATTCTGTATGCATTATAGATGTGAAATGATATCTTTCGAAATTATTCCTTATTGCAGATTGTAAAGCAATTTTGACCTTATTTCATGAATTGTTGAAGTTATTGTAGTGTGAGGTTGACTGTTTTTTTGAAGTCAAAGGGCTGTTGATCATGCATTGGGTTCTCATGTTAATGGGAAAGCCTGTAAGTCATTAGTACATTATAGGTGGTTCCTAGGCTTCAGAAATTCTAAGACAGCTGTTTCTTATAGATGGTTCTTATGTTTCTAAGGTATTGCTTAAAGCATCTTTATGCAGTTAAGGTGTTAAGGCCTCTTATTCCTCTTTTGACTAATATGATCTACTGAATTCTATTATGTTACCGTCTCAAAAATTTGCAAGTTATTCCTTGTTTACATTGAGAATTAATGGCATAAAAGGTAGTGCTAGGTATGATTCCTTCCTAGTAATTGCCTTACTGGCAAGAATTCTCACCAATGTGTCGTACACTTTGAAAATTATAATTGATTAGTCATTTCTCACTTCGATTGTGGATATTTTTCCTGACATATTTTTGAACAATTTGGTGTTTTTGAGCAGGCATGGGCAAGGCTTTGCAAGTGTTTGGGACAAGATTTCCTTCCTTATATGAATGTTGTGATGCCTCCACTTCTTCAGTCTGCCCAGCTAAAGCCAGACGTGACCATCACTTCCGCAGATTCTGATAATGATATTGATGATTCTGATGATGAGAGGTGAGCCATACTTGAATTTTGTGTTATTGTAGGTGGAATGGCAGTGATTGTTTTGGTTTTAGTCCTGCGCATTAAGTTTTTGTAACTTTACTAATTAAATGTGGAGTGTTATAGGCTGTTTATGCTGGATGGGTCATTTAATTAATATAAATAAAAATTATATTGGCAACCTAAATTTTTTAAGAGGGCAAACAACCATTTCTTTATATGACACTGCTGTTAGAATATTTAGTATTTACATATTTGATTTTATAAATTGAATTTTTTGTTAAATGTGACAAAAGGAAAATGTTCCACGCTTAATGTCCTCTTTTGATGGTATTCTACTAATGAGTTTGTTGCACAATAGATTAGTATAACTGTGCTTACTAAGTTAATTGCATGTCTTTACAATTGTATTTGTTAACCATCTAGATGAAAAGTTAAAAACTGACTTATCTTATCCATCTTTATGAGGTAACATAGTAGCAAAACTCTGCAAGAACTTACAGGACTTCCAAATCCTTGTTTAGGCGTGTGAAAAGCTAAATGAGTACTTGAAGGTATTGCTTAGCCCCTAGTTATTGCAAAATTCAAGCAGTAACCATAAGTTATGAGTCGTGACTGATAAAGTGCCAAACTTGCCAACAATTGCGGGTCAAACTCTCACTAGGGGTAAAACTCAAATGTGGTTTTTTTCAATGCCATCTGATGTGCTTGTGTGGCTTGCTCAAATGAAAAACTTGAAATAAATGCCACACATTAACTTTCCTTTCTCATAATCCGACTGCAGTTGTTAATGGATTGGTATTTTGTTTTTTATGACTGGTCACTGCCTTTTATGTGCATCTACAAATTTGCAAGGGCATTGCAATAGCTCCAAAGATTTGTTAATAATTTAACCATTTGTCAATCAACAGCAGGCACAAGACTCTACAGTAGACAATGGTATTTAATATTATAATATATAACTGTTTTATTGTTAACAATATATTATTTGTAATTTTGTACCATTCATTTTTATTAATTTTATTACCATATTACTTCCTTGCTTTCATGTTTTGATTACTGCTTTAAAATAAATAGCCCTCAACCATTCACCACATCATTGTAAATGGAGATGGACATGGAAGGAGAGAACTACTATTCACCTCGCACATCCTATCTTCACTGCCATTCGAGTAAAATTACAACTGAAATTTTTATATTTTTGTTTGTTTGTTCCTGTGTGGTACCTGCTGGAAACGAGGGGTCTAGTTTGTGCAGTTTAGTTCATTAGTAATGTAATGTTGATAAAATGAGAGTATTTTTTATTTACCTGTCAGTCTATGTTAAAGTATGTCAATATGCTTGAATTTGTTGTGATGTGATCAGTGTGGAGACTATCACCCTAGGAGATAAAAAGATTGGTATTAAGACGAGTGTTTTGGAGGAGAAGGCAACAGCATGTAACATGCTGTGTTGCTATGCTGATGAATTAAAAGAGGGCTTCTTTCCATGGATCGATCAGGTCAGTTGTTCAATCTTCTGTTTATTTTGTAGGTTTCTAGATTTGGAGCAAAAATTCTCTTGGCAAGATCCATGTACTGATTGTCGATATACTCCCTTATGTACAGGTTGCCCCAACGTTGGTTCCACTTCTGAAATTTTACTTCCATGAAGAAGTTCGCAAAGCTGCTGTTTCAGGTATCAAGTACTTAACTTTTCTGGAGCTAAAACAGCACTATCTTTCTCTGTTCATGGTTTTGATGCTAGATTTGTGTGTTTTTAAATTCAGCAATGCCAGAGCTATTGCAGTCTGCCAAACTAGCTGTGGAGAAGGGACAGGCACAGGGAAGGGATCAAACCTATATTAAACAACTGTCAGATTACATTGTACCTGCTTTGGTTGAGGCTTTGCACAAGGTCATTTGGACATTGCCAGATGGCGTCACTTCTTGGATCATTGTATTATCTGTACTGTTTACGAGTTCTATTTCTTTGGTGTTAGGAAGTGTATTTTACTGACAAGATTTAGTCAATTGTCCAGGAACCTGAGACTGAAATTTGTTCTAGCATGCTGGATGCATTGAATGAATGCATACAGGTGAGATATTTTTAGATTTGTATTGTTTTTTTTCCTGTAGCTGGTCTTGTTAAAGCATAATAGCCTTGGTGCATGCATTCTAGGCCTGCAATGACACAAGATAATCATAGATTTGTAATGATGCTATGGATATGTGCTGTATATGCTTGTTCTCTTTGAAATCTACTATGTTAGTAATTTGCACTTGTATCTAGATTCTATATGTATCACCTTGGTTCAAATGAGTCCTGTTTAGTCATTATTAGTAGTTGATTTAATGTCTGACTAGATGCTTTAGTTTGGAGTCTGTTGGTTTAATTTAATGTTTATTCTCGAATATGATCCATTTTTTAATGTTCCATTTCTTAGTATCAAAGTATAGTTGTCATGGGTATTCTGATTAGTAAGTACCAATGTATGTGCTTGGATCCTGACGATACCAAAATTTTGATGGTTACCTTATACAGATATCAGGTACCTTGCTTGATCAAGGACAAGTCAAGTCAATAGTGGATGAAATCAAGCAAGTAATAACAGCCAGTGCAACTCGAAAGAGGGAACGTACAGAGAGGACAAAAGCTGAGGACTTTGATGCAGAGGAAGGGGAAATACTCCAAGAGGAAAATGAGCAGGAAGAAGAAGTTTTTGATCAAGTGAGAAATTTTAGTTTACATCATTTATTTTTACATTGATGTTTGTTAATGATATATGGAATCTAAAATTTTAATTGACAAAATGAGATTTTGGCTTGAGTAGGAGCTTTTAAAGATTAGATCTACAAGATTGTTTTATGACTCAAAAAACATATTATTATTTACTTCTTGCAGGTTGGTGAATGCATAGGAACACTTATTAAGACCTTTAAATCCTCGTTCTTGCCATTCTTTGATGAACTTTCCTCTTATATAACACCTATGTGGGTAAGTCCTTTTAGATTAAGCATTTAGCTTAGGTGTATGCATTGTTGATTTTTTATATTTGCTTTGTCTAAGGATGTGCTAAGGTTTACTCTGACTATTGAGGCTTTGGTATCAAGAAACTATCATTGATGGCAGTAGTATTTTTTTTGCAATATGGCACTCAAATAACTGAATTTTATTTTTCCCATCCTACATTAATGATTGTGTATAATTTTAGATCTTTCATGTCTAAATATGTCTTACTAATTACATATTAGAAACTGAGTGGATCTGAAATTTGCTTTATTGAAGCTTTTCTCTTAAATTCTTTTCAGGGGAAGGATAAAACAGCCGAAGAAAGAAGAATTGCAATTTGTATTTTTGATGATGTGGCTGAACAGTGTCAGGAAGCGGCTGTAAAGTAAGATGAGATTCTGAAAATAGGCGTTTGATTCTTTTTATCTCCTCATAAGTCATTAAATTTTTGCCTTGTTTGCAGATATTATGACACATATTTGCCTTTCTTACTAGAAGCTTGCAGTGATTCTAATGCAGATGTGCGCCAGGTATTGAGATTGGATAAGTTCTTGTTCGTTTCTGTTTAATGTGCTCCTTAGTTTTGTTTTGATTTGACATGTTGCACTGTTTCTGACATGCTTTTCTTGGTTGCCTCTCGGCTTTACTTCATTGGAAATTGTTCTAGGCTGCTGTTTATGGTATTGGGGTATGTGCTGAATTTGGTGGACCCAAATTCAAGCCTCTTGTTGGAGGTATGATTGACCCTTGGATCTTTGAGTACTAGGCTTGTTGACAAGACATTGTTCATACCTCTTCATTCTGATGGCTATGGGTTTTTCTTGCAGAGGCACTTTCCAGACTGAATGTAGTAATAAGTCAAACAAATGCACGGGATGGTGAGAATATAATGGCAACTGACAATGCAGTTTCTGCATTAGGGAAAATTTGTCAATTTCATCGTGACAGAATTGATGCTGCACAAGTAAGTTGCAATTGGTGTGATTGTTTGATGCTCCACAAGTTTGCAATTGTGTTCTTATTTTCTCATCTCCTACTGTATAGTTAAGCAAAATCATTGTCCTCTGTAAGTGTTTTTATTGGTTGTTTCGTTTTCCTGGATGAACTAAAATTTATTCTCCTTATTTTTTACTGTTAAATGATTATGAATTCAACTTTTGGGGTGCAATATCCACCCTTTCTTGATATCTATTAATATTTTTAAATCTATTGATAAGTAGGAGATAATCTGCTTTTGAGTAATTGCAATCATCTTGTGGAAATGTAGGTTATTCCTGCTTGGCTAAGTTGTTTGCCTATAAAAGGTGATTTAATTGAAGCCAAAATTGTCCATGAACAATTATGCTCCATGGTTGAACGGTAGGTTTCTGATTTGGGTTCATAGTTATATTTTTTTTCTTTCAATTTTCTCCTTTTTTCTTTCACTTTTCTGCTGAATCCAGCTGTGATACAATCAAAGTCAATTTGTCCATGAAGTATGAGAAATAGTTGATTCTTTCTTTTAATTCATTACCTGATGCAACGACAACTCTCTCTTAGCATTCACATTTCTCAAGGCCTATGTTAAGATATCTTCTCATTTCAGGTCTGATGCTGAGATTCTTGGACCCAACAATCAGTATTTACCTAAAATAGTTTCTGTATTTGCGGAGGTTTGTTAATTCTCACCATACGTGTTTGTCTGTCAAATTCTTAATGTCTAGTGAGATGTCTTCTCAAAAATGTAATGATGCTCATTAATGTATCTTATTGCTTTATTTTCCTCTATTATAGATTAAATTACAATCATTGTATACCTTGTGTTCAATGGCAATAAATTTATTTAAATGATTACCAAGTAGGGGAGATAATTTAGGTGTGGGAAATATAGCTTGCTTGATTGAAAGTGTGGCCAGTGTTTCCTTATTTATATATTTTTTGAAGGAACTACTAAACTAACCATGCCTATAGATTTTATGGTGGGGTTTATTTCAACTTTGAAGTCTGTTCAAATGGCCACCAAAAATAAATCCCAAATGTGTGTTTTTCATAGCTTCCATTCTCTGTCTCAAAAGAATGGCACACATTCACATGTTTCTATTAAAAAGGTGGTTATTTGCACATATTTGGGAGGTAGCATGATTGCTGCAAATAAAAAGGGGATTTTGTCAAAAGGAGGATATCATACTTTTGGATGATTATTCTGTCATTGTCATCTTTTGCTCTGGCAAAGTATTGTGGTTGGAAGCCTTCCTAATATTTGTCTAAACTTTTTCTTTATGATGGCTCTTGTCTACGTTATTGTGCACAACTAGTGATTTGTAGCCCACTAATCGTGTATATGAACTTGCAGGTTTTATGTGCTGGCAAGGACCTTGCAACAGATCATACTATTGCTCGGATGGTGAATCTCCTGAGACAATTACAGCAAACACTTTCCCCATCTGCGCTTGCTTCAACGTGGTCCTCCTTGCAACCTCAGCAGCAGTTGGCCTTGCAAACAATTTTGTCTTCATAATTTATTCCCATTGAACTGCTGAGAATATATGAATTTTTTACCTTGGGTCTTTAGTAGACTTGTTTGTGTAGACTGAATTACCTAAGCGGGGGTGTTGATCATTCTTTTCTGTAGTCAATTCATTTCACGAGGGCTTTCTGTAAGGCAGTTATGCAATATTCAATGTCTAAAGAGTTTTGTTAGTCTGTCCCACGTGCCCATAATATGAAAATGGGTTTAGAATTATTGTATTATATCTCTCCCATGTGGCAGAGAAGTGTAGATGCTTTGAAATGTGTGTTGCTGTTGAGGTTCAGAGCAAGAGTTTTTTCAAACTCTTGTATCTTGTTGGATATGGAAAGTGAAGAGTTCTCTATGCATGAAGAGAATGTTAATATGGTGCTCATTTGAGGCATGACAGTGAAATGGCATACTCTGCTTTCTGTATCTGGTATTGTAGTGCTGATTTGTGGCACTACATAGTTTTGTTATAAGAATCATTAAAATGCCTACGAGCAGGAGATTTTCATGGGTTTTGGAATTCTACTTTTGCAAAGAGAATTTTGGATGTTTTATCCTATTGGCTTATTTCATCCTAAACTCAATGCAGAAGGCAGCCTGGTGTAGTTACAAGATGCCAGGCCATTCTGTTTCATCTTACAGATGCCGGTGCTCATTATTTATATTTTCCCATTCCCCTTTTCCTTTCAATTGTAATACTTAAAAGTGAGAATCAGATTGTGATTATTACTTCCCAAATCATTATAAATGGAAATGATTGGATAGCTATTCTGTTCCCATTGGACAGTACTCAGTCCCTCAGCTGCAAATTATAGTCAGCGTTGCTTTTTATTGAATTTAATTTCCAATGGAATTCTAGACAACATTCTAATTTCGTGCAAAAACACCCTACAGGGCAGAACAAACCTTTATTATAATTAAGTTTTGTTCTGTATGCTATTAGCTAGGTATGGTTATCTGCTTGTGTTGTGTTTTAATCATTGTGATATTGCTATCAGAGTTCAACTGTGTCATGTTTCATGAGTAGTGAACCCATCCCAAATGGTAATAAATGTATCACTTAGCACTTGCATTCCAGTTCAACCGTGTCATGTTTCACGAGTAGTAAATCCATCTCTCACAGTAATAAATGGAACACTTAGCACTTTTTGCATTCCAGTTCAACTGTGTCATGTTTCATGAGTAGTGATATCTTTATGGAACACTTAGCACTTGTTGCATTCCAGGGAGGTCACCAATCCCAGTACTACCTACAGGTGGCTCTTGCTTACTACAGAGCTTCCTCCAGTTAAACCCCCTCTGCTTGCAACCCCATTTGCAAAACTTTCAATAAGGTTGTGCCTGATGAATTATTCATTAGAAAGCCCCTAAGCTCATGAATTTGTTTAAATCATTTCATTTCAAGGCTCTCCTGATTAAAATAAAAAATGTGAAAGGACACATGAGATAGCAGTGGCCACATGTTCTGAAATTCTCTATTTACGTGCATTAGTTTTAAAAGAAAACGTAAGTTTTTGGTTATTTCATAAAACTCTTTTTTAAAAAGTAACATAAAATGGACGTGGGTTTGGAAATTCCAAATAGTTATAATATAAAATTGGGGTTATAGCACAAATGCACTCTCTACGAGAGACACAATGTGTCATAGTTCTTGCCTAACGCATAATGGTTGTAGAGGTGTAGATGAGTGAGAATCTAAATTAAAATTATGAATGCATTAATTTTTGCTTAGAAATGTATGTGATCTGATATGATTGCTCATATTTTGTTGTTAAATTCTCGTCCTAGAAATACACTTATGATTTGATAGGATGGCTCATATTTTGTTGTTAAGTTCTCATGTTATATTATTACATTTTTAGGCATTTAAGCCCAAGAATAAGAGGCCAAAGTCCCCAATATGGCATTAAGTACTTAATATTATACTACGATCAATACATATGCTTTAGACAAATTTGCACTTTCTACATTAACAACTTAAATTATGTGCAATGAGGAACGATATTCATACCAATATTTGAATTATAGAACTTGAAGAAGTGATGAAGCATTTGGAGTATCACATTATATGTTTGAGCATACCATGCATGCTACTAGACAACCATAAGTAGTTGGAATAACTCCCCCAACTATCTATTATTCTCATCTTGATTATCAAATGAAATTCACACTATTTTTAATCATTAG
This sequence comes from Cupressus sempervirens, assembly GCA_028749045.1. NCBI lineage: Eukaryota > Viridiplantae > Streptophyta > Pinopsida > Cupressales > Cupressaceae > Cupressus > Cupressus sempervirens. Next base: position 192,927,006 of record CM053783.1, on the reverse strand, counting down.
CACTGGAAAAAAATTAAGATAGAGATATAGATAGAGATAAATAGCAATATACAACAATTACAACATAAACATATATGTAGAGGAAAAAAAGATAGATAATATAGAGGAAAGAGGAAGAGAGATAAAATAGTAAGATAGAGTGATATCAACATAAGTTTTTGTGTGAGAGAGAGAGAGAATTAAATATAATTTTTTTTTATGATAAAATAAATAATCAAAATAAAATCATGGTTATAATAAAGAGTTAAAATATATTATATTTTAATTAATGAAATCAAGAATTTACTTTTTATATTATTAAAACTCACATTTCTATAAGAAAAAATGAAATGTATTGAAATATAAAAATATTTTATAAGTAAAACTAATTGTTTAATTTTATACAATTAGAGAAGGTTTACTATTTAATATTTTGTATTTCTAAATTTTTCATAAAATTAAGTAATTTTAAATTATGAAATAATATCTATATAATTTAATATGTACATTTGTAAATAATAAATAGATGCAATACATATAAATTTGATGTTGATGAATAAATATGATGTGATAAATAAGAAACTAAATATAAGTATTTAATTTTAATACATAGTTTATAAAAATTTAATAAATTTTTTTATATCTCTTAGAATCGAATTTTTTCTATTTTGTGGTTATTTCTTTAGTATGTTTTTTTGATATAAAATAGAATCATTAATTTAATATTAAAATACATATTTAAGTTTTAAATGTATTTAAACTAAATGATAAATTGTTTAAATAAAAATATTATTAATAATAAATAATATAATTTAAAAATTGTAACACTTATCAATTATACATATTACAAACACTATTATTAAATATAATTAAAAAATAATATTGTTTAATTTATTTTTATAAAAATAAAATAATAGTAATAAATTAACTACTTTTATTAAAAAAGCAAAGCTTTAAAAAAATTATAAATTCAAATACAAAGATGTAACATATTGAAATTATATTAAAAAGATATATTTATTAGTTACACATATAATTTGAACTTATGCATTACATGAAATTTTAACAAAAACTTATATCAAATAGTCAAAAATAAACATCAATGTAAAACTAATAATAAATATATTTAAAATAAGAAATTAAAAATATTTAATAGGTTGTGATAATTAATATTGATTAGACATGTTGTGTGAGGTGGAAGATAAAATGATTGAAAAAATAAAATCTTATCAACTTGGAAAAGATAAAGTTATAGTTAATACATTTATTAATGCAAGATGAAGTTGTTAGGAAATATTTGTATTTTTTGTTGAAGAAAATTAATTTTCTCCCCTACCAAAAATAGTCTAGACAATAGAGTGGATGAAAAATGTGATTTATAAAATAATAAAAAATTAGAAAAGGATATAAACATTTGAAATCTCATATAATTTTTTAAATTCTTGAATTTAATTGGTTAGTGTTAATGTCATATTTGGATTGACATGAATGCATAACTATTCCTGCCTTGGCAGGAACTAACAAGAAATTAGTCAATTAAAGTCAACTTCTAACTATGTATTGTATAACGTCACCGAAAGTCAATGGCCTTGTGTCTGTAACTCTGAAGCATATTGTGTTTGATATCTATTGACTCATTGAGAATTATAGCCCAGTGATTGGTGCGAAGTTAGTGAGGAAACTCTGTACCGTGACAGTGTTTTGACTTCTATGAAGAGTGGAAAAATATCAATGCCAAATCGTATAAATGTGCAAGCATGATATTATAAATTTCAAAGCAAGAGCTCTAGAAGTGAATGAGATGTCTCGGTACAGGCAAGGGGTTTATATTTCTTCTTGGAGGGAACAACAGTAGCAGCTATCGATTTGGCTACATGAGCAAAGCTCTATTCAACAATAATAGAATGAGGCTTTGGGTGAGCTCACGCCTTGACCTATTTAACAGATCCAAGTATCAGGTCTTTGAGAAGAATGCCTAGTGAGCACCGCTCCGGCAGAAATCCATTCTTACTTAAGTGGTAGGAACAACTACCACCCCAGAATCAACCCATGGGTAGAGTAGCCCTTGCTTGTTAAGGGACATTATATCCCAAAAGTGGTCATCTATTATGTGCCTTGTAAGAAAATATTTACTTTGATCTATTTATGAATAAAATAAAGCACCACTTTTTAGATTTACTATCCCTTAGCAAATGAATCCTTTTTAGATTTACGTTCCCTTAATAAGCAAGGGTTGTACCTAATATGAGGTTGGAGGACATTTAGTAATCTCTTGTCAGTCAGTAGCGACGAGAGTGAAATAGACAAAATTATTTGTGTCAAAATGACTAAAGCTAAGATTGGTTCTCAATCTTTCTATGTTGTGGTTTGGTATATATGTTTCTAATTACATTGTTGTGAATGAGTATGTTTGTGCCCATTTACCATATGATGTAAATGAGCATGTTTGTGCCCATTTACCAGATGATGTAAATGAATGGATGCAGTTATTCCCATTTACAAGACCATGTAAATGAATGTATGTTTGTACCTAGTCATAATAGTTGGCAATTATGAGTTGATGTGTGTTCCTTATCATAATGTTGTGAGAAGATGTGTTTCTTTGTTCATAATCTTTACATTAGATAGATGTGTCCTTTTCAAATTTGATGGGATACCTTGGGTAGATATGTTAGTTCTTATCCTTGGAGCGTCTCCATGGGTAGATGTGTTTGTCCCTAACCTTGGATGAAATTGCAATGAACATAGTGTGACTAGTTCCTCCATTGATTGTCATGAGTACACATGTATTTCTTTACCTTTTGACAAATTTATTCACTTGAACATCAAATTTGGTTGGTCTGCCAACCTTCTTTTGAGAATGATGTGATATGGGTTTGTCACTTATCTATTATGGTTTTGGTGGTCACTAGTTAATTGAAATAATTACCATAATAATATGTATTATGACCTTGTTGTTAATATGCATGGTGAGATATGATATTACTAGGACACATCTTAGTCACACTAACATACAATGCTCTTATTTACCAAAATACATAATGCTCTTATTTATCAAAACACATATCTCTAATTGAAACAAATATGAAAACAAGTCTTCACTAGGAATGCTCATCTAATTATCCTAATAACATTTCAAATTACCTTTAAGCCCTTGATTTGAGCTATGTGACATTGTAGATATATTTGAGTGAGAGAGGGAGGGAAGGGATTCTAGCACATGTTTGTAATTTTCTCAAGATAAGATTGTGTGTAGTAAAAAATAATCTAGGACGTCACAAAACTCAAATCAAGGGTTTATTTAGAAGGTTTTTAACATAACTAGATGTGAATTCCTAGCCACTATGGGAAATAAAATATTACCTACTATATTTGTTTCGATAAAAAAGATATGTTTTGATCAAGTAAAAACAGGTTTTAAAGGACCCGAAACCTTTTTCAAAGTAGCTAATAACAAGAGCAAAGAAGCCTAGTGGTACTGTGCATCACCACCCAAAAAAATATAACTAAGACCAAAAGTCTTAATACAAACAATAGAAAAAGAGAACAAAAAGAAAGCAAAAAGCCAGCAAAAAGACAACTACAAGGTCTTTAGGACATCAATAGCCTGATCTGCAAGGGTATTCATGTTATCCACCGAGCCCTTTAGGTCATCCATTTCTTTGGCTTCCATGACCTCAGACTTCTTAGAATTAGCCCTGGTACGTTTTTTGGGTCCCTGTTCCTCTTTCAAGTCCTTTAATCCTTGGATTCTCTTCTATTCTATTTTTTCCAGCAGAGTTAATTTTGTCATCTACAATCTTAAAGGTGGAGCAAATTTGATCAGCAAGTTTTTTAACCACATTCTCAGTGTTGACCACTCTGTTATCCATACCATCCAACCTTTTCTACAAATCCTTCATCTTCTGTTCTATAGTTCTATAATTGATTTCTAAGGGTGGAACTCTCTCCATTAGATTTTTAACCTCTTCTGCATTACCAATCACCTCAAAGAGCCTATCAATATGCTGGCTGAGAGTTCTCTCACCTCTGGTGGTCTTGTTTAATTGATCAAACTCTCTCCTAATGTCCTGCGTATGCTCTTGCATCTTACTGATATCCCTTTTCATCAATCCCGAATTACCAATCATACTCTTCTAATACCCCTGTTCCTCATAGTCCTTGTTATGAGCCAAGTAATCCTCATCCCTTTCCATATTAACTCTATTAGCATCCACCTCCTTAAAACCTTTATCAACAACCCTCCCTTGAGAAAGCAGATTCTTACCTCTCCACACCATCCTCTTGATAAGAGGTTTATCATAAGAGGGAATATTACAAACCCTATTAGTCTTCTTCCCATTGTTTTTGGTAGCAATATCATTACCAGTGTTTTTCTTCCCTGTACCCTCCTCCAACTCCTCTTCAGATTCCATGTCCATCTCAGAATCCACCTCCTTAGTTTTCCTTTTCTTTGCAGATGAGCTCTCGGGAGTAAGCTTATTCCTCTTCTTAACCTCCAACTCATAATCTTCCTCCTTCGTGTCCTCATCGTTTCCCTCATCTTGTTCACTCCCCTCAGTTTCACACTCCAGAGTTTTCTTACTAAAATAGGGTCTGTCCACTTACTTGACTTTAAGGAGATTCATAATCAGGACCATCAAGCCTTCATGGCAAACATGGTCACCCTTAGGAGTGTTCTGAATAGCCAAAATGGTGTTACCCAAAGACTTTTAGAGGTAAAAGGGGAGATTAGGTCCAACCCTATGCCTAAAACGGTTAAACAACATAAAATGATGTCCAAAAATCTTAGTAAAATGACCATTTAGGGTTAGGTGTTCAATCACCATGAACATGATAAACCTCCAAGGACGAGAAATGGAGCTAGGGCTAAAATAGGCATTAGCAATTTTAACCAACATGTTACGCTCCTTTGTAGTCTCCACATTTCTTCAACAACACGATCCGACAACTTCCTGTCTCTATAGAAGTTGATACCCTCTGTGTCCAACCCAATAGCTTCCACTATAATGTCATCCGTGACATCCATTCTCTAATTCCCCACTAGAATACTACTATCCTTCTAGGTCTTAATTAATTCGTGAGTGATGGAGGGATTGCTGCCCTTTAACTTCTCCATGAAGCCTGTGAAATGCCCATGTTCCAAAATATCCAAAATATCTATCTTCTTCCATTCCTTGCAGCTCACATGCTCAATCCTCTTTCTTCTGCCTCCCATTTTCCTCAACGTACGACATATTCTCCCTGTAGTTGCAGAGATAGTAAAAAAGAAAAACTCGTTGTCAATATCACAACAAATATTTTTGTTATGCATAAAGACCCACAATCCTTATGGCAATGAATGTATAGTTCCTTCAAAAGTAATCATAGCCTATAACTCACCATTCCTGGCCAACTCATAATTAATCCTAAATGCCATGTTCATCATTATTAATTTTTTTTTTTTGCAAACTTCTAACCTTGTCGTACTCTATCAAGGTTAGCCTATCGGCAGGGATGTTGTCACCATGATTCCAAATTATCTTTGCATGACTGTTGCATGCGACATTCACAGCCTAATCAACAACTTGATTCATTTCTCTTTAGGTGTGAGTGGTGACACAATCTTCAAAAGAATTAATAATATTAAGAACCTTGCATATAATATTATGAATGATCCAAGAGGGATTATTAATTTTATTAAGACAATTAATAATATTAAGGGAATACCCCTCAATCTAATTTTTTTTCAAATTCAATCTCTTCGCTAAACTAATACCATAGAGAGAAGCACTAGCCTCCGCAACATGGTTAGTTTGTTCCCTAATAGGAATAGCCATAATCCCCAAACTATTCCCATTCATATTTCTAATAATGACACCACAACCTGCAATCCCTGAGTTACCCTTCGAGGCCCCAACAAAATTAATCTTACACTAGCTCTGTGGTGGATAGTCCCACCTAGCCAAATTCCTAGGACAAAATAACATTCTGAGAGACACTTAACCCTTCCAAATTCCAGTTCTGAATCACTTTAGCTTCCCAATCATTCTGCGGTTCATGACCTTTCCCTAAAGTCACAATATTCTCAATCACCAAATGCTTAATCTTATGGAATAACTGAACATAATTAGTCTCCTTACCTTTGAACACCCTATCATTTCTTTCCTTCCACACACCTCTAACAAAGAAACAGGAGGATAAACTCCCATAACTTCATAATCAAGGTATTATTGGAAGAAGACTTCCATGCTAGGAATAACTGTTGAATATTCAATGAGAAAACCCACTCCAAATCCAACATACCACAGATCGTTTCCCACAACCTTCTAATATGTCATGCCCTAAATTTACGAGGCAAAACACAACCAACAATTTTTTTTGAAAGGTGTACTATAGATAAAATGTATAGATTTATACTTATTATGAATGTTCTATCGAACAATGAGGTGTCCAGATAACCAATTCATGTTTCCACGAGGATGTTAGAAAGTTACTAATTCGATCATTGAGTTTAGAGGTCATAAAGTTGGTGTAAAGGAACTTGTTTCATTTGAAAATTCGGACTTCAAGTTTTCCATGAGAGACCACCTAGTTTTCTATCATCGGTTGAAAGTTCAAATCATAACGGCAAAGTTAGACGATGTTATTATTTTGAATTTTCACCTTCTATACCCCAATTAAGACATTTCATATATGCATGTGAAGTACAATTTTCGTATCAATGTAGTTGCAATGATTCAATGGTTGCGAATGCAGAGCTGTTTTATAGTTGTCCTAAGTGTTCCGAATACGAGTCACAACCCTTTTACGTGCCTTGTCCATTTATCTTTCAATTCCATTTATTTGTACATATATACATCCCCTTTAACGAACTTCTTACATCTTATCCTTTTTCAACTATGATCATATTGGTAATTTACTAATTAGGTACTTCTAACTAGGTCTTTTGATTAATTATTAATTATTCATTTGATTTATTTTTAATTATGTAATTATTATTATTCTTTTAATTTACTAATTAAATCCTATGATTCCATGTCTATTCACTACAAATCTATTAATCTATGTTTTTCTTTAATACACCCAAAATATTGACCTTATTATTCGTACCAACATAGAACCTTACATTCCACTAAACCTTTTTAATAACAATTCTCCCTAAGTAACCTAAGTTTCCTAATTGATAAAATATATTATAATTTAAATTATCACCTAACCATAACTTTAATTGCTTAAGTTTAATATCTATTCCTATGTCCTGACACTTACCTCTACACATGCCCCCCATCCCAACTTAATCATTGTTTACCTTATTAAATAAATAAAAAGAACCTACATTCTCCTCTGACAAATATTCCCTACAAGTTCCTAACTTACCACCTACACTTTGCTTTTTTCCCAATGCATTAACCCTGATCCCAAACATGTCCTAAACCTTGCTTTACCCTAAGTCTAACCCCCCTTTCCCCAAGGTAGCTACTCCCTAGGTGGGTGACCTTCTTCCCATTGCCCAAGGTGGATGCCTAGGGAAGGCTTTTCCTGACTTCATGTCAATGTCATACCTTTTAACATAAGCTTCTAAAAGTTTTTAAGAAGAGGTGAAGGCGTTGGCTTAAGTTTGTCTTTTTGTTATTTTTGGAACTTAATTAATAATGTTATTATGCACCCTCACACTTGGTGCCTAGGAAGATGAAACCCAATAAGTTTGAAGCCACTTTTTCGAGGCGCCATCACACTCTTCCCTAGGAGGATGTACTTAGGAATAGGGATCGACTTTATGTCAGTGGTTGCCCCCCACCCCCCTTTTCCATAATACCTTGTCACATGCACTTGGAAAGGAAGGCGCTTAGGGTTGCATTTTTTTATTTGTATAAAATTTTATTGTTTTAAATTTTATTGGATGATGTTTTTCCTTAACTCCTACTTGGGTACTAGCATAGCCTTTGGCCTGGCATAGTGCTAAACTTATATATATATTTTTCCTTTAAGAAAATGTGACAAGGGTCACGTGACATTTGCATTACTTATAGAATAGGTATTTTTTGTTGTTAAAGTCCTTTCCCTTAGCATAAATATTATTCTATTAACATTTAATGTACAAGATTCTAGCGTATATTCTATTTATTATTTTATTGCTTTGTATTTTGGGGAAGGATTTATTTTCTTCCCCCATACATTTCCCAGAGAGCATAATATGCTCCTACAACAAGTTATCTCTTATGAGTTTTTTTTTTAACTATGTCATTTAGGATTTATTTTCTTCTATTCATATCTTAGGAGGCTATGTTTATGAGTTATCATTGATTTATTTCTAACTTCTCTATTAATTCTTAACTTACAAGTGTATATTATATTAGCATCTATCTCATCTAAGGGTCTATTAGATTTGGAATCCGAATGAACTAATATTCATGCATGTACAAAGAGCTAACAATTTTCTTCCATTATATTAAATGCATAACCTATGATTTTACAATGCAATCATCCATATTAAATCAACTATGTCAGAAGAAATCTTGTACACAACAACTATGCAATGTTCCTGACATATCATTTATAGATCATCAAAAGAAAGAGAGTTTCATTTCATAAATTTCTCCCTATTACATCTAATCACATAATGTGGAAACTTACAATGATTATTTTCTTGCAAGTAACTATATACAATTTCTCAATTTTTCCTTACACAATTTCAACAATATACAATTAAAAACAAAGCTCTTTTACAACACAATGAAATAACAATGGAGACTTGATATCACAACACATTTAAGATGATATGAAAGATTTGTCTCTCTTTACACACTTGATTTTTTAACTTTATCAAGGTTGAAACCTTAATATCTTCAAGGAATCCATCTTTACAAAACCTGCATACACACACACACACACACACACACACACACACACAAGGAACTATGGAGGCTCACCTCCCATCCTAGGCTTCTATGAAGCCACCCACCAAGCAGGGGAAACAAGATCCAAACGGGATACACACATACAACATATGATAATGCATGAGAAACTTACAAGACAACACATAATACTCCCTTCCAAGGTTAACACATTGATTCACCATTGGAATCATAAGAACATTGGGTGAAGGTGGGCTTTTCAAGAGGAGATTTTTCATATTAATACAACTCACACTCATTGAATTCACCATAACTCTACAAGTTTTGCATCATACATGATTTTCTTCACAATCTTCCACTTATCACCCCCAAATTCATATTTCCACTTATCACCCCCAATCATAATATCAAGACAATGGCTTCAATAGAGCCCATACTCCATGAAAATTTCCCCCTTCTCTCCAAGATAAGAGGCTCTCTACTACATTGTTGAGCCCAACTAATCCCTTCACCTAAGGCTTCTCTTCCCTCCCAAGGGTGAGTGAAGCCTTCACACCCATGATCACATTCATCATTCAAATCAAAACAAGAAAATTAAGAAAGAAAGCCAAGAAATTTACATGAACACAATACACATTCACATTGTCACAACACAATACCAAAATCTACAATACAAAGATTCACCACACAATGCATGAATCCATGACACATACTCCATGTTTGCAGATTAATTATGCAATACTAAAAAGAAAGAAAATAAACATGGTTTGAAACACCAACCTTGGTCCAATCTAAAGGAAATGATAGTTGTTGTAGAGCTCCCTTGATTCTCCCTCGAAACCCTAACTATCTCTAAAATTAGAGAGTGGGTGAAAAATCCACTAATTTGACCAAGACTCTCTAATAAGGCCTTCTCACTAACTATTTTATTAAAGACACTAAGCCACTTCCTCTTACAAACTTGTCTCCCTCTAAATTTGCTATCTTTGACTTAGCGGAAACATGGGAGAAAACACATGTGACAACTCTAATTTTGAATTGATAGAATAATGCATGGGTAAAGGCCCCCCCAGGTTGTCTAGGCATTAAAATGGTCAAAATTAGGTCCCTAACATGATATACTATCATATGGGTAACTTATTTCACATAAAAGACACTTTGGTACCACCTAATGACCCCTTAAAACCCTAGGCAAGTCCAAATTCGAATTTCCTTTGATTGTGACCCATCCTACCCCTTGTCAAGTGGGTTTACTTACTCATTAATAAGGTAATTAGTTCTAGGGTAAAATGCCACCATAACCAAAACCCTAGATGACATGTCATTGCACACAAAATTCACAAGTGTCAAGTGACACATAAAAGCACATTCCACATCACCATGATATGTCCTTATAGCATCTTTGTGATTAAGCATTTCCACATACAAGCAAACTTACATCTACTAAATAAAATACATCACAATGAGGCTTTTGAATCTTCCAAAGATTCGCCTTGGTTAAACTGTGTTCACATAGGTTTGGAACTTGTTTCCACCAAGAATTTTCATGGTTCCACTTCCTACACATTAAACTTGAGCATCAATAGTCCAAGGAGGTCATATAAAATGTATATCATAAATGCATATACTTTCAAATTTTACAAAATCCCTATTAACATAATTCAAATTAAGTTTCCTTTCCTAATCATTTCAATTAAATCATTCAAGATGTTAGAATATTAAATCTGCATATCATAAACCATCATAATCAATTTAACATCCATTTGCATATCATAAATCATCATAACCAATTTAACATTTATCTACATATCATAAATCATCATAATCAAATTAACATTTTGCATCACCTTATAATCTAATACTATTATGTCATAAAATTGCATCCATATGTGTTCGATCATTTCATACACAATATCAGGTTCTTAGTGCATAACATAGATGCAAAACACTACTGTAATGTCAAAATCAATAGATAACACAAGCCACTATCCATCTAAGTCTCAAATAATTGTCAAAATATCAAAGTCTCGATTAGCAAAATGCAAGTAAAATATCTATGCTATGACAGGTTGGGGTGAGGCCTCACATAGTATAAGAGAAGTGAATAGTCAAATGGTTAACCAACTCTTCCTCTTCCTTGCAAAGATAACACCAACTGACAAGACACATACCTTTCTTCATTAAATTGTCAGTGGTGAGAATTTTATCCTACAAAAGAATCCAAAAAAACATGTTAACTTTAGGGGTCAAGCCTTTAAACTAAGCTTGTGCCCAACAAGACACCTGATAGTCTTTGAAAGCATTTCTATACTGAGAGGAAACAAAGAACAACCCATTAGGATTATACTTCCATATTAAAGTATCCTCCTATTTACCTAAAAAGACAACATTCATAATTTTTTTAAGTTCATTAAGGTTCTCATTCACTCCGTTAAGGTTTACCCATTTATCCTCTTCCCAATAATCAGCAACAAAATTCCAAAAAAAAATTCTTGCATTGGTCCATATACCCATTCCACCTCTGATTAGAACTCCGGGCATGATCAAGGATCCAAATATCCTCTCAAAAATGAATAGTCTTACCATTACCAACCTTTTATCTAACTCCTTTTTTGATCAACTATTTAATTTTTTGAGCATGCTTCCAAATCATAAATCCCCCTTGAGTAACCTCACTACATAGGAAGAGATTAAACCCATGATCCTCCCTATTATATTTATCATTCCATATATCTTTCCATTCACCTTCCTCATTGTACCTTCTCCATAACAACTTGGCAAGTAAAGAATCATTCATACTATCAATCTTTCTTAGACCAAGTCTTCCTTTTTTGATTGGCATGCAGACTTCATCCCAAACAATCAAAGCCATTCTTTTCTTGTTTTCCATACTCGTCCATAAGAATTGTTTCTAAATTTTTTCAATAACCAAAGAAAATTTCCTAGGAATCTTGAACACACTCAAAGCATACAGAGGCATATTCTGTAAAGTGGATTTTAGCACAATAATCTTACTAGCTTGGCTAAGGAGGGAACCTTTCCAACCAGCTAACTTTGAGTGGATTTTATCCATCAATGAACTCCAGAAGGACTTAGGAGGATCAAGACAAAGAAGAAGACCAAAGTAAGATCCTGGAAGGCTGCCACCACACAACCAATGATACTTTTGATTTTGTTTTTTCTATTCTCATTCACGTTGGTAAAGTAAATCAATTTTTTGTTCCAAGTAATAATTTGACCAGTGGCCTGCCCATAATCTTCAAGAGCCTTCTTGATATTTCTTGCATTTTTCACAGAGGCTTCTCCCATCACAATTGAGTCATCAACAATTGCTAATGAGAGGAAGTTAAATTCTTAGAAGGTCTTAGACCCACAAATTCCCCCTTAAGAACCATTTTTTCCACATATCTGCCTAAACATTTAGCCATAAGAATAAATAGGATAGGAGATAGTGGGTCTCCTTGTCTTAAACCCCGAGAAGCTCGAAAGAAAGGGGTTGGAGAACCATTGACAAGAACAAAAAAGGTGGCAGAGGAAACTAGCATAAGGACCAATTCCATAAATCTTTTATTAAACCCAAAAGCTTCCAACCCACTTTTCAAAAACTCCCAATCTACCCTATCATAAGATTTGGATAAATCAAGCTTTAATAAGAACTCCTCTTTCTTGGAATTAGCAAGGGATGAATATTTTCATGCACTGTAATGATAGAATCCAAAATCTGCCTGCCCGAAACAAACCCATTCTACTGTCTCGAAATTAGAGAAGGTAATAAAGATAAAATCCTTAGAGTAAGAACTTTGGATATAATTTTATAAAAGGAGTTACAAAGAATAATTGGTCTAAATTGATCCATACAATCAACACAAGTCTTTTTGGGGATCAAAGTTAGAAAAGTGCCATTCAATTCCTTAAGGAGCTTTCTGGACCCATAAAAATCTTTAACACCATTAAACACATCCTCTTGAATGATATGTCAGTAAGTATGAAAAAAGAGGAAGGGGAAACCATCAAGACCAGGAGATTTATCTCCCTGAAAGGAAAAAACAACCTTGGTAATTTCATCATTGGTAGGGATGGCCGTTAGTTTTTTATTCTGATCATCAGAGATGCTCTTAGGGATACACTCCAGAAATTCCTTTTATTTAATCTTATCCAAATTGGGATCACTCTCTAGAAATCCACTAAAAAAATTCATGGCTTCCCTTTTAATAGCCTCATCATCATCAATAAAATGACCATGAACATTGAGTCTAGAGATCTTATTAACCATTCTATTGATGAAGGGTGCTCCCCTTAATACCATAAACTTATAATAGAAACAAAGAAACAACAACAAATGTGAGAACAAAATATGGACTTATTATCTTCACAAATGTGGAATTATAGAATTCACAAGTATAATATGCTAACCCACATGGGCGCCTTTATTATAGTAATCTACAAGACTAAGCTGCAAACTACCACCCAGAGCTGTTTTAGACAATGTTTGAGTCTTTCTTAAATAGGCAATTTTATGCTACCCGTGAAAGTTCTAGACATTCAAACTTAATACCTAGGGCTAACAGACCTTATAAATACATATAGAGTCAGCCAAATACATCTTTGACAATTATTTTAGAAGTTTCGAGTAGCCTGACTTTGGAAAGCCATAACTCTCGAACCGTTGCTTTGATTGGCATTATAACCACTTTTCAGAAACAACAACTCCTGATCTAGAGGCTTGAAATTGTGTAAGTGCCCTTTTTTTGAGTTTTTGGATCTCATCCGGGCACTCTAAGACCTTCAATAGTGAGCCTAAAGATTTTTCTCCTAAATTTTCCACCAAAAATCCACAATAACTTCTTTGATACTTAAGCTGGAGCAATGAGATTTTTATAATAGGCTTATAACTCTAAAATGAACCTTCATAAAGAAAATGAAAACATTTTGAACTCGTATGACAAACTTACCAAAAATAGCAAGTTCCTAGAAATAGCAACTCCCCTGTCTACTAGTCCTTATTAAAATAGAAAAGGCTGATTTTTTTTTTGGGTGATGCAAGATTGCTCTTACACCCAAGATGCTCCTGCATCAGACACCCGAGGTAATTTGAGAAGCGACTCCGTCACGTCTTAGGTGGTGAGAGGAATACCAAGATGGCTAACCTCCTCCCTTGCTAGCCATGATGAATCCTCTACTGGCCTCCCTTTCCATTTGACCAGGTGTTCCTCATAAGTTTTGTTCCTTTTACTTTTGCCAACATGACTCTCTAGTATCTCCTCAATCTCCTTTGTAGCCAAACTAACTACTGGAATACTCCACTGCGCTTCTATAACTTCATCTCCATCACCTCCTTCATAATACTTTGCCAAATCTAAAATTTTAAATACTAGTGAAATATTCAATTCAGTAGGAAACTCCACTTCATAGGCATTTCCAAAATCATGCATTTTCACTATCTTGCACGGTCCAAACTTCTTCATCTTCAACTTATTCTATGAAACCACTAGAAAATGCTTCTTTCTCAAATGAACTATGACTTCATCTCCAATCTGAAATTCCTTATACCTCCTTTTCACATCTGCCTTAGCCTTATATTGTGCATTCATCTTTATGATGTGCTTCCTCGCTTCCTCATGGATCTTCTTCAAATGTTCCACAAATTCTTCTACTTCAACACTACTTATCTCTCCTTTATCCAATTGTCGCAATTCAGAAGAATTTCTAGAATGACTCCCATATATAATATGGAATGGTGATTTACTAATACTCTTGTTGAAAAAATTATTCTATGAAAATTCCTCTTGTGGTAAAATCATATACCATCCTTTTGGCTTGTCTCCAACCAAACATCTTAGTAAATTTTCCAAACTCCTATTCACCACCTCTATTTGTCCATCAGTCTATGGATGATGTGATGAACTAAACTTAAAATCTATCTTCAACTTCTTCCACAATGTATGCCAGAAATACCCAACAAAATTGGTATCTCGATCTGAAACTATGCTCTTTGGTAGACTATGTAGTCTCACCACTTCTCTTAAAAACAACTTTGCTACATGAACAACATCACTAGTCTTCTTGCAAGGAATGAAATGTGCCATCTTTGAAAACTTGTCAACCACCATAAAAATAGAATCATGCCCTCATTGTGTCCTCAATAATCCAAGAACAAAATCCATGCTAACATCCTCCCACAAATTCTTTGGTATAGGTAATGGCGGATACAACCCTGTATTCTACTTCACTCCTTTCACCATCTGACATACTCTGCAACTTTGTACAAACTTCTTCACATCTTGTTGCAACTGTAGCTAGTAAATTTTTTTAGCAACCAAAGCTATGGTTTTATCTTTTCCAAAATGTCTTGTCAATCCTCCACTATGCTTCTCCTTGATGAGATTCTCTCTCATTGAACTTCTGGGAATGCACAACTAGCTTCTTTAGAACAACATACTATCCTAGATCATGAAATCCAATCACTTTGTTCTGTAAAGTGTAATAGGTTCTATACAAGCCTTCCACGCTTCACCAAAATATGGATCATCTAGATACAAAGTACTGATTTCCTTAGACCCAACCACCTCTATTTGCATTTCTGTCAGCAAAAGTTGTCGTCTACTAAGAGCATCTAAAAATTTGTTAGACTTTCCACTCTTGTGTTTCAAAACAAATGTATAACTCTAAAAAAGCTCAACCCACTTCAAATGCCTTTAGTTTAGTTTTTCTTGACTATTCAAATATTGCAAAGCTTGATGATCAATATACAAAACAAACACCTTAGGAAGAAGATAGTGTCTCCACTTCTTCAATTCTTGAACTATATCATAAAATTTTTGATCATAAACATAATATTTTCTTTTTGCATCATTCAACTTCTCAGTAAAATAAGCAATAGGTCTACCATCTTGGCTCAAAACAACTTCTATTGCAGTACCACTAGCATCACACTCTACTTGAAACACCTTGTTAAAATTAGGGAGTGCTAAAACAAGCTGCTCAGTAACTTTCTATTTCAACAGATTAAAACTCTTACCTACTCCTACAGTCCACTTAAATTTTTTCCTATCTCCTCTCATTGTTTCAGTCAAGGGTCCACAAATATTTCTAAAACCTCTTATCTACTTTCTATAAAAACTAGCCAGTCCATGAAAAGATATTACCTCTATCGCACTTCTTGGAGTAGGCCATTCAAGGATAGCCTTCACATTTTTTGGGTCTATTTTCAAACCTTCTACTGAGACTATGAATCCTAGGTACATCACCTCCTTCTTTACAAAACTGCACTTCTTCAAGTTTATCAACAACTTTTCTTCACTCAACTTATCAAACACTTGGCAAATATGGATCAAATGCTCCTCCAATGTCTTACTAAAGATCAAAATATCATCTAAGTAAACAATAACAAACTTACCCATAACCTCCTTCAATACCTCATTCATGAGCCACATCAAAGTGCTTGGTTAGTCCAAAAGGCATGGCTATCCGAGGTTATGAGAAATAGTTATGAGTATCTAGTATATGCTATTAACGTTGAATGAAGAAATGTTAAGTTTGGAAGAAGTTGTGTAAGTTTTGGTGATGTCTATTCTGAGATAGAGTTTATAGAGGAATGTTCTAGTAAACTTGTTATATCTCTTAGCATAGTTGTTATTTTGAGAATCGAGGTGATGACGTGTGTTGGAATGTCTTAATGGGAAGAGATCTTCTGAGAGGGGGGGGGGGGGTGAATTAGAAGTACTGGCCTTTTATCCACTTTTTATACCCTTAATAACATATAACTGATATTGACATGCATGCATATAAACATTAAACAATCATGTGAAACAATCATGCATCACCACATAACACTTAAGATTTTGGTGACCCAAAAACCCTCCAGGAATAAGAAGGTAAAACTAGGGTGGGAATGATACCCACAAAATTACTACAGCAATTAATTTCAACCACTTCTGATGGTTTACCCTGTTAAAGACCTGCCCTGTTAAAGGCTTTACACTATGTCAAGAGTGACTTGGTTAAAGGATTTACAAACACTTTACATGAAGTGTTACCCTGTTAAAAGATTTAATCACCTTTTTAAAGGATCTACAAGATAGCTTTTAAGCTAGCCTATCAACATAGGATTTCCTTTCTAATACAATGGATAAAGAGTATTAGGTATAATAAACCTGATAGCTTACAATCCTTGATTGCTGAATATAGGTGCTTGATCTACTTTCCCTGATCTTGATCTCCTGAGATCTAATATTCGTTCATATCCCTTTCTTTGTTCTGATCAACTGAATGTCTAACTGCTATCCTTTCCACTTAATCTTTTTAACACCAAAGCTCTGCAATGACCTTAATAAAAGGCTCTGCTATTCTTTCTTCTCTTAAACTCTTTTTGAATGGCGTCAGGACTCCCTTATAAAGATAAATGGATCGTTATGCATCCTTGGATAAAATGTTCCCGCTCAAACCCTAGAAATTCACCCATTGGCTACATGCAATTCCAATTTTTTGATTGGCTGCATGAGGATCACATAAGTAAATGAAAGGATTTGATATTATCTCCTTATCCTGTCACAAGTCATGAATAATTGTTTTACATCTTGGTTTGTATTGGCACAAATCTTATGCTAATCCTGCATTGCTCAGCTCATAAAGTAATACTGATGCTCAACACCATTTATTTTGGATTGCTTGGCATCCACTATGTTTCCTGTGTTACTCGGCTCCTATTAACTTCACAATGCTCGGCACACACTATCTTCTGATCTACTCGACACATGTTGAATTTTGTATAGCTCAACATATACTGAAATGTGTTCTACTCAGCATCAACTGTAGTTTTCTCAGCACTATCTATGACTCGACACGTAAAGAAATTTTGGCTCGGCTCCCATTGTGTACTTAGCATGTATGGTGAAAATGGTTAAGTGTGTTGACACTCATTTGTCAATCTTATTTATTGGATTAACAATCTGCCCCTTTGACATGAGTGTAAAAAAAAAACACTTAACTGATCATTCATGATCTAAACCTTATATGTACATTCTTCACTTAAAAAATGTCAAAGAAGATATTATTCCTTATGACTCCCCCTGAGTTGATTATGCCTTGTCATGTCATGAATTCTAATGTCTTGTGCCACTGTGCCTAATGTTCTCTTTAATATATCTCTCCAATATGATCTCCCCCTTAGAATATTATCTCCCCCTTTTTGACACTGATGTCAAAGGGTCCTAAATGGTAATGCCATGCTTAGCCAAAACTGTCTTATTTACCTCAAGGAGTATTTTGAGAGCTACATCCCAATTATTCAAGGCAATATCCATGACTTTTGTTGGATTGCAAGCTTTGCTGCTAGATCAACAAGTCCTTCATGTGTAAAAATATTTGGATCCTTCTTCAAGACTTTTTCTGCATACATTTGCTCCTTGTGTAATACTTCCAAGTGAGGAGTGATAGAGGCTTGTATTTGAATTAGATTTTCTTTAATAGTGGCCTCTTCTGCTAATAATGCAGCTAATTCCCCCTGAGTGTGAAGTGTTTGAGCAAATTGCTTTTCACTTTGTGTAGGATCTGAGGGTAGT
Source organism: Cupressus sempervirens (assembly GCA_028749045.1). Lineage (NCBI taxonomy): Eukaryota > Viridiplantae > Streptophyta > Pinopsida > Cupressales > Cupressaceae > Cupressus > Cupressus sempervirens. The sequence continues at coordinate 192,908,630 of CM053783.1, read as the reverse complement.
TGCACACTGGAGTGCTTTAATTTACTCTCAAGGTTCAAAATTTTTGGATTTATTTCTTGTATGAACCTAGAAAAATCACACAATTTGCTATAAAGGGAAAAGATGTTCCCTAATACAATCTTTACATTATCCAATTTCTTAGCTAGGTCAACCTGTCCCAAAATTATGTTATTAGCTATCTTCTGGTTGACCTTACCTACAAACTTCTTTTCTGACCATTCCATTAGTTTTACATTAGTATCATGGTCTTCATTATTCACTTGGTCAACTATATCAAATAGTTGCTCAAGAATTGGCCTGTTTACATCTGGAGGTTGTAGGCTGGAGGCATCCATGAATATATGTTTGATCTCATTCATTGCCTGCTTGTATTTGTACTCTTTCCTCATTGCCTCTTGCCTCCTTCTCTTATCCATTGCACTCTATATTTCATTAATCTTTTCATCATTTAGAGTGCTTGAATCATAATAGGGTATTTTAATTTCTTTATCAAGCTCAAGAATGCCATAATGAATGGTCTTGGCTACCGTAGTAGAACTTGAGCTTCGTGTACTAACATGTAAGGTCATCATTTCAATACTCAGATTCTGAATAGGTTTGGTAGGAGTTCCTATTTTTGGAAATTCAACCAAAGTTTGTATTGTAGACTCCTCCTTATCTTGTGTTTCTTCCTTATCCTCTTCTTGTGTCACTGCTGCTGGAGGTGTACTTGCTGTCTGTACTATTATACCTGTGAATTCCTTTGTTATTGCACTCGGCTCCTAATGAGCTTGAATGGCTATTCTAGATGGTGATGGAGGTGGTAGAAATGTAAGCCCAGTAGTTTGAATGATTTGAGGTGGTTCTCGTGGTGACACCTTAGCTTCTTTGAGTTTGTCTACTGACTTTTGGAGATCATCCACACTGACCAATATGGGACTTGTACATAATTGTGCTTGTAGAGTTGTTTGGTCAAGGATCTTAGTAAGATCCTCTGCAGTTAATGGATTGATGTTTTGACATGAGGTCTCAAAAACATCCTTAATCTTTATGATTTCTACAGGTGTGGTAGTAGAGTGAGGAGGACTAGGAGGTGAAAGTTGTGTGTCTTGCACACTTTTTTGCTCATCAATACCTTTGTCTTCATCTTTTCCTTCCTCCTCTCTTTCTTTCTTGTTTTCCTCTTCTTCAACCTTTTTCTCTTCTTCTGTCTTTTCCTCTCTCCTCTTCCTTCTTTCCTTAGGTTTAGCGGCAGCTTCTTCTTTGTACTCCTCTTCAAGGACATCTTCAGTCTTCTTATATAAATTCTTCCATGCTCTTGTAGTTCTTTGTACAACTTCTTCAATTTTTTTTTGTAAGATAGAATGCCCTATATTTAGGTGTAAACCTTTTATTATGCCGTTCATAGGTGTGGTCTTTCTTTACAAGCTTATATGCCACATCCACTGCTATGCAGGGTACACTATTTAACCTGCTAGATTGATAAAACTTACGTGATATGATCCTTATAGAAAAGTCTAGAAGGGGATCAGTTGTGGTGTCTATGGTCATGCCTCTATTGTTCCACTTTGCTCCTGTGTTCTTCTCTATTGTTTCCTTCTTTTCACTTCTTAATGTCTTGGGCCGATCTAGGGTTGGAAATCTTGTAAACCTATGAACCATTTTCTTGGTAATCTTGACTAGTCCTTGTTCTAACTAGAATGCTCCATCATGGATTCTGATAAGTATTATGAGTATCCACTTAGTTTTGAATATGATTATAAAAACTAAGGCTTTGGTTAAACCCTTCTTCTCTATGATAGAAAACTCATCTTTCAAGATACCATTATCACAAAGTTTGTCAAAGGCATTAAATATTTCCAAGTCTCCTATGGCTCCTATTTTACAGTTATAACACTTTCGCACATCCTGAACCATAACAAAATTTTTAGGGATGGCGAATAGGGCACCATCGGTATGGCTTTTATATGCAACTTTTGGTATAGGTCTAAACTCAGGTTGCTTAACCTCGTTGCTGACAAGTTGAATCTCATGGCTTATTTTCCCTTGGGTCATCTTTGAACTAGACGCCATTTATAACTGAACTAGGGTTTAACAGTTAAAGAAAACTTCACAAACTGTAAAAATCAGCACCTGAAGGAAATACTTGGATAAATGCTTAGATCACTTGGGTAGATGCTAAATCGCTGCAAAACACTGGTTGAAAGCTTGAAAATTGCTTAGTCGTGCTCCTGGTAATCACTCTTCATTTGAATGGCTCAAAAATGAATCAATTTTCACCTTTAAGTGACACAAAAACCTTGCATTTAATGCATTTTTGTACCTACACCTGTCACTCAGCTTCCACAGGTTTTTCAACTCGGCATCCACTTGGTAGCTATACTTACTCGACATCTACTTACTTTGTTAATAACTCAACCTCCTCTTGACTTCTTAACTCGACATCCAAAGCAGTTTCACTCAGCATCCAAAGACAACTCAACATCATTATTCAAGTTTAGTCTTAGCATCTTATCTCATGCAGATTTATACTTTGCAGTGCTTCTTCATGGTTTAGGGCTGATGTATGATACTTCCTTATATGTATCAACCCTATAGGCTTATCTTGTGATTAGTTGGATGAGAAATGATCACTTGACCTGATGGGTGAAGTGACCCTTTCATTGGATGTACATGATCCATCCTTTTTTTGCCATGTCTTCTTCATGTCTACTCTGATGTGTTCCACATCAATCTTTTCTTTGCCCTTATTTACTTCAGTCTTGGGTGACTTGGCTTTTGTTGGACAATTCCTGCTGACATGTCCAATTTTCAAGCAACTGAAGCAAGTAGTTTGGTTCAACCATCTTTTATAGTTCCCCTTGAAATGTGTCCTTATGCAATTCTGGGGTATATGTCTATACTATTGATAATAGTGACAACTTTTCTTTGTATTGTAGTCCCAATTGTAATGGTGTTTATAGTTGTCCCTTCTTACATGCTAATTTGGTGTCCACATAGGCTTTGATTTGCATTCAAAGATGCTATGTCCATACTTCTTGAAATTATGGAAATGTCCTTCAAATCTTTGTGTCCTTGTGACTTTGGACCTACAATCTTGTGTCATATGTCCTTGCATGTTGCACTTGTGACAGTAACCCTTGCTTTTGGGTGTGTTAGGCTGATTGATCCTTCTACTCCTGCAAACATTAGCAGTATGCCCCTTTTTATTATAGTAATGACAAGTGGGTTTAGAATATTTATCTTTGTCACTTCTTTGCTTAGCACTCTTTGATGATTCACCAACTTCAGTGCTGTTGTATCCAAGTCCTGATGTATCATGGGCTGATCCTGGGGATTTCAGCAACTATTCAAAGTACTTGATGGCTTCACTTGACTTTTTGAGATTCTCTGCTATTTCTTTTTCTCTGTTCAATTCATTCTATAGTTGTTCATTCTGCATCCTCAAAGTAGAGATCTCAATATCTTTCATATTGAGTTCATGATGAAGGTTCATCATTTGGGCAAGTGTTTCCATCTGCATGTTTGAGGTCCTTGTTAATTCAGTACACTTTTCTTCAAGTCTGTTTGCAAGATTTATTTTTTTATCTTCCATCATAACTCTATCCTCAACTTCTCTTTTCATTTGTTCAGTGATTTCACATAGCATCATGGCTTGTGATTCATGCTCTATCTTAAGAGTTCTTATCTCTTCTGCTTGAGCTCTATTTTTCTCCATTAGTTCTGCTATTGTTGTATCAAATTCTTTGGAATCTCCTTTGGAAAATACTTGTGTGGTGTCAATCTCCTTGTAGTGAATATCATTTTCAGCTATAGCTATTTCTTTCCTTCTTTTTAAGGATTTACTTAATTTCTCTCTAGCTTCCTCTACCTTGTGTAGAGTGAGATGCACATCTATCACCTGGTTCTCAATGATCTTCCCAAGTTTGAAGACTTCCATCTTCAGATCTTTTTCTCCAAGTTGTTAGGCTTCTCCTTGAGAGAACTTATCTCTGATACCAATTGTTGGAATGTCTTAATGGGAAGAGATCTTCTGAGAGGGGGGGTGAATCAGAAGTACTGGCCTTTTATCCACTTTTTATACCCTTAATAACATATAACTGATATTGACATGCATGCATATAAACATTAAACAATCATGTGAAACAATCATGCATCACCACATAACACTTAAGATTTTGGTGACCCAAAAACTCTCCAGGAATAAGAAGGTAAAACTGGGGTGGGGATGATAGCCACAAAATTACTGCAACAATTAATTTCAACCACTTCTAATGGTTTGCCCTGTTAAAGGCCTGCCTTATTAAAGGCTTTACACTGTGTCAATAGTGACCTGGTTAAAGGATTTACAAACACTTTACATGAAGTGTTACTCTGTTAAAGGATTTAATCACCTTTTTAAAGGATCTACAAGATAGCTGTTAAGCTAACCTATCAACATAGGGTTTCCTTTCTAATACAATGGCTAAAGAGTATTAAGTATAATAAATCTAATAGCTTACAATCCTTGATTGCTGAATAAAAGTGCTTGATCTATTTTCCCTAATCTTGATCTCTTGAGATCTGATATTTGTTTGCATCCCTTGCTTTGTTCTGATCAACTGAATGTCTAACTGCTGTCCTTTCCACTTAATCTTTTTAACACCAAAGCTCTACAATGACCTTAATAAAAGGCTCTATTATTCCTTCTTCTCTTCAACTCTTTTTGAATGGCATTAGGACTCCCTTATAAAGATAAGTGGATCGTTATGCATCCTTGGATAAAATGTTCTTGCTCAATCCCTATAAATTCACCCATTGGCTACACGCAATTCTAATTTTCTAGTTGGCTGCATGAGGATCACATAGGTAAATGAAAGGATTCGATCTTATCTCCTTATCCTGTCATGAGTCATGCATAATAATTTTACATCTTGGTTTGTATTGGCACAACATCTTATGCTAATCTTGCATTGCTCGGCTCATAAAGTAATACTGATGCTCGACACCATCTATTCTGGATTGCTCGGCATCCACTGTGTTTCCTATGTTACTCAGATCCTATAGAATTCCTACATTACTCGGATCTTATTAACTTCACAGTGCTCAGGACACACTATCTTCTGATCTATTCGGCACATGTTGAATTCTGTATAGCTTGACATATACTAAAATGTGTTCTGCTCAGCATCAACTGTAGTTTTCTCAGCACTATCTATGACTCGAAACATAAAGAAATTCTAGCTCGGCTCCCATTGTGTACTTGGCATGTATGGTGAAAATGGTTAAGTGTGTTGACACTCATTTGTCAATCTTATTTATTGGATCAACAACGTGGTTAAGTTTTCTCATCATAATATTACATGTACAGAAAGATATTTGACTTACAAGGCAGAAGATTATAGTTATCGCTAAGTGTAACGTGTTCTTAATGTGACCTTATAATGATTAATTGAGAAGGTCTAATAACTGACTCAGGAAATTTTTTTATGGACTTGATATAGAGGAAGGAAATTTTCCTTTATGATGAAGTATGGAAAAAATATCGATGAGAAGTGATTTTAAGTAGCAAAGAGAGTAGAATGCGAAGTTGAGTAGAGTAGAGTGAAAGTAAAAGAAACTTCATTTCTGAGGTTCTATTGTGTGATCCAAGGTTTGATATTTGGATTCAAGGTTCTTGACCTAGTCTAAAAGGTCTGTCAGTGTTTTCTTTGGTTGAAAGAACAAAGGAAAGAAGAAAATAGCAGCAAATTTCATGTTTGAGCAGTGAGCTCTTCTTGTAATTGAAATTACATGTTTGGGCAGTGGACTCTTCTTGCATATACGATTGACACAACTCCTAATAGGGTTCGAATCTCCTAGCAGGGATTCAAAGTCTCCTAATAGGGACTCATATGTACTAAATGTTGTACTAGACTCCTAACATGGTCTATCCTCTAACAAGAAATATTTATATTAACACATCATCTTGTGGGCATCATTCCCATTGGAGTTTTCCCTCTGATCAAGGGTTTCCTTAGTTAACATATCTGGTGTAATTTTCTATGTGCATATTTTTAATGGTTGTTTTTTACTTTGGTTGAATGGTTAAGTTTGTTTAAATAAGATAAATGTTTTAATTGTTGGATAACTGATTCATCCCTTCTCTTAGTTATCTTGGTGGACTATTGTTTCTAACAATTGGTATCAGGGCATCAGATCCTTGAAGATAAAGTTTAACAACTTTGGGAGATCCATGATGAGCATGTTCAGAAAAGATAGTTCGAAGTTCAATGGAACAAATTATGATAGTTGGAAGGAAAAGATGAAGACACATATATTGTGTATGGGTCTAGGATATTGGATCTTGACAAAATCAACAAAGACAATCATTGCTGAAAAGGATTTGGATACTTGTATCGAGGAAGAAAGAGATCTTTTTATGTGCAACATGAGAGCTAGAGAAGCACTACTGACTGCACTTCCTAAAATTGAATACAATCAGATAAAGACACTTGTTACTTCACATTTGATTTGGAAAGCTTTGGAAACAAGTTTTGAAGGTGATGCACATTATAAGAAGTTAAGGGTACAAAGTTGTATATGTGCATTTCAAGATGCTAAAATGATGGAAAATGAATCTGTAAGAACATATATATGCAGGATATTAGAAATTACTGCATGTATTAAATCTCAAGGAGGAACCAAAGAAGATGATGAGGTTATATGGAAGATACTGAAGACTTTGACACCATCTTTTAAGTCAACAATTCAAATGATACAATTGTTGATATCTTGTATCAAAGATTTCATAAAGGAGACATTTCTTGGAAGACTTGAAGTAGTTGAGAATGAGCTTAGATAGTTAGGAGAATTTACCAGAACTGAAACAACTTTCAGTGCCTTGAATATTTGACCTAGTTTATCATGGAGCACAAGTGCTAGAGGAGATTTTGCAAGCAGCAACAGATCTGATGAGGACAAAAAGATTGAAGGAGTAGCCCTTCTAGTAAGAAGAGAAAAAAGGTGGTAAGAAAATCTTTAAATGTTGGACTTGTGATGAATATGGTCATTATGCATCTAAGTGTCCTAAAAGAGAAAAAAAGTATAAAGGAAAATACAAACCTAGAAGAGATAGAAAGTGTTTGTATGCAAATGAAGAAAATGATTCTGATGAACAAGAAGTAACTGCTAGACATGATGAAATTTCGATTTGTAGCTATTAAAGAAGAAATCCCAAAGAAAGTAGCTTTGGTGTCACAAGTTGAAAATAAATATAATTGGATAATTGAAAATGGTTTTTTACATCATATGACTGGTGATATGAACAAATTTGTTGACTTCAAAAGTCAGGATGGAGGCATTGACAGAGTTGGAAAAAATGCAACATGCCAAATTAAAGGTATTGGATCTATAACTCTTGATGGTAAAGCTAATACTGAGGATGTATATTTTGTTGATGGTTTGAAACACAATCTTTTGAGTGTTGGACAACTAGTGGACAAAGGTTATCAGTTGCAGTTCACAAAGAAGACATGCATGATCAGAGATAAAGATGGAAAGGTAATTGGAACAGGAACTAGATTTAGAGGTAATGTACTTTAGTTAAATCTTATTGAAATGAAATTTTTGGTTGTAAAGATAGATGAAAATTCATTATGGCATAAGAGATTTTGTAATATAAACTTTGACAATATTGTGAAGACTAGTAGTATGTTTGCAGTTAGAGAGTTGCCTAAGATTGTAAAACCTACTAACACAATTTGCAAGGAGTTTGTTTTGGCAAAGCATAACAAAACTTTTTTTCCTAGTAAGAAGTTTACTACTACATAAAAATTGAGGATTGTACACACAGATCTTAGTGGTCATACAAAGACTAAATGACTCTATTGTGAAAGGTACTTTATGATTCTAGTTGATGACTTTTCTAGAATGATGCGGGTTGCATTTCTTAAAGAGAAATTCGAGGCATTTGATAAGTTCAAGATATTCAGGAATAGATTTGAGAATGAATATGGTATGAGGATTAAATGTTTAAGATTAGATAGAGGAGGAGAATTTACTTCAAATGAGTTTAACATGTTTTGTGAAGAAAATAGAATCAAAAGACAGTTATAAGCTCTGAGAACCCCCGAACAAAATGGCATTGCAGAGAGAAAGAATAGGTTAGTTACAGAAGCAACAAGAGCTATGTTAGTTGAGAATGATGTATCCAAGATGTTTTGGAGAGAAACTATGAATACATTAGTCTACACTATGAACAGAGTGCAAGTCAGGAAAGACAAACAAGACCCCTATGAATTGTGGTTTGGTCACTCACCTATAGTTAAGTATTTCAATATTTTTGGTAGTAAGTGTTATATCAAAAAAGATGATGATATTGGTAAGTTCGATGCTAGAAGTGATGAAGCTATGTTTCTTGGTTATTCATTGAAAAGCAAGGCTTATAAATGCTATAATATGAGAACTAAGACTATTATGGAAAGTGCAAATGTGAGAATTGATGTGAAATTCAGGATACAAGAGAGAATAGTTGATTACAATTCAGATGATGATGTTGTTACTAAACCAAGGAATGATGTAGTATTTCTTGAGACTAACAATGATTTTCAAAATGAAGGAGAAACAAGGTAGGAACAAAGATTAGAACCTTCAGTAGAGACAAGAGTTGAGATAACAACTCTTACTTTGGGAAAGAATATGATAAAGAATCACTCATCCGAGCATATCATCAGAAGTAGAGATAAAGGTGTAATGACAAGAAGTAGAGTTAATGAAGAACTATGTTTTATATCTCAAGTTGAACCTAAGAATGTAGATGAAGCATGTAAAGATGATCTTTGAAAACAAGATATGAAAGAGGAATTGGATTAGATAGTAAAGAATGAGACATGGGAATTGGTCCCTAGACTAGCAGACAAGAATTTGATAGGAACTAAATGGGTATTCAGGAACAAGATGAATGAACAAGGCAAAGTTGTAAGGAACATGGCAAGATTGGTATGTAAAGATTACGTACAACAAGAAGGAATAGACTATGATGAGACCTATGCTCTAGTGGCTAGAATAGAAGTAGTAAGATTATTCTCAGCATATGTAGCATAAAAGAAATTTGAAGTGTATCAGATGGATGTCAAGTAACATTTCTGAATGGAGAACTTGAAGAAGTGTACATAGAGTAGCTTGAAGGTTGTCCTTTGACACATGATAAAGACATAGTATGGAAACTAAAGAAAGCATTTTATGGCTTGAAACAAGCACCCAAAACCTGGTATGCAAGGTTGGGCAAGCATTTGACAAAGCTTGGCTATAGCAAAGGTGTGGCAGATAGTAATCTATATTGAAAAGAAATTGATGATGTTTTGATGATTTTGGTAATATTTGTTGATGATATCATATTTGGAGGAAATGATGATGAACGTGATAAGTTTTCCAAAGAGATGAAAAAGGAATTTGAGATGAGTATGATAGGAGAAATGAAATATTTTCTAGGATTATAGATTGTATAGAATAAAGAAGGAATCTTTATTTCTTAGACTAAGTAATTGAAGGATTTACTAAAAAGGTTTGGTTTGGAAACATGTAAACCCATTGGAACACCTATGGTAACTAGACACAAGTTATCTACAAAGGATGAGACACCTACTATTGAGCACATGAAGTATATATCTATGACTGGAGGTTTGCAATATCTGACTCACATAAGGCTAGATATATCAAATATAGGTAGAATTGTTGCAAGATTCCAAGTTGACCCCAGAGAAACACATTATGTAGTAGTCAAAAGGATATTTAGATATCTGAAAGGAACACCAGAGTTCAAATTTTTGTATGAAAGGTCTAATGATTTTACTCGAAGTGTTTATACTGATGCTGATTGGGCAGGTAATATGGATGACACAAAGAGCTCCAGTGGTGGAGCCTTCTTTCTTGGAGGAAGATTGGTTTCTTGGATAAGTAAGAAGTAAGATTGTACCTCACAAAGTATAGCGAGAGCAGAATATGTTGCACCAATAAATAATTGTAATCAAGTTGTTTGGATGAATTAGATGCTGAAAGATATAAGGATAGAAATTAATGAACCTATTGTCATACTTTGTGACAAAACAAGCACAATAAATATGTCTAAGAATCCAGTGCTGCATTCGAAGACCAAGCACATTTCTATTAAGTATCACATGTTCAGAGAGAAAGTTGCAAAAAAGAAAATTAGATTGGAGTATGTGAGTACTAAAGAGTAGATTGTAGATATATTCACTAAGCCTCTTCCCAAAGAGACTTTTGAGTATTTGTGAGGTATGCTAGGGGTTATGCCCCTTCCTACATCAGAGTAGATGATGAAAGAGTCCATTAGTCTAGTGTAACAAAGCACCATTGTTTTTCTGGACTGAATGGTGATGCTTCCTGTATGGGGGAGTATCTGTGATGGATAGAGTCATCTAGGACTCTTGTTGGATATTATTTTGAATAGTGTCTTTGGAAACTTGAGCTAGTAAGAATCAGTTGTTGCAGAGTTTGATGGTTGCTGAAACCTTTGACATTGATGTCAATGGGTGAGAAGTACGACATGAAAAACATCATGGGGGAGATGCAAAAAACATCATGAGGGAAAAGATCATGGGAAGAAGCAAAGACAAGCAAGATTACAAATGTTTGGGAGAAGTACAACATGGAATGATAGTTTGATAGAAAGTACATTGAGGTATATCAACAGGGGAGAATGATTGATGAAGAGGATTTGATAAGAAAGATTAATAGTCTTGTTGGTATTCTTGGAACTAGATGTTTTTCATCTATGTTGCCATCAATGCCAAAGGGGGAGATTGTTGGAAGCATAAATGCTGATGATATTTCTATGGGGGAGTATTGTAGATATGTTACTATGATGATGTGTTAGATTCATGATTGAGTTTTTCATTAATGTCAATATAGTAGTCTTCTATGGTATTTGATAGAAAAACAACAAAAAGATCAAGTTGGTACATACCACTAGTTGAGTATTCTCACTATCTAAGGTTATGGGAGATACTTCTAAGTATCTAGTATATGTAGTTAATGTCAGATGAAGAAATGTTAAGTCTGGAAGAAGTTATGTAAGTTTTGGTAATTTCTATTCTAAGATAGAGTTTACAGAAGCATTTTCTGGTAAACTTGTTATATCTCTTAGCAGAGTTGTTATTCTAAGAATCAAGGTTGAGGATGTCAAGAAGACATGTTGGGGATGATGTGGTTAAGTTAGCTCATCATAATATTACATGTACAAAAAGATATTCAAGTTGCAAGGCAGAAGATTAATGTTATCACTAAGTGTAACATGTTCTTAATGTGGCCCTATAATGATTAATTGAGAAGGTCTAACAGGTGACTCAGGGAATTATTTTATGGACTCGGTATAAAGGAAGTACATTTTCCTTTATCATGAAGTACGAACAAAATATCGATTAGAAGTGATTGTAATCAGTAGAGAGAGTGAAATGCGAAGTTGAGCAGAGTAGAGCAAAAGTTAAGGAAACTTCATTACCGATGTTCTATTGTGTGATCTGAGCTCTGATATTTGGATCCAAGGTTCATGAACTGGTCTACAAGGTCTGATAGTGTTTGGTTTGGTTGATAGAACAAAGGACAGAAGAAAATAATAGTAAATTGCATGTTTGAGCAGTGAGCTCTTCTTGTAATTAAAATTGCATGTTTGGGCAGTGGGCTCTTCTTGCATACATTATACTACAACTCCTAACAGGGTTGGAAAAACTCCTAATAGGGTTGGAATCTCCTAATAGGGACTTATATGTACTAAATGTTGTAATAGACTCCTAACAGGGTCCATCCTCTAAAAAGGAATATTTATATTAGTAGATCATCTTGTGGGCATCATTCCCATCAGGGTTTTCTCTTTGATCAAGGGTTTCCCTAGTTAACATATCTAGTGTAATTGTCTATGTGCATCATATTATGGTTTCTATTTACTTTGGTTGAATGATTAAGTTTTTTTAAAGAAGATAAATATTTTAATTGTTGGATAACTGATTCACCTCCCTCCTCTTAGTTATTTTGGTGGACTATTATTTCTAACAGTTTGTTCAAATTCACTTTCTGCTGAGGTCATTCTATGCACTGCCTTGTTTGGAAAACTGGGTTCTGGAACCAAATTCATTTGGTGACTGAACTTCCTTATTGGGGGCAATCCATTAGGTACATTATTTAATACAATATCAGAAAACTCTCCCAACATATCTGCAACTTCTGCAGGTACCTCCTCTGCTTCTTCTTTACTATCTTTTGGAATTATAGAAAAACACATATGCTCATGCTTCATACCTTTGAGAAACTCTTTTCCATCAGAAAAACATATTTTGGCAGCACTACATGTACGTTTTCTTCTTTCTCCTTCAACAACTTCAACTATGCTTCACTCCATCATTGGTCAGAGTGTAGGTATTTTCTCGCTTATCATGTACAACATGCTTGTCAAACTGCCACGACCTACCCAACAACATATGGCATATGTCTATATGTATGATATCACAAAGTACCTCATCCTGGTAACTTCCAATCTTGAACTTCACTAACCACTACTCATTGACCATGACCTTGTGGTCATCTTGCACCCAAGCAATATGGTATGGATGCTAGTGTTTCTACCTCTTCACCTTCAACTTTGTAACCATCATTTATGACACTAGATTATCAATACTCCCACCATCAATGATCACATCACACCACTTATCTTCACATCTGCACCTTGTGCAAAATAAGCTCCTTCTTTTATTAGGTTCATTCTCACCAGTCAACATGACTCTTTTGTTAACTAGGACTTCTCCTCTTTCAACATCTTCAGAATGTGATGATCGTACATCTTCATCAACATGTGCACCTCTGGCCTAGACTTCTATTCTTTGATCTATCCTTCCTTGGCACTGGGAACATTTAAATGCTTTATGCCCTTCTTCTTCGAAGTGAAAACATTTCCCACAGAAGCCTCCTCTTCCAGATCCTTTTCCTCTGCCTCTTCCTCTCCGATCTCTATTGTTTTGATCATGGAAAAAATTGGAATTGTTTCCATTCTAGTTCTGACTACTACTTCCAACCTCATCCTTATTCTTTTGATCATCATTACGATCTCCATAAGATCGTCTACCAAATCTTCCACTGTGACCTCTTCCACTATTCTTGTTGTCAAACTTCTTGTTTAGTTTCTCATCAACTCTTAGGGAAAATTGGTATGCCTCCTCAATACTATTCATTTGAACTAGGCTCAAATCATCTTGAATACTTGGTCTTAACCCATTAAGATAATGGGCCACTTTCTCCTTATCAACTTTTGCATGGTTGTTTCTAATGAGAACTCGATAGAACTCTTTGGTATACTCTTGAATAGATTTTCCCTCTTACTTCAACCCTTGCATTTTCTTCAACATATCAAGTTCATAATCCAGAGGAATGAATTGTCACTTTAGTTTAGCTATCATCTGATCCCATCTAGTGATTTTGTCTTTTCCCTTTCTATTTCACTCCAACTGAACCTCTTGTCACCATATTTTTATATGTCCCTTCAGTTTTGCCTTCACAAACCTGACCCTATCAAGATCATTAATATCTTCATACTCAAAGTACTCCTTCAATTCATTGATCCAATTTATCAACTTCTCTGGTTTAAGATTTCCCAAAAATGTGGGAACCTCAAACTTAGGTCTTTTTCAAATCTTGGAGATGACCCTAAAAAGCCTGTCTTCCTCTAGGTTTAGAACGACCATTGCTTTGGCATTTTCTTCTACTTCTTCCTCATCCTTGGTTTCATCTCTTATGGGAATTTTTATTCCTCTACACATTTTTTGTTCCAATGCTTGCATTTGTCTTTAGAGAGCTCTAAAACCCTCAAGTGTAACAACTACAACTCTTCCACTAAGCTCTCTTTGTGGAGACATTTTCACAATTTTGTTAGAAACCTAGTGCAAACTGCCTCACAATTGATGATCTATCTACACGCTTAGCCCAAACCATGGTCTTGGTGCAAATTACTTCACAGTTAGTGATCTATCCACACGCTCAAGAACTCTAGCTCTGATACCACTTGATGAAGGGTGCTCCCCTTAATACCATAAACTTATAACAAAAACAAAGAAACAACAACAAATGCGAGAACAAAATATGGAATTCTTATTATCACCACACAATTTGAAATTAAATAATTCACAAGTACAATATGTTAACCCACATGGGCACCTTCATTACAGTAATCTACAAGACTAAGCTATGAACTACCACCTAGAGCTATTTTAGACAATGTTCAAGCCTTTCTTAAATATGCAATTTTATGCCACTTAGGAAGGTTCTAGACATTCAAACTTAATAACTAGGGCTGAAAGACCCTAACAATACATATAGAGTTAGCCAAATACATCTATGACAATTATTTTAGATGTTTTGGGTAGCACAACTTTGGAAGGCCATAACACTCAAACTGTTGCTCCGATTGACTATTATAACCACGTTTTAGAAATGCTAGCTCATGATCTATAGGCTTGAAATTGTGCAAGCACCCTTCCTTCGAGTTTTCAGACTTCATCTAGGCACTCTAAGGCCTCCAACGGTGAGCCTAAAGATTTTTCTCCTAAATTTTCCACCTAAAATCCACAATAACTTCTCTTATACTTGAGCTAGAGAAATGAGATTATTATGGTAGGCTTATAACTCTAAAATGAACCTTCATGTAGAAAATGAGACCATTCCAAGCTCGTATGACAAACTTACTAAAAATAGCATGTTCCTAGAAATAACAACCCTCATGTCTACTAGTCCTTATTAAAATAGACAAGGTTGAAAACAAAAATATTTTTGGGTGATGTAAGGTTTGTCTTACACCCAAGATGCTCCTGCATCATCTATGCTTTAAAGTAGTCATATGATTTTTTTAGTATTCCTATCCCTTTCTTAAAAAAAAACATTTCTAGACCGCTGTCTCCAGTATATCTCCTCCTTGGTAATAATATCATGCATCTCAATCAACTTTAGATCTTCCTCCTTCTTAGTCACATGCTCATAACCCTTAGACTAAATGCTGTCCTAAATCTCCTTTAATTCCTAAAGAATCCTCCTTTTGCTATCAAAGATATTCCCAAAGGTTTCCTTGTTCCATTGTTTGATATTATCTGTAGCATTCCTCAAATTTTTAGCAACTTTAAACATTGTTGTTCCCTCCACTTGAATACCCCACCAATCCTTAATAAGGTTTTCCAACCCAAGATGGAGAGTCCACCTTTTTTTAAATTGAAAGGATAGTGCTTCTTAGAAGTGATTGGGTCAACCAAAAGAAAAATGGGGTAGTGGTCAAAGCCCACTCAAACATGAGCAATTAGAGAGCATTTATAATGCAAAAACCAAAAATTACTAATAAGGGCTCTATCCAACCTTACTTGTATAAGGTCTTTCCCTAACCTTCTATTAGTCCGAGTATAGTCAGCACCATGCAGATCCATGTCATGCAAAAGATGGCTATCAATAAACTCCATCGGAGCCAACCTGCTATCCAAATTAGTCTGACTACCCCCCATCTTCTCATTTTATTTCAAAGGTGTATTAAAGTCACCCATAATAATCTATTTCTCATCCTCAAAATTCTTTCGCTAATTAGAAAGATCAATCCAAAGATCTTTCCTACCCCATTTAGTGTTAGGTGCATAAATATTAGTAACACCCATGAAGTGCCATCCTTAGTATTAGAGAATCTAATATTCATCACATTCCTATTCTATGAAAAAAGTTCCACACAAATAAATTTATCATTCCAAAAAAGAACCATACCTCTTGAGGCCCCATCAACATCTCCCCCTAGAATCTTGCCACTTTTAAACAACAACAAACTTTCAACTTTATCTTTAAGCATCTTAGTTTTTTGCAGAAGAACAATATCCAACTTCTTATCTCTAATCGTGTTCTTCACCATGTATTTCTTATGAGGATTATTTAATCCTCTGATATTCCCTGATATAAACTTCATTTCTTATGGAAAGATTTTGTCTCTAGGATAGTCCTCTAACTAACATATGCTATACTTCTGTTGGTCTCCACTATTTTTTTCTGCACATTAGAAGATCTCCCTATAGAGATAAGGGTTTGGCCAACATCTCCAGATTTGATACCATTCCCAACTGGGGTAAGAGGTAAACATCCATCCTTAGCTTTGTTGATCTTGAGATCTCCTTTTTTATAGTTCTTTCTAGTAGGAGAACTGAAAGGAAAAATACCCTACCTTGTTACTCCTTGTTTTCTTAATCATCAAAGCATTCTCTTTGTTCTTCTTAAAGCAGATCTCCTCCTTTTCTGAATTTCTTATTTTCTTTTTAGCCCCCACCTCTAACCAATCATCACCTATAACTTGTTCCTCTTCCTTCAAGGCTTTAGAGGTATCTTCAACATCCCCCCACTTTGCTGTGCCATCCATAGCAGGGACTTCTCTATGAGACCTAATCTTAACTTGAGAGACCTGTCCAAGAATGATGCACTCCTATGCCTCTTGGAAGTCTGAATTCTTTTATATATATATAAATTATTACTAGAGTCTCCCAAAATATCTTCAATAACAATATCACTAACCTCATTCCCACCCCTATTGGTAATCTTGCCATCATCATCAAGGCTATCTTTTGGCATGACATCATTTCCCTCTATTGCTAGGTGATTATCCAAGGGAACCATACCCTAAATCTTCATCACCTCAATATTAGTTAGCTGGGTAACATCTACCTAATCATAGTCCTTTGCCACCAAAGCCACCTTCTCAATACTGTTATCTTGCTGTAGAATCATCACCTAAGAACTAACACTAACCTTGTTAGTTCCCTCGACATTGTAGTTTTGATCAACACCAATAGAACCCTTGGATTCTTTATGGACCCAAATTTTCTTAAATTTCTTTAGCTTGCTAATCAGAGTGGGGCATTTCTTTGCCAAGTGACTCAATTTGTTACAGTGAAAGCAAACAAAAGGGATGGATTCATATTCCATCTTCTACTACCAAATTCCTAGTTTAGATTTGAGTTTAATAGCCTCTAGCATATCAACCCTTCAAATAACCCCCACACAGATTCTAACATATGTTAATCTTCTTCTAGATACTGTAACTGGGTCCATAGATAAGAGTTCACCAAAATTGTTAGCAATTCCTTGGAAAACATCTTCAAACCAAAACTCAAGAGGCATACCTAGAAGTTTTATCCATACAAGGGTTTGAACCATCATTTCATCTTGAGAGTTTAGGTTCGAGGACCATCTATGAAAAATCAAAGTATGCTTACCCACAACCCATGTTCCATTACATAGAATTTCCCTTCTATATTATCACAAGAGAAGCTAAAGGATAAGCATCCTTTTGACATAGTAGCAATGTCAACCTATCCCTTCAAGGCCCATTTCCTTCTAACATAGGCATGAACTATCTCAATGTTCGGTCTGGCCCCTAACAACCTCCCCACAAGAGTCTGATCCATTCTAGATATATTCATGTCTATGATTTGGTCCAGAATCTCCAAGGTAATCAAACCTTTCTCAGAAGAGGAAACATTCTTAACTAGAGGAAAGGAGGACTTACTCACTGACTTGATACCAAACAAGCTTGACCACTTTTTGATTAGAATATATGCGACATCCACTAGCTTGGGTGCCCCCTAGATCCCCAGGTGCCCCACCTTCATTGGGATCCTTCCCATTCTCTGCATCCAACATCTTCTCCTCTTGACCTCCTTTTCCAGATGGACCTACACCATTTTCATTCCCTTTTGAAATTTGAAAAGCATCTTTCCCACTCATCACACCTGACTCTCCTACTCCAACTCCTATCTTCTACCATAAAATTGAAAGTTCTATCAGAAAGATATGTTATACACTAATACATAAGTGCATTCTATGTAAGGGTGAGTGAGACATGGCTTGATAATATCACATGTCATCATGCACATTAAAAAATAATCTAGAATACATTCCAAGATGCTGTTATCTTCATTTGATATGACTCTTCGGTCCCATAAAAAGGGAACCAAAGTAAAGTCTTAGCTCTTTCCTTTCATTTTTTCTAGGTTGTGGGAGCTTTTGTTCAAAATTTTTTGGGGTAGTCTCGACTTAATTGGTTTTTCTTTCTAATTGTCATTTGTTTAATAGGTCTTTGTGGGGATCTTCTTTCTCTCTTTTTCTATTAAAGGTTCTGAGCCCTCTTCAAAACCTATTTTTTCCTAATTCACAAATGACTTAGCCACTCATCATCTTTAATTGAAAACATTTTGAGTCCTTAATATTGTACAGGAGGATGTAGAAATAACTCTCTCTCTCTCTCTCTCTCTCTCTCTCTCTCTCTCTCTCTCTCTCTCTCTCTCTCTCTCTCTCTCTCTCTCTCTCTCTCTCTCTCTCTCTCTCTCTCTCTCTCTCTCTCTCTCTCTCTCTCCCCCTTAAAAATCCATATCAAGCTCAAAAATATTCTAATTGCCACTCTATAATGAATATAAAAATCCTTTACTAATAATAATCTCCTTCAATTATTATTGTAATGATGGCCCAGGAACCTTTACTATACTAAAAAAATTTCCTTTATATAGGCAAAATATATCTAGATAATCACAAAGATCAAATAAGGGGCTAAAAGGCAATTTGGATGTTTTAGAAGAGCATTCCTAGCCACTATATTGGAAAAGAATAATTAAACCCATTTTTATATTTGTTTCAATTGGAGAGACATAATATACACTAATAAATAGGAGCATTGCATGTTTTGGTGACTAAGATATGGTATAATAATATCACATCTCACCATGCATACCAACTAAACCATCACACATTAATATTTAACTTGTTACTCCCATTAATACATTTTGGGAGTGAAAGTGGATCCATAGTCAAAATCATGGTGCAAGGGAGCTAGTTGATGCAATACACATCCATAATTCTTTTCATTATACAATACTTCCAAACTAGAAACCAACTTGATATTTCCTCCTAGAAAAGATAAATCCATTGTCTATAAAAAATAAAAAATAGGCTCTAGAGTCAAAAACACAATGAAAAGGATTTATGTGATGCAATAGAGTACCACCACAGAGAGACAACATCAAGATTATCCTAAGAGGGATAAATTCCATTAGACATCATAGAAGTGAAAGTGGGATCTACATTCAAAATCATGATATGAAGAATATGTGCCATGCAATAATAATTTACCACTTACCACTACCACATAGGATATTGTTGAGTTGGAACCCAAATTAACATACTTAATTATCTTGGTGCTAGTATAGGTGACACCCCTTCTATAAACCATGCAAATACCACTTATGCTCCTATCGGTGTAACCCCCTCTAGCCACGTGGACCATTTTTTTCCTTCTGATACTACTATGATCCAAGCTTCAATTGACAATGCACAACTTTCACAACACTTTGGCCTTTGTGTTGACATATGTACAAATGGAGTTTCATAAGTTGCCCCCCCTTGTGGTATGATCCACATGAACAACATCACCTAGACAATTGTCTGAAGTCATAGGAGAAATAATTTATCAAACTCAGACTCATCTCCACAAGTGGTGACCAAGTGGCCTTCCCATTATTGAGTAAGCCTACTAGCCTTTGGGCTAGTGTACTAATTATTTTGTATTGTATTTTTGACAATATTTGTTTAGTTCATGTGTTGTTAATAAGTCATTTATGACATGTAAATGCCAACACCCCTATTTTAGTATTTTTCTCTTTGACAACATCAAACTATTTTTGTGTAAGGGTTAGTGCCCTTGTTAGGTTGATAATTATTATAAATAAACATACTTGTATGAAATATAAAGCTATTATGTGTGACAAAAATAAAAGTGGATTTTGCATTTAAAATTACTTGTGAAGGAGCTACACAACACTATAGAGTTATTGAGAGGAAGTTAAGGTAGATGCACATTTTTCTAACTAATCTTGAGGACATGTTAAAGCAATTTACACACACACACACACACACACACACACACACACACACACACACACACACACACACACACACACACACACACACACACACATCTACATTAAAATTTATTTAAAAAATAAATAAATAATATGCATACCACAATACTATGATTTATGTGGGGAAGCCCCTTTTGGAAGAAAGACCCCACTCTGAAAGCCATCTAATATAATAGTAAAAAATAGAAAGATCAAAAATATTCTTGTAGAGCGAGTGTCTCACATGAGTATCAAAAATAAATAATACAAAGACCTCAATAACTACTAGACTCTTAGAATACATCACAATACTTGGTCATTGATAGCACCCTCATAAAATATGACATTATTAAGTTTGTTGATGCCACTAGTGGAGAAAGTAAGGAGGACATTGCATCACTATGAGTAAGCACAGTGAATTAGTCTACTTGAAAAATGAGAAACTACAAGAAAGAGGAAGAATGCATGAGGTAGTTGGATGCTATATACTTTATATTTCCCATGAATTATTGAAAATATTATCAGACCCACTTGGTTGATATAAAGAAAGGGTGATGGAATTATTGTTGCTTGAGGTTTTGTTCTTTTAGAAGTGTTCATAAAATAAAAACCATAAACAACTAAAGAAAATAATTAAACTAGTTGTAAAGTGCATGTGTAGTAAAAGTACTTTCAAATTTTTAAATAACTTCCACTTGTATAGTACATATGAATAAATCACGAGGAATGATGAAATTGTGTAAATAGAAAATACTCTCGCAACATGCTAGGTGTTGCGATAATATATAATTTATTTATTTGAGTGTGAATAAAGATATTTAGACATTTCTCATATATACAAATTCACTGTTTACATGAAGATAAAATGCCTCTAGCAACACCAATATCTTTTATAAGATGAGAAACACAATGACATGTTTGTGGGAGTTTTAAGAATATAATTTTTTTAGATTGAACATGGATTTAACGGTGGATAATTTACTATTGTTAGTATGGAGAATTCTTTTGGGTCTTGTAACCATGTATACTTCACATTTCCTTATGCATCCCTAAAACACATTCTACTTTGTACTCTAACCATCTCTATCTCATTTCAATCTTTTTCCCCCTCACACCTTTTTATATAATCTTCCCTTTTAAAATAGTTTCCAACACCCGTTTATTACTCTATATTCTCCATTCTAACTCTTTTCTTGATTACCATCCATGTCTTCTGAAGCAACCTTCTATCCTTCCTATAGTGATATCATTATCACAATAACTCACATTTATATAATAAAAAGTCTACACTATATTGGGAGCCATGAAAAGAAAATGTTACCTCATTTTTATAAAGTAATGTCATATCAACTCATACCATTTATCCCCTATCCTTTTCCATATTAGAACACCTATTTCCCTTTGCATTTTAAGGACCAAATTTTTAGATGAATAGTAGAGAAGAGAATCCTAAAATGCACTTATCTTTAATGCTACTTGATTTTATAAAGGATGAATAACTTCTCACTAAACTTGTCCTCGAAAAAATTGATGATCAATTTCTCACTAAACTTGTCCTCTAAAAACTTAATGGTTTCTTGCTTAAGTGGTTTTCTTCTCTCTAATATAGTTCCATATATTATTTTCTTAGTCCAATTTGGGTATTGTAGTAGAATTTCAATTTCAAATTATATTGACGTTCATCTTGTCCAATGTTTTTCAAGGCAATAATTTTTTCATTAAACATTGATATATATTTTGTACGAACAAAAAATTCTTGATGTTGAGAACCAATGTCTCTTTATGAATTATCACCCACTTTAAATCAACAATATAGTTCTTATTGATTGTTATGCTAGTTTACATGAGAGAACATGAGAACAAGCTTCTTGAAGCTAATCTACTTACTTATAACTCTTTCCTTCCTTATCTTCATCCTCTTCCCTTTGAGCTTCTTACCAATTCAATTTTTTTGAAGAACTCCCATTTAATAAATTCACCTTACTCACTTCAAAACCTTATTCCAAACATAATACAAATCATGTTGACTTTGATCATTTTCAAATCACAAATCTAATGCAAGACCACTCATCTTATAAATGGACTCTTTATCTCATCCTCAACTAACACCTTTCTTCAAGCCTTCTTAATCTTCCTCCTACTTGTCCTCTTGATATATTTGTTAATCCTACCCATGACTATGGCATTCTTTTTAGACACCATCATGTGAAAGTTGATTAGATATGCAAGTGTATGAGCCTATATCATGAAATCTATTTTTTTTAACATAATAATATCTTTCATGTTGAGGGATACAATGAAAGTCAAAATATAATTAATCAATATCAGGTAACCAAAATATCTAGATTTACACTAATAAAACCATCTTCATATAGCTAACCCTTAAAATTCATAACTATCCACTTAGAGATAGGAGAATTTTTTCATTTCTACATTAACCATAAAAACATTTACAATAAATCAAAACTTCTCCCAAATGAAGTATCTTCTGAAGGTCTTGATGTCTACTATTAATCAATGAACATTACCGACAATTATAATAAAACTTGAATCTCATTAAGTGAGATCCCTACCCAAAATATTCATAATAACATAAGTAACCCATCCTCTTGAAATAACATTTTCCTCACACAAGCTATCATTATTTCACCATTGAAAGTTGTTTGTCTCACATAAAAATCTATTTGTTACTACAAATCCATGCCATATTGCAAGTTGGAGATGAAAACTTTGGAATGTAGATGAATGAATCCTCTTATCATTTCATAGAAAAGAAAATATTTTTTCAAGTAATTCCCATACAATGGTAGTGAACAAATCATCATCATCACCTCATAGAATTTGATTAAATTTTGAGATGAAACCATTCATTATTATATCTTGGAGTTCATACCATTGTACAATATTATCATCCACAAATAAGATCTCTTCTTGACCTATGCTTTTGATTTGAAAGAAAATTAGCTGCTATATTCTCTTCTTAGTAGTAATGTTTATTGTGGTAATAATAAATACTATCTAGTATTTTGAAAACCTCTTTAGATTATATATAATCTTTCAATTTTATAATTGACAAATTTGAATTTACAAGGTGATAACCAACTAGTTACATTCAATAGTTATAATAAAAAACACAAATAAAAGTGTAAAACTTGAGCCTTGAACTCATTATTGATTATACAAATATCGTAATTTGTGAATGACTTACTTAATATTACCATCAAAATTTAATTTCTAATAATCCTTGAAAAACCCACTTAGCCTTCAAACAATAATAAATAGAACAACATGAATTAAAAATTTATAGCTAATACTAACATTTAAATTACTTAAACAAATAAATGCATCTTAATAGTTACAAATTGCACATTCTAATTTAAATTTTTTTGGTAAATACTTTTATTTTATAGTTGCATTTTTAATGTTCTTTCCATACTAACTAGATCGGTATGTGCTATAATGAGGAGGAGCATAGTTTTCATCTTATGAGACTGTTTTTATTTAAGACAAAAAAAATCAAATGAAACAATTCCATGTAAAGTAAAGAAAAACAAAGTAGAGCTTGTGTGTAGGGAGGGGGGGTGTTATAGAAAGGTATTGTAACTAGTTGAAGTGACGTAGAGACAGAGCACCCTTTGTCTTTGATGTCAAAATGAGAAAGATATATAATTAGCAGTGATATAGAGATGATGTAAATGCTGCTACCAATAAAAAATGGGGTATTTTTACAAACATGTATGGGTGTTTTCATTGATGGAAACTAAGGTCTATAAGTATGTATTAAATTGTTTATCTACTATTTTCAGATTGTTCTTGTACTAAAATATTACATCTATGTTCTCATTATTTATGATGATAAATATAGATGGTATATATAGATGATTCATGCCTATAGTAAAGCATTGAAGTATTGTTGATATGTTCATATGAATAGTAAGATAAATAAAGTATAAATAATATGGTTTGAATTATTCCACATGATTCATCTCATCTTGCAGTTCCAATATGATGTTGGTGGATGCAAAAAATGAGACATATCTTAGGTTTTCAATTCTATTTCTTTATGCGAAAGTTCTTGTAATGACCTATAAGTGACAATATACCTAAATTTTGGAATGCCTTTCATTCTTGCCTTTTAGGATTTCGCTTTTTGTTCTTAGATAATATATTTTTTTGTTAAGAGATTCTATGTTGTGCTTCCATAGTTATTATAGTGTTTCATATCATGTTTTGAGTTTGTTTGATTATCTTGCATTATAAATTCTATCTTTTGGACCCAACTTTTGTAGTTTGGATTTGTGTGGTAGCATGTGACCATAAATGTCACAATTTTAATGTATGAGTATGGTGTGCTAACAATGTGTGATGTATTATACATTTCTCTCTCCTTCCATAATGGTTTGGAGACTATATTTTGGGTTGAGTATTTATATTGTACATGGTACATCTAATTAAACCAACCTAATTAATGTATTCAATTATTGACAGTGATACATATAAGATGATTTAATTTGGTAGATTGTATGAGTAATATATGAGACTATGTTTGGTGTAAGTGCAAAGGTCTACATGTGCATATGAACAATGATTAAGTAAATTTTAGATGTTTAGAATATTTAACTATAATCAACATTATAGATGTACCATCTTAAAATGAACACACTTCATTTTTAGACCTTTAGCCCTCGTTAGTGTTATCCCCAATTGATCAGGTTGGAGATAAGGGAGATAATGTATGTGGAGTAGTTAGATAAGTTGTTATGTTGTCATTGATGTCAAGCCTAAAACGGTAAGACATTATGAAAATTCAGTAAGGTGCCAAATCATTTTAAGGATGTAGTGTTGGTTGAATGATGTAGAAGAAAATTGAATGAAAGAAAGTGTTGATAAGTATGTGGATTTCAATGGGCATTTGATGAGTTAGAATTTGGTAAGATAATGTTGATTTTATTGTTTTACTTGATTTGATTAAGTGTTGAGATGATACAAAAGCAAGTAACTTTGGTTGGAAAGGAAGGAAAGACATTATGAAGTGGAAAGATAGACAAATAGTGAATTGTATTGAGCTAGTTAGTAAGATCGGTAAATGAAGGACTAATGGTTCCTAAGAAATCACAGTAGTCATTGATGTTAGATAGCTGGGGGGGGGGGGGGGGGGGTTGAATAAATTATGTTAAGCTATCCTACAGTCTCTTTTATCAACTTCAGTACCAAAAAAATTTGACAAACATCATCAGTAATCAATCAGTGTATCCATTCATCATCACAATTAACATTTTTAATCACTTTAATTCAAACTTGTCATTGACTATTATGTCATAATGAATAACAATAATACCACTTAGTTATTATGGACCATATAATTAGTTTTTGCCAAGTTACAGTAAAAGGAAAATAACATGTAAAATAACTTGCAAAATAAGAAAATTCATACAATTAACACCAAGATTTTTAACGTGGAAACCCTATGAAGGAAAAAACCACCTGGAACTGGCAACCCAAAGTTTTTCACTCTTTTGAAGTGAGCTATGTTAGGATCCAACCTTGTTAAAAGTTACAACACATTGTTAATGTGACCTTGTTAGAGGATTTAACCAAACAATCATCTAAACCTTATCACTCCTTGATCTAGTCTACAGAGTAGTTCGCTCTATAGGACTTACAAACACCACTAATCGATCTTACAATATATAATTTCATAGACTTGTAAGGTCCACTTGGTCTATGAGATTTTATATAATGATTAGAAAGTAACAATGTAAAAATGACTTGTTTAGTTATAACACTACCTTGCTTGTTTAGATCTCCTTTATGTTCTTGTCTCTATTTGATCCTTGTCTTCTGATCCCTTTCTTTGTTCCCTCGACTGGTTGATTTACTCCTCTTTCTCAACTTTACTTGATTTACCTGGTTCAAATATCTTCTTTTACTTTCAACAACTTCACACTCACAAAAACACTCACAACAATATCAACATCCAACCAAAAACCAAAAACTATCTTGAACATCTCCTTAAATAGTCATTTATGTGCTTCTATATTCTTTCATTTATTATCACTTAATCACAATCGCCGATCTCAGATTCAATGTACCTAACCACATGGAAAATAAAACTTCTCATAGAACTTCGTGCACTTCCTTTTCTTTCTTCAATCTCCATCATCATATCCTTATTAAATTTTCTCAATCGTTGATCTTGTAAAAAACTTTGACTCATGGCTTTGAACATCTCAAACATTCCATATTTTCATCAAAAGTTGGCCTTGGATTCTTATTATTTCAACTTGTTCTTCTAGGTGTTACTCAATGAACATTGTATTTCACTCAGGTAATATAGTACTCAATTACTACTAGACTCACTCAGGCAATACTAAATTTGTTCTTACTTTTCTAACTGCTTGGTGAACACAATAGTTACTCAATGAATACAATCTTCCTTCTTTAACCTTTTCACTCAGTTAAGCTTGTGTAACTCAATGCATTACAATATTACATGATTATAAAATAATCAAACCAACATTATATTATCACTATCTAACTCCTTCAAGTGGTCATTGAATACCATACCTATCAACTCTCTCTTCAAAAAACTTTCTTCAAATCCTCTTCATTTATCTTAATGATATAGCACTCTATTGAGTTAACATAATTTCTAGTCAACTAAGACTTTGACATCAATGACAACATAACAACTGATATGACTCTTTTACATACATTCATCACATTACGAATTACATTGTTAGTTGGGGATAAAAATCTCCCCCTTTGGCATTGATGACAACACATAATATATGATTTTACATTACAAAACATTACATAAGATAATCAAATGTATGCATTGTTAACAATACAACTTTTAAGCTCTTTGTCTTCATCAATATGTTCTCTATAACTCAGTATGTACCCTTAGCAGCAATAATCTTCATAATTCATCAACATTTATCCCTTTGCATATTTTTCCCCCCTTTGGGTATACTTCACCATTTGATAATCTTCTTGTACTTCTCCTTCTTTTGTACTCTTCTCCCCCTTTGATATTCTTCTCCCCCTTTGAAATCAATGCTAAATGTCATTACAAATCTCAATATGAAACTTATAAAACCTTTTAGTTGTCCTTGTACCTTGCATGTACAATATACATCAGTTTCATCACAATCATTCTCACAATTTCATAAATGTTCCTAAAGTGTGAAATATTGCATCAACTCTATGAAGATATTACAATTAATCCATGAATTGATGCAACATGTAGCTTCACCTAGTGAATTTTGGATAGAGACAGGACTCCCAGTTTACCTCTTAGATACTCCAAAATATCCTTAGGCAATGGCATAGTGAATATGTTATCAATTTTCTTGTTAGAATTCAAATATTAGCCTCACTTGTTTGTCTTGTACTTTCTCCCTCAAATAATGGTACTTGATTGATATGTGCTTTGTTTTTGCATGCATCACCAAATATTTTGAAATATTTATTACACTGGTGTTATCACAATAAATAGTATCAGGCTTAGTTATCTTTTCTTGCATACCTTCCAATGGTTTCTTAAACCATATGATATTTGAACAATTGATTGCAACAAAACCATATTTAGCCTCAACAGTAGATTGTGAAATACAACTTTATTTCTTGCTTGTCCATGTAATTAGTCTTTCTCCTAAAAAGAAAGCTCCACCACATGTACTTTTTCTCTCATGAACATTGCCAACCCAATAAACATTTATGTATACTTTAAGATTAAAGTCACCATCTTGTTTGTACCGTAGGCCATAATCTTCAGTTCCTTTGAGGATATCTGAATATCCTTTTCACAATAGTCATGAGTGTCTCCTTTGGATTAGATGAAAACCTTGCAACAATTCCAACAACTAGTACAATATCTAGTTTACTATGCACAACATACTATAACTTACCAATTGTAGATCTATATTGTGTCTCATTGCCTCTCTAGTAAGATATTCTTTTGATAATTTCACTTCAATCACCATAGGTGTACCGACTAGCTTAGACTTATCCATCCCAAAAGTTTTCAAGATTTATTTCACATACTTCAATTGAGTCACAAATATACCTTTCCTTGTTTGATAGACTTGTAATCTAATAAACAATTTAATCTCACCAAATATTGACATTTTAAATTCTGTACTCATTTGATCAACAAATGTCTTACTCAACATGTCATTTTCTCTAAATATAATATCATCCACAAATATTTGAGCAATCAATGCCACATCTTCAGATTCATTTTTTAGATATAGATTACTATTCTCACTTGTTCTTGCAAATCCAATCTTAATCAAATAAGAATGTAACATTTCATACCATTCTCTCGATGCTTGTTTCAATCCATATAATGCCTTGTTTAGCTTGTAAACTGTTATTTTGTGGTGACTGATCAGGGAAGTATTGTACATACTTCAAAATTCTTTAAAAAATATTTGTGCCATGGCCAACATATGGCCGACATGTTTTAACCCTAAAGTACAATTTTTTTTGTATAAAAGGGCTTAGGGTTAGGTATCTTTTATATGTGTGATGTGAAAATGGCTTCTTGTGGCAGTATTGAGCTGTAAGGGATTATAGATTGTAATAAGCTTGTAATCACTGGATTGTAATAATATTGGACTTGCTATTTGGTGGATGTAGCCTAGGGTTTGGATGAACCACATTAAATCTTGGTGTCTTGTGTTCTCTTCTGTGCAATTTATTATTTCCTAATATTGTTTATATTTACATGTAATTGTTATTTCTATTTGAGATTAATCCTAACAAAAACCATGTTTTTATTTTTAGGTTCAATGAATTCTTTAGGTTGTTCAATATATATCCCCTCTTCAAGTATTCTATTACAAAATGTAGATTTGACATCCATTTGATAGACTTTGAACTTTTTTTATGTAGCATAAGCCAACAATGTTCTTACTCCTTCCATTCTTGCCATGGGTGAAAAAGTCTCACCACAATCTATTCCTTCTTCTTGTGCATAGCCTTTGCAAACTAGTCTTGCCTTTGCAAAAGGTCTTGATACTAGTGTCTAGGTATTATTCTTCTCAATCCAATCAATATCTTCATTCATAGCATTTATCCAATCCTCATTATCTAATGCATCCTTAACTATTCATTGTTCAAAATCAATAGTCAAACATACACTATCTCTTAACTTACTTCTTGTTTGTGCTCCAAACTTCTATCTCCAATTATTTATTCAAGGGAATAATTATTTCTCACATATTTGGCCAATATAGGTTGAGTTATTTTAATTTTAATAATTCCTTCACTTAGTAGGGTTGCAACTGAAGACACCTAAAAACCTTTAGAAAATAAAGTATTTTTATTTTTTGAAAAGTCCCTGATGACATCATCATTAATTAATTAATTAATTAATTAATTAATTAATTTATTTTTATGCCATTAAATCCCTTTATCTTAATTAAAAATATTTAATTAAGGAATCCCTCCCAAAAATGTTTAAATCTTATTTAAACATTATTTCCTTATTTATTAATTATTTAATTAATAAATTGACCAAAAAATCCAAAATAAATAAAAAATTTATTTTTTGCCCAAAACTTGGCCAATTTCCTTAAGACCACTAACCTCTTCCAAAATCTTCTAATCCTTCTTTAATTTTGATTAAAGGCTAATCCCATCATCTCCTACCCCTAATCCCAACTCAAAATATTTAATTAAGATTAAATATTAATCCTCATGTTTATTAAGAAAGTTTTAATAAATATCTCCTCAACCCAAACCCTTGAAATAAATAAAACTTTATTTATTTCCTAAAAATCTAATTTATCCTCATCCTAAGAAGTTCTAGACTCTTCTAGAAAGTCTTCATCCTCATCCTAGGAAGTTCTAGACTATTCTAGAAAGTCTTTATCCTCATCCAAAGTCTAGACTCTTCTAGAAGATGTCTTTAAACCTAATCCTAATCCCCTCCTAACCTTATCACATTCTCTAAAAATGGGTTAAGACTTACTAACCCAAGCCAAAGTTAACAAATATCTCCTCCTTCACCCACCCTCATTAAATGCCATCCACTTGCCTATCCCTAAGCTAATCCTAAACCATCCTAATCCATCCTCTAATCATTTGCACAATCCTAAGCAAGCTTAAAACCTTCCTAATCAAGCCCAAGTCGAAATTCCTCTCATCTCCTTCAAAATATCCCAACCATAAAACTTTATGAAGTCCACTAGGCCATAAATGACTCTTCCAAGCCCTTTTATTGCTCTTACAAGCCATTATGAGGGTCTTTATGAAGATTTTATCCCTTGAGACTCCTTTGTTGACTCATCCTTCCCCTTTCCTCCATCCTCTCACCCTGTGACATGTGTCACTCCCTGATTGGTTGTAAGGAAGCACAATCCATGTGCTCTCCTCTCATGCAATCTGAGCCTTCCGTAAGCTTTTTCCCATCCTTGCATCCTAGCCTTGATCCCTCAAGCCCTTTGCCTATTTAAGGAATCCTCTCCCAAGCCATTTCAACACAATCCATGAAGTAAAGTTATAATGCCATTTTAAGAAGCCATTTTACATCAAAACCATACACTCACACCCAAATTCCAACTCCATTTGAAGCCATTTTTGAAGCATAAGCTTGAGCATACATCCTATCTATTTAGACAAAGCCACTCAACAAGAGAGCTTCTTATTGAGAGAGTCCATTAATGGCTCATATTCTCAATTGAGAGCTCATCTTAGTCTATCTTGAAGTTTATGAATTTTGTTTAGTTTGTAGAAGCTTTATTTAAATTTGGTTTCTATTAGCATACTAACATTGCTCATATACAACAACTTCCTGCTCGGGTTGAACTGTTTGATGCTTGGGTAAAGAATTCTATAAGTTAGGTGCCATTGTCTAGTGTTGAGTGTTTCTCTCCTATAACTTGACCATTGTCTCAGGTGCTTCTTCATAAACATACACAAACTTTTTGTAATCTTCAAGTTCCCTCTTGCTTTCTACATCATTCTTCTCTGCAAATTCATCAAATCTTCCATTTGCACTCTTAATCATCTTTTTAGTGGCTTTGTTCAAACACTTATAAGTTTTTATCTTAAATGAATAACCAAGGAATATAACTCTATCTCCTTTAAAATCAAATTTACCATTCCTTGCATCCTTGTGAATATAACACCTACTTTCAAAGATTTTGAAATAACTTACATTCGGTGTGTGACCATATCAAAGTTCATAGGGTGTCTTGTTTGTTCCTTTCTTCAATTGAACTCAGTTGAGAGTATACACAAGAATGCTAATTTTTTCTCTCCAAAATATCAAAGAAACCTCCTTTTCACTTTTCAATTATTGAAGTGCTTGCAAAATACACTATTGACCTATTTCTCCTTTCAACCATCCCATTTTTTTGTGGTGCCCTTTGTGCAGAAAACTATCTTTTAATACCATTCTCAGCACAAAATTTAGTGAATTCAACATATATAAACTCACCATCTCTATCATATCTTAAACATTTCAAAGATTTTCCAATTTCTTTCTCAACTCTAGCTTTATATTATTTGAATATATCAGAAGAATGTGATTTCACCTTCATGAACATAACCACCATCATTCTTGATATTTACTTATAATTTTAGAGTCATTGATAACTCCTCCAACAAATTAGATTGCACTTATGACTTCTTTGATTTGGTGTACATTCGGAGAAACATTATCACATTCTTTCATTCTCATGTCATCATATTTTCCTCTAAGACTTTCAGCTTTGGCTCTCCTCACATTATCATCTACTCCATGTATAAGTTCCAACTTATCCTAGGTCTATTTGGCAATAGTGCAATTCTTGATATCATCAAACTCAACATCATTGAGTGCAGTTGCAATCTCAATCATTAGGCTATTGTGATTTCTCTCTTCATTCATTTGCTCCATAGTTAGAGGACCAACAAGGGTAGCGTATTCATCTTCCAATCAATGTGTGACATTATCTCCAATTTTAGATACATGCAACTTCATTCCATTCTTCCATGATGATAAGTTCTTTGTGTTTAGTCTTGGCACCTCTTATACATCTTTGATCTTTAGCTCAAGTTCCTTTAAACTTCTTCCTCTAAGCACTATGATCTGATACCAATTGTTTGATATCTAAGAGGGGGGGGGGGGGGGGGGGGTGTGAATCTGTTATGTCTTAGTTATGTTCATTTATCCTACACTCCCTTTTATCAACTTCAATACCAAAATAACTTCACAAACATCATCAGTAATCACTTTGTGTATCCATTCATCATCAAAGTTAACATATTCAATTACTTTACTTTAAACTTGTCATTCACTATTTCATTATAACCAACTGATAGTAATATCTTTTAGCTATTACTAACCATATACTTAGTTGTTATCAAGTTGAAGTAAAATGAAAATATCATGTAAAATAACTTGCAACATACTAATTTTCACACAATTAACACAAATATTTTTAATGTGGAAACCTTGTGAAGGGAAAAACCACTTGGAACCATTTTTTCACTCTTTTGATGTAAGCTCTATTAGGAGCCAACCTTGTTAAAGGTTACAACACATTGTTAATGTAACCTTGTTAGAGGATTTAACCAAAAGATCATCTAGAATTTATCACTCCTTCATCTTGTCTAAAGAGTGACCTACTCTAAAAGACTTGTAAACACCAATAATTGTTGTTACCATATAGGATTTCACAGACTTGTTAGGTCTACTCTATCTACGAGATTTTTTGCTACAATGATTAGAAAGAAATTGTATAAAAATGATCTATTTAGGTATAACACTACCTTGCTTGTTTAGATATCCTTTCTATTTTTGTCTCCGTCTGAACTATATCTTTTGATCTTCTTTCTTTGTTCCATCAACTAGTTGATTTATTCCTTCTCTTTCTCAATTATACTTGATTTACCTGGTTCAACTATCTTCTTTCACCTTTAGCAACTTCTCATTCACAAAAACATGATCAACAACATCAGTATCCAACCAACAACCAAAAACTATCTATGCTTCTAGATTCTTCCATTTATTGCCGCTTAATCATAATCATTGATCTCAAATTCAATGTACTTAACCACATAGAAAATAGAACTTTTCATAGAAATTCGTGCACTTCCTTATCTTTCTTCAATCTCCATCATCAGATTCTTATTAAATTTTCTTAGTCATTTATCTTGTAAAAAACTTTGACTCATGCCTTTGAACATCTCAAACATTATATATTTCCATAAAAAGTTGGCCTTGGATTCCATTTATTTCAACTTGTTCTTCCAGTTGTTACTCAATGAATATAGCATTTCTCTTAGGTAATATAGTACTCTATTAATACTAGACTCACTTAGGAAATACTAAACTTCATACTTTTCAAACTGCTTAGTGAACACTATAGTCACTCAACACATACAATCTTCCTTATTTAACCTTGTCAGTTGGTTAAGTTTGTGTAACTCAATACATTACAATATTACATGATTATAAAATAATTAAACCAACATTACATTATTATTTTCCAACTCCTTCAAGTGCTCGTTGATTACCATACTTATCAACTCTCTCTACAATAATATACCTTCTTCAAATCCTCTTCATCAATTATAATGATATAACACTCTATTGAGTTAGCATAATGTCTAGCCAACTAAGACTTTTACATCATGATGGTAACATGACAACTGATATGACTCTTTTACATACATTCATAGCATTGCCAATTACATTGTCATTTGGAGCTAACAATCAAGCACATTGTAAGTAAGTGAAGAATGAATAGTGTTAATTAAGAAATTGTAGTATTAACCGAGCAACGGAAAGATGAACAATTTTTGGGATAATCAATTTGAGGCTGACATTTTATGAAAATATGGATTGATTAAGAAGTTTCTAAGATAATGGCACAATTTTTTGAGAGATCTATGAATAGGTAAATTCAAAGAATATATGATGGTGGAGATTTAATGATCAAAAGTGGAGCTCAAAGTTCAAGGCCAAACTATGTTGATCGAGTGTCTAGACTCAATATATCCAAGATGGAAGGTGATCAGATGGTTGTGACTAAGAAAAAAAACATTGGAGAATCTAGTTAAGTGGCAATAATCTATCTATTTAAGAGATGAATGAGATATTTATAGATGCTGATCAGAGTCATTTTTGAAGGAGAAGGAAGAAGAGGATACTAAGAAGAACTGCATTGCAAGATCAAGCAAGTGAAGTGTGAAGTTGATGTGTGAGAGTAGATTAACCAAAGAGGAATATGGGACAAAGTATGAGCAAAATGGAGATATGAAAAAAAAAGGTAGTCACATTTTTGTTATATCATTTCAGTATTATTGTCTAGTAATTATTGCAGAAAACATCTCAACCGAGTAGACTTAACAGTCTTATTTGCAAATCCTTTTTAAGGCAAGATTTTATAGAATGTTTATTATTCCTTTATAGCAGGCCACTCAATTGAGGAGTGATAAGGTCTAGATGACCTTTTGTCTAAATCCCCTAATAGGGTCACATTAATAATGTGCATGTAACCTTTAACAAGGTTGGATCCTAACTAAGCTCACTTTAAAAGAGTAATTTATTTGAGTTACTAGTCCTAAGTGGTTTTCCCCTTAACATGGTTTCCACATTAAAAATACTTGTATCAAGATGTGTGGATGATTGTGTTTCATGATATTTCATGTTTACTATTTATTGTTGCAAGTCGATTATGAAGTATATAGCTAACAATCACTTTTTTTGATACTTGGTATAAGCTAACAATTTACTGTTAAAGATTGAATTAGTTATAATTGTGAAGTTTGAATCAAGTTGTTGAGTTTACATATTTAAAGTTTAAGTGTTGGAAAAAATTCTTCAATTGTATGTTGTCATTGATATTACACAAATGCTAGTATTAATATAGCAATGTAGAGTTTGCAGTATTAACTTTGTATATCTCAGTATTAACTGAGAAGTTAGGTAATGTAGAATTTTCTAGTATTAACTCAACAGTTGGTTAATAAAGTGAATCCTTCTTGTAGTATTGATTGAGTGGTCAAGCATCAAATGACTCATAGTGTCAACCGAGCGTTCAATCCTAGTATTGATCGAGTGACAACATAATGCATCTGTCAATTATTTTATTGTTTGAGGCTAACTATTTGGATATTTGTTGATGTTTTTAAAGGGTATTCAAGTCGATTTGTCCTACCTTATGATATATAAGAAATGTGAAGTTGCAAGGATAAAAGAAAGAAGTGAAATATAAAATAAGACGGATATGTAAATGAAGGAAAAGAAAGAGTAGTAAAGTGTGGAAGATAAGTTGCAAAGAACATCTGATCAGTAAGGATTTAGAGATCAAGCCAGAATAAAGATCTAAATCTACAAAGATAGTTGCTTCATAAATCAGGTCAAATCGGTATTACTTTCTAACCATTATAGAAAAAAAGAAATCTCCTAACAACGTTGCCTTAAACAATCATTTTGCAAATCCTCTAACAAGGTAACATTTCAAAATTGAAGTGTTTGAAGATCTCTAACTAGGCCACTCCTAATATGGTTATCTAAATCCTCTAATAGGGTCATATTCAAAAATATGTTTTGTAACCTTTAATAGGATTGGCTCCTAATAGGACTCACTTCAGAAGAGTGAAAAATATTGTGATTAGTTGCAAGATGATTTTTCTCAAATTGGGTTTCCACGTTAAATCTTGGTTTCATCTATGTTCATGTTATTTTCTTATGCTTTATGTTTCTAAAACTAAGTTACTAAAGGTTATGATAGATTAATAATCTTAAGATTGCTTTGTTAATCGAGTATTAGTAACATTCTAGTGTTAACTGAGCTGAACAATATTACATGATTAGTGAAAGTTTGTATTTATATTTAAGGGACAAGGATTTGTTTTTTTGGTAACTGATTCACCCCTCCCATCTCAGTTACACTTAAACATTTCCAAAAATTGGCATGAGAGCATTTGGTACTTACAGGAATCATTTCAATGACCTAAGCTAAAGATCAAGATGCCTTATAGAAGGGAGATTCCTAAGCTTGACAGAGATAAATTTTTAGCATGGTAGGAGTTGATGAAGCTGCATCTATAAACATTCAATGATATTGGTCTGTTCTAGTTAGAAAATAGATATGTGCCACCAACTAAATTGATGACTATGGATCAAATGAAAGAGGCAAATGATCACAATATAATGATGATTGATATAGCATCCCCTCTGAACTATTCTAAATTTGATGAGGTGAAAGAATGTTTTACTACATTTGATATATGGGAAAATTTGAAGTGTCTATGAAGGTGATAAAAATGTTCAAAGAGGCAAGGCACAAAGTTTGAGAGGCAAGTTTGATCAAATGAAATGAAAGAAGTTGAAAATATTGTCCAATACAGTGAAATAATCAAAGAAAGTGTGAGTGCAATTAGAGCCATAGGAGGGAAAATTGATTATAAAAAAATGGTCAACAAGGTACTGTTGGGCATTCATTTTGTACAAGGTCAATGACATAAATCCATAGTGTAATTCCTCTCTTGAAAAATAATTCTTTTTAAAGATCCACTCCAAGGTTTAGTGTTTGTCTCACGACATACCAAAATATGCTCAGTAGAAGAT
Organism: Cupressus sempervirens; assembly: GCA_028749045.1. NCBI lineage: Eukaryota > Viridiplantae > Streptophyta > Pinopsida > Cupressales > Cupressaceae > Cupressus > Cupressus sempervirens. The sequence continues at coordinate 192,872,150 of CM053783.1, read as the reverse complement.
AAATGTGAGTGTTCACAAGGAGGCCTTTGCTAGTTCTAAAAACTCTTTTACCTTGGAATCAAAGTAAAATTTGTTCGCTGTCTCAAAATATCACACCAAAAGAACAATAGTCAATGAATGCAACTCTAATAATGCAGCTACTATGAGGTCCTATTCTAACAGGGGGTTAGCAAAGAAAATAATGAAATTGAAAGCAAATAACATGAAATCAAATAACTTGAAATTGAAATTCCTAAATGGACATAAGCTACAGAACACAACACACTGCGAGTTAAACCTTAGAAAGAAATCGGTAGGAAACCAATGAAAACAGGAGCAGTGCTTCCTAGAATCCACTGATACAATCGTCGGTGAGAATCTTTAACAAATCAAATGATGTTTCACTCTTCATCAAATCGCAAGGCCACAAAAAGTGACCTCATGTGAGACAAAAAGCTATGTAGACACAATAGGGTGATCTCTTCTCAAGCTCGTTACGTCAACGGAATTCATATATCTGTAGCAAACACCAAAAGTAAAAGATCGCACAACTAGAAATAACACAATAAACCTTTGGCTCAATCACAATCTCATGAATAAAATCCACAAAACAATGACACATTCAGGCAAGAAAAACTACACTCCGAACACTAGCACCAAAAGCATAATTTTATTGCATAATAACGACAACCTTTCTTACATTTTACAATGGGGTATTTATAAGAAATTGTCTCCTCAATTTTTTTTGAGAGAGAGAGATATCTTGATAGAATAAAATTCTTTTAAAATATTTAAACAAACTAAATATATACAAACTGACAATCTAATTGTGCCTAGAGGGACTCCATCCATATTTTATTCATTAATTGGATGCATTAGTCCTTTACATGTCAAAAACAGAGAAAGCATGAGAGAGAAAGTAGGAGGAAGCCATCAGTTGAAGTGGAAGTGCTTGGAGACGTCAAAAATGGAAACTGGCCCTTCACTAGGCATGTGTCGGAGTTAACTTGCCATCAGAATGTGCTCCCGATGCATGGAAAGTGCTATTTTTGGAACTGGTAGTCAAATATTGGCGCAACTCTAAATTGTGAAGCTGCAGAGCTCAAAAAAGTGGAGCTCAAAAATGCAGACCTGCAGACCTGCATAGATGCGAAGCTCAAAAATGTGAAGCTGTAGACCTGCGTACCTACATAGCTCAAAAATGCAGAGCTGCGGAGTTGCGGACCTGTGAACCTCAAAAGCTTAATTCGCCAAAAAATCAAAGTTCTCAATTTTGAAAACAGTTTCTAGGTTTTGCTCAAATGGGGTTTAAGATCACTTTTTGTATATAGTCTTTGCCCATTTTTGATGATTTATACCCTCTTTATAGCCAATCACTTTCATAAACTTGAACTTCTTCTACTTCTTCAATCTAAAGTCCTAAGGCACTTGCATTGAATCTTGTCATTAATAGCTACATAAGATGAGGAACCTGTTCTACTTCATGTGTCCAACCTCTGCATCTTCAACCTTTGTCTTCTCTCCAACTACCCTATCCTTCACGGCAAGAAACCAAGTGACCCAGATGATCAAATGTTTGAAACTTTTTCATATTTTTTTGCAAATTTTCTAGGCATTTTTAAATGGCCTTTTCAGAGGTCTTCTGCTCAAAATTTCAAGTTAAAACTTTCATCAGTCCCTAAAATTGGGCAATCGAAGGCTCATTATTTTAGGGACTGAAATTAGATCTTTAGTTCTTCTTTCCAATGGTGTAAATGGTTCTAAATTCTGAGCTCTGAGGCAAAAGTTATGACCCCAACAAGTTGATGATACCTTTTTAACCTACAAAAAGAAGCAAACATTAGTCTGGAGAGATGAAAATGCTTAGTTAAGGCAAACCCTAGTGTGCTATGCATGTCCTTTTATTTTATTTATTTCAGCATGTGCACTAGGGGGGCACATGCGACACCTTTCATGAGGGGCACGGTGTGGTGCGCCTTCATGGGGAGCACGCGCGTGGTGTGCCTCCATGAGGGGCGTGCGCGGTGCTGCCATGGAGGGCACACGTGTAGTGCACCTCCATATGGGGTGTGCGTGGTGCTGCCATGGAGGGCACGCACATAGTGCACCTCCATGAGGGGCACGCACAATGCGCAGGTGGCATGCCTCCATGAGGGGTGCGCGGTGCCTCCATGGAGGGAGCGCGGCAACGCGCCTCCATTGGTGGTGTGCGACACCGCCATGGAGGGTGCGCGCAGCGCCTCCATGAGAGGCACACCCGACACCTCTCCTCCATGAGAGGTGCATGCGCACCTCCATGGAGGGAGCACGACAGTGCACCTCCATTGGTGGCATGTGCAGTGTTGCCATGGAGGGCGCGCGTGCGGTGCCTCTCCTCCATGAGAGGCGCAAATTTTTTATTTTATTTTTATTTTTAGACTTTTTTGATTTTTTGATTTTTTTTTTTGGTTTTTTGACTCTAAAATTCTAACTTCTAATCAAACTTTCTTCTCCTGACTCTCAAAATGTGAGTCTAGGAGTCAAAAAAAGTAAGGGGTCCCCATTTCTAGTGAGGAATGGAGCATGTGTTGTGGAAACCACAATAGGTACTAAGAAAAATTATTCTTACTTATGCTATTAGAGTTCCAAAAATTTAAGAGATGAGATGCAATCCTAAAAATGATATAACCTTGGATGCATTTGTGGGAAGATTAACTAATTTTGAGTTGGATAAATATGATAACTTTGCTCCTACTTCTAGAAATTTTGAATTTGCATTCAAATCCAAACTAACCCTTGGTAGAAAAGGAGGAAAAGCAAAAGGAAAATAGGTTGACAGTGATGAAGAAGATGATTTAGATGAAGAGCTTGAAGTCATTGAAGCCCTACTTGCAAAAAGAGTATCAAAAGCTAAAGGAAAATTCAGAGGTAAAATCACCTTGATTTGTTTCTCATGTGAAGAGGTTGGTCATATTGTTGCAAGATGTCCAAACAAAGAAGATAAATATGAGAAAAAAGAATAACATGTTCAAAGGCAAGAAAGACTTCAAAAGCTACAAGGACTACAAAGACAAAGGTAAGAAATCTTGTTACATTGAGAGATATTGTGATAGTGATGATAATGAACAAGAAGTAGTTTACATTGCTATTAAGGATAAATTTGATAATGAGGAAAATGAAAAGATGGTACTTATCTCTCATGTTAGAAAAAATGATACATGAATCATAGATAGTGGTTGTTCTTGTCACATGATTGGTGACAAAACTAAGTTTGAACATTTAGAATACTATGATGGTAGAAGTGTTAGATTTGGAAACAATGAACTATGTTATGTTAAAGGAAAAAGAATCATAACATTAACATAAGGAATAAAATGTGAAAATGCCTATTGGGTTGAAGGATTATCACTCGAAAGTGTCCCACTCTAAACCCTTCTATCCAAACGATTCCATGAGTTCGGAATGCTTGGATGCCGGCTTAGAGCTCCCTATCCACGGAGTGCAAGAGAGTGTATTTCAAGTTCAAGGGCTCTCAGATGAGCCTTAGAGATACTCTTCTTGCTAGTAAACCATGCAATGGGAGGTTCCAAAGACAAGATGCAAGAATGCAAATGTCCCAAGGAGTTCCTCAAGAATGCAATGCAAATGAAGATTAAGCTAGAATGAGAATGTCAAATGCAGCTATGCTAGAATATGAATGAGAGTGTTACAATCCAAATATTAAGCTATGTGAGATAGATTATTGCAAAATAGAAGCTAAACTAACATGCAACATGAATCTAAGCTAAAATGTTATGGTATGAGAGAATGTAGACAAGAAATAGAAGTTCTCCACAAAGCTCCAAAGAAACCTGTTAGAAAACCTGCAGCATAAAAATGTTCAAAATATGGATCGATTGAGGGGGAAAGCTCTCTCCCTTTTAAAGATGTATGGACGGTGGAGATCAAGATGAAGATGGTGGATGATCAACGGTTGAATTCAAAAATAGGAGTGATCCATGTGCACACACAAATCAACCAATAGAATATAAGTTGACTTGTCATATAAGACAAAAGTCACAAAGCCTTTTCTTTTAATTGCAAAATAGAAAAAGGACTTTATGTGTGCACTTTAAGTGGGTTAGAAGAATGGGGTCTTTTATTTAATTAAAAGGGGACATGTTCTTTTAATCAAATAATGAACTTAGGATAGCATAGTCAAACTATAGGTTATAATCAAATAAATTGATTATTAGCAATTTGGCTTAGGTAAGTGATTAAATTAATTTAGCCAAAATGTTGAAAAGGGGGCTAATAGTCTAGATGACCATTTTTAGGTGATTACATTTGCCCCTCTTTGACTAATGCGTGATCAATCTGGGAACACATTATGTCAAAGAAAATAGAAAGCCAAGTAGGCGGTGATAGATATAGATATCTGATTTTGAAGAACGAAATGTAGGAAAAGATAGCAAGTCCTGAATGTACAGCCTGATAGTGATAGTACTGAACACTAGGAAAAGATGATGTCAGAATTCAAGAAGAATGCTAACACTTAGAAAAGTGGATAGAGTGAGAGCAAGTGAGAAGATCAAACAAATGCTCCTAAGCAGTGATAGATTATTTCTGCCCCCTCGGGATCGAAATTGAAATGAGGTAAGGGGATGCAAAAATTGGCTAGAAATGAGAAAATTAGAATATAGCAATGTCCAAGATGAAAGATAGATGATTAGAACCCAAGAATGACTATATAAAAATATTGATAAAATGCCCCAGTTTGACTAGAGTTGACCTTGAAGGATATAGCATAAAAATAAGGTCGAAGTGAGTAGAAAGGTGATTTTAGACATGAAAAGGTTGAATTTGAGTAGATATAAAGCATGGAAATGATGAAGACATGAAGAAATGAAGATGCCCCAGTGATGATTCAGAGATTAGACCTCAAAAGGTCAGGTAACTGCTCAGAAGAAAGTAGAATTTTAAAAGACAATTTTGACCATCAAGATGAACTCGAATTTGGATTTCGATCCCGAAAATGAATCCAGGATGTTGAAATTATTTAAGAGGTCAAAACTTTTTATAATGTGATGATAAGATAGAAAAGAGATGAAGTGAAAGATTAAGAAGGTGAAAAGACATGAACAAGAAGAAAATAAAGAAATATATGAAAGGAGTTAGCTGATATATCCACAAAAAGATGAAGAAAGAGAGCTCTCCCCATATGCAAGAATGCAAGACTAAGCTAGAAAATGAACCTAAAATGCAAGCTAATATGCAAAGTGGTTTACCAGCAAGAAGTGCATAACATTTAGACTCTTAATTTCATCATTGAGCATTTATTAGGGACATCATGAGATCATACAACCATCACTAGTATAACTATGAGGATATGAATATGATCGATATTAGATAGGTATGTGGAAATCCAATCTAAGCATCAGAGACATGTAAGTCAAGATAACTACACGATTAGATTCCCTAAGTTTAATTTAGCAAGATTACACCTGTATCAAGGCATAAACGCCAGGATAAACCCTGAGTGCAGTCTTGCAAAACAATCAAGGATGATACATTTATAAGTCAAAGTGTTGAATAGGACAAGCATGAATGCTTACAACACTATAGACAAACAAAAGTATACCCACAAGTAGAAATCAAGAAAATATGTCCCATGCCCCCAGTCTTCTAGTCAATGACATCCTTGAAAGACTATTAGGGAGGGAATACATGGCAAAGAAATCATCATAGACAACACACAAAGTAGATAAATGTCAGCATAGCTCAGTTGTTTAAGTGTTAAAGTGCGTGTGTGTAAGTCACTTGGCCATTTCTTCAAGACTTGATTCTGATAGTGAGAAATATCACGACATCGGAGACCGTAGGTAAACTATCTGAAAAGTGTTGAAAAACACTAGATGTCAAAGTGGGTGGGGGTAGTGTTGAGAAACACTATTTTGTGAGTTGTCAAAGAAACCCTAATGCACAAGAATGCCTCAAAAAGGCTAAGCAGTTGTGCCCCCAAGACAAGGACAAGAAATAATTCCAAGCTAAGAAATGTGTAGCAAAATAGGTGATTGAGACTGATAGATAGAGGTGCGAGGGTTTCAAGTAGTGCCTATTTTCAGGTTTTCACCACTTTGACAGATTTTTTTAGGACTTTTTTTCAATTTTTTTGTATTTTTGAATTTTTGAATATTTTTTTTGGTGATACATCAAAGTGAGGTTTTCACTAAGATGATCATTTTTTCAGGACATTTTCTGATTTTTAAGATTTTTTTCAGGATCATATATGATTTTTTTTGGAATTTTTAGAATAATTTAGAGATCACTAGTTCTCAAGCAAGATCACATCATTTTCTCCCAATGTCTAGCAAGGTATAGGACACGATGGAGAAACAAGCTGATAGATAAGAAAAGATGCATAAGAAAGGAATGTGAAGCAAGTAAAAGTGATCCTCAAGGACTGACTCCTCAAGAGTACCCAAGCTAGGGAAATAGGTGAAATAGTCATATGAAGCATGTTTTGGATAAGCAATGGAAGTAATGAGCAAGATAGCATGTAGGATAAGCGGTGAAGCCAACAAGTGAGATAGCATGAAGCATGTAGTCCAAAAGAGTAGCCATGTCAAGAGACCTATGAGAACCATGATTTATTTATTATGATCAAGACCAAGGGGTCAACTAGATAGTATAGCAATGGGATAGAGAAATAAGAATAAAGCTCAAGATAGAGGCTATGAGTGAATCGGAGAGCACAATAGAAAATCTCGTGGATAAGATAGCCAATATGCAAAGATAGCTCAACATTGTCCAGATCAAAGAGAGAAGAGGGGATAGATGGATGATGGAAGAATTACGCATGATGCCTGTTTGCCAGGTTTTCACCATGGTACTTATCCAAGGTACCATAAGAAGTAGTTTTTACCATTGGATGGATTTATTTCTCTTTACTTTTGCTACCAAGGTGCCACAAGAAGTGGTTTTCACCAAGGCACATTTTCATTTTTTTAAATTTTTTTTTGAATTTTTTTTTCTTTTTTTTTTTGAATTTTTAGAAAGAGCTCAAGCTTTTTGAATTTAGATAGTGCTCCTATAGAAAAGATAAGTCATGATAAGCCAAGACCATAGAAAGGTATGCTCAAAGATGTTGATAGGGTGATGAAAGAGAAATGGTAGTAGGAAGAGTATATGGAGGATAATAGTTCATGTATAGAAAGTAAGTGTAAGCTTTAGAGGATTTCATGAGGGTGGTTGAAATATTGTACAAGATCAACGTTGACACACACCTTGAAGGGTATTGGAATGATGGATGAATCATGGATGAAATAGCTTGAGATTTAGATGTATGAGGTGGTAGAAGAGATTTGGAAAAAAGTGGAGTGGAAGGCTTTGGAATATTTTTAGGAAGATTTTTGGAAGAAGATGGAATGGAAGCCTTTGGAAGCTTGAATGTCAACTTTGAAGTATTTTCAAAATTCAAGTCTTTTAAAAAAGACTTGGGAATCCATATAGCTTTAGATTTTCCTTTGGATAATTCAAAACACATTTCTTCAATAATGGTTTTAGGAACCCATATTTTCTTTGGTTTAGCTCTTTGAGTAGTGGACCTTTGTGGTCTCTTTTGTGCATTCTCCTTCTTAGCATTCACATGTCGATTAGATGGGACATAGTGATCTTTCTTTTTCAATGGATTCTTATGTTTATTCTCACTTCCAAAGGACTTGGGATTTGTGGATGAATAAGGATGATATGACTGGTTTAGATGTATAGATGGGTGAAAAGTCATCAAGGATGAGTGTCTTTGTTGATCTTGAGGAATGATGGGAGAGCTAGGGACTGAGCTAGGAGTGAATGTAGGAGATGGAGTAACATAAGGCCCCAAAATGGATGGAAGGTTTGAATGTTGTAGCTTAGATGGATAAGGACCAAGGATAGATTTAGAAGATGCAAAGGGATAGTGGGAAGGGATATCAACATCTTTAGAATGAGCAACATGGTCAAAGCCATCAATAGACTCATGAGTACCTTTGATAGGAACAAAATTTTTAATAGTAGCACTTGAAGCTTGAGCACAATTTTGAAGTGGATATGGAGAAGTAGAACATGAGGGGATGCTTTGATCTTGACAAGTAGCCTTGGATAGCATATGAAGAGAACTTTTCTCATAATTTTCAGTAAGCTCAAAGGAGATAATGGAAGTGTTATCTTCATCATACTTAAGGGGTGAACAAGATATAGGATATGGAGGGGAAAAATCTTGAAAGAGATGAAAGGGTGCTTGATCTTGATCTTTCTTGACATTTATAGCGTTTTCTTTTTGAGAGTCCTCTTGACATGGAGCCACTTCTAAGGACAAGGGAGAATGAAGAGTGAATGGAGTAGTGTTTGGATTAGGCATAGTAGTGTATGAAGGTTGAGGATGTTTATGATTAGTAGCATGGAAAAGGTTTGCAGCCAAGTGAAGGTTAGCTTGAGTTTCTTTTAGAGGTAGCCCTTGAGGATACACGTAGTCAATGTGGAAAGAATTAGGTTCTTTATTTGATGGAGGCATGTTGGAAAGATTTGAAGTGTTGGGAGATGCATGAGTGTTGGAAGAAGTGGAAGATGTAATGGAGCCACTACTAGACATAGGTTCATCAATGTAATCTTGCTCAAGAGAAGTATCCTCAGCACATGAGTCACTAGAGGTTCCAAGATCAACAATCTCATCATCAATGAGATCTTGGATTTTATGTTTCAGCTCTATACAACTAGAAGTAGCATGGTCATTAGATTGATGATAGGCACAATAGGTATCCAAGAATGGATTTCCATATGAGCTAGAATTAGGTAACATGATGATCTTATTGCCAAGAAGTTTTTGCAAAGTGTCATCATAAGAATCTTCCAAGGGAGCAAAAGTTCTATTAGAATCATGTCTAGAGTCCTTTTGTTGTTTCTCAAGTGAATGGTATGCATCCATGTCTTCATCATTATCTTAGTCAAAGATAGGTCCATCATGAAATTTTAGCATAGGCTCAAAGGAGGTATCACTTGCTTGTTCTCTAAGGAGGTCTTTAGATCTAGAAGAAGAAGACATTTGATGTCTTAAAGTAGAGCATGTAGACCTAGAAGAAGAGGATGACCTCAAAGAAGGTGACTCACATGCATGTAAAGACCTTAAAGAAGATTCATGTAATGATGCAATCTTCTCCTCTAACCTTTTCTCAAGTTTAGACTTCATTTCTATCATGCGCTTAGAAAGATGAAGGTAAGAAAGATCATTTGTCTTTTCTAGTTCTTTGTATTGTGCATATAGAACTTGAAACTCTTTAGTGACATGGAGGATATCATGATCATCTAGATTTGGTTGAAGTTTGGTAGCACAAGTTTCAGATCCCATAGTTTTAGATGCAAAGCCAAGCATAAAATAGTCTAGAAAATAACTTGATGTTGAAACTATAGGAGGTAGAGTGTTCACTTGCCAAGATAGTAGAGATAGATTAAAGTGACTTGTCAAACAATATGTCCAAGAAACTTACGACATGAATGACTCAAGTCAATAGCTAGGCAAGATGCCCAAATAGCCAAATAGATAGAGCAAGCAGGGTGACAAGTGAACAACTCTCCAACCCAAGTGTGTAGTCAAGAAATCAAGGAAACCATTTCAGCAAAAAGATAACTAGCAAGAAAACATAGACCATGAAGACAAAAAGACCAAGAGCACTAAGACCAAAGAGCCACTTTAAGCATGTTCAAGAACTAGAGACATAGCAAATCAAATTCAAATGATGAGACTCCCCTTAGGAAGCAACACACGAAAAATGTTAAGACTTGATGTTTTGACTTGGTTGACAAAGTTTGACAATAGTTGATAGCATAGCAAATTTGATGTTCAAAAACAATTTCTTTCCAAGCAAGATAGTGACACATGGAGTATTCTTCAAACAATCAAGCAAGGGACAAAGCAACCTTGCATGATACAAGCATATGTGACGTCTCAAAAAAATTCTCTAGAATTATCATCATGTGTATGTTCAAAAGATTTTCACAAGTATACCACATTTGAGGACACATCAAGCAATATCTACCTAGAACTCATGGTTCATTACTCAACAACTTGGCCCACACTTGATGCTCCTTTGCCTCACACCAAGTGGTTTCCCACAAGAGATATTAGCTTTGTCATGGAAATGCCATAAGCATAACCAAGGGAACACAGATGGTGAGTGTAAAATCTTGGGGTGATCCGGGTAGTCCACTAGGATCGATCCTTGCACCAAGAAGTTGAGCGGCTAAAAAAGGTAGTTACTAACTTAAGGTGTTTAGATAGGGCTTCCGTTCATAGTGTTCTTCTTGCTCCCAATTACGGGACACCTCACCTTGCGATGAGTAACCGATCTCGCGATCACAAGAGTACCTTAAGCATTCTTGCCTAGTGATCTCCCTATGGTCGAAATCCCATAAGCAATCACACTAGGAGAAGACAAACACTACGTCTACCAAAGTTTTGTGTCCTTGGTAGCCTTGAGTTTATAGTGGGTTGGAAGAGCCAGGTAATCGGCTTGTCCCCACTTGGGTCGTCCCTCTCAGGTTGTCCGAGAGCAGGCCCTCTAAAGGATCTTAACTATACAAAGTGGATCAACTTTCGGAAGTCAAGATTTCTGATTCACCACAAGGGTGAAGAGAATACTCTCCTATTCCAATTGTTTTCTCCCAAACACGCCAAGAAGATTCAGTTACCCCTTGCTTTTGAAACCAAATGGCAAGTCAAGATTTCTGATTCACCACAAGGGTGAAGAGCATACTCTCCTATTACCAAAAGACTCCAATCACAAGTTTTATGTGCTTATGAAAAATGAACAATTATTCAATGCCACACATGAAAACAAAAAAGCAAGAAATTTTGAGTTTTTATGCTTTGGGTAGCCCTGCAAACAATCGTTAGTAGCCCTTGTGCATTTGAAGCTTTGACATGCGTTCTTTTTATGCAATGTTTCAATTTTTTTCACAAGGATGGCAACCTGAAATCACAACTTGTTAGCAAAAAAAGTTAGTGTGAAATAACATAAAAAAATGCAATAAAAAGTGGTGAGTTGCTTCAAAAATCTAATTTATCTTCCAACCAAGAACATGCAAAGAAAGTGCAAGTTTATCACAAATGCTTTCATTTTTACTCTTTGGTTTTGACCTAGTCAACAAGATTGGACTTTTTTGCTATGATTTCGTATCCAAAAATGAAAATGAAAAGAAGAGACCCCTATTAAAAATTAGAGAGCTTTCCAAAAATGCAAGAAATTTTAAAAAATCTCTTCATTTGCTCCCTAGAGATTGATTTTGTCAAAACAGACCAAATTTATCAAATTGAGTTTTTGATTCTTAATATGACCTCAAAATTCAAAACACAAAAAAAGAACCCCCATTAGAATTGAAAACTCTTTCTAGAAATGTAAGTTTTTTTGAAAAAAACGCTGATGTGCGATCAAAAACGACTTTTTATGAAAAAACAAGAAAATATCATAACTTTCGCAAATCACGTCAAACTTCTCTGAAAATTGGACTAAAACATTTTGAACACATACCCAACGTCCACAAAAAATTTCAGAATCAAAATCCAATTGGTTTAAAAGATATGATCAAATCTTTAAACCAACTAGATTTTTGGCCTTCAAATCAATCTACTTATGGGTTGGCCTTAAAACCAAAGTGATAATTCTACAAAAGCACTTGATTAGATCCAATATGCTGCTGTAAAAAATCAGAGATAAAAAATGAAAGCAAATGGAGCTAGAACTTGATTCAAGCCCCACGGTGGGCGCCAAAAATGTACACTCGAAAGTGTCACACTCTAAACCCTTCTATCCAAACGATTCCATGAGTGGGAATGCTTGGATGCCGGCTTAGAGCTCCCTATCCACAGAGTGCAAGGAGTTAGTATTTCAGCATGAAGGCTCTCAGCTAAGCCTTAGAAATGTACTTCTTGCTAGTAAACCATGCAACGGGAGGTTCTTTGAGACAAGAGCAAGAGTGCAAATATCTTCAAGGAATCCCTCAAGAATGCAATGCAAGTATGGAAACTAAGCTAAGATGATAATGCAAAATGCAACTATGCTAGAATATGAATGAGAGTGTTACAATCCAAATATTAAGCTATGTGAGATAGATTATTGCAAAATAGAAGCTAAACTAACATGCAACATGAATCTAAGCTAAAATGTTATGGTATGAGAGAATGTAGACAAGAAATAGAAGTTCTCCACAAAGCTCCAAAGAAACCTGTTAGAAAACCTGCAGCATAAAAATGTTCAAAATATGGATCGATTGAGGGGGAAAGCTCTCTCCCTTTTAAAGATGTATGGACGGTGGAGATCAAGATGAAGATGGTGGATGATCAACGGTTGAATTCAAAAATAGGAGTGATCCATGTGCACACACAAATCAACCAATAGAATATAAGTTGACTTGTCATATAAGACAAAAGTCACAAAGCCTTTTCTTTTAATTGCAAAATAGAAAAAGGACTTTATGTGTGCACTTTAAGTGGGTTAGAAGAATGGGGTCTTTTATTTAATTAAAAGGGGACATGTTCTTTTAATCAAATAATGAACTTAGGATAGCATAGTCAAACTATAGGTTATAATCAAATAAATTGATTATTAGCAATTTGGCTTAGGTAAGTGATTAAATTAATTTAGCCAAAATGTTGAAAAGGGGGCTAATAGTCTAGATGACCATTTTTAGGTGATTACAACTATGATGGTAGAAGTGTTAGATTTGGAAACAATGAACTATGTTATGTTAAAGGAAAAAGAATCATAACATTAACATAAGGAATAAAATGTGAAAATGCCTATTGGGTTGAAGGATTAAGACATAATATACTCAGTGCAGCTCACTTGAAAAATATAGGATACAAGGTAGAATTTATGAATGGAAAAGCTAAACTATTGGATGTAAAAGGAAAGCTAGTCAAAACTGGCAATCAGACAAAAGGAAATCTGTTTTACCTAGATCTTGCTGAAAGTACATGTTTACTAGCTCAAATAGAAAAAAGTTAGCTATGGCATAAAATGATGTGTCATGTTGAATTTGATAAATTTTTTCATGAAAGCTTGCACTGTTTCCCAAAGTCTTACCTAAGGACAACCTCATGAAACATGGAAACAACCTCCAAGCTGTGGAAATTGAACTATGAGGTTGAACCTCTAGAGAAGGCCAACTTTATCTACCATTAGGATGAACCTAAACTATCTTTTGAAGAAAAAAGGATAAGGAATACATAAAAGAAACTACCTAATCTATACTAAAGAGGTGATGCACCAAAAATAGGGTTTTCGGATCAATCTCTACCCATACATGCATAGTGCTATTATTATGACAGTCTAAAGATATATTGATTCAACTCTACTTTAATCTATAAGCTACACACAAATCAAGCAACCATGTGATCAACGTAAGGAAATTGATCCACTTATATCATTCATAGGTCAAAAAGATATAGAAAGTGTAGATTACAAATATTCATAGTACATCATAGAGAGGCAAGAAAATTTGCACAATACAATGACAGTTGAAAGAGATAAGGCAGGAAGTCATATAACTCAGAGATAACAGGGAATTTATAGTATCATATCAAGGCAATACCAAAGAAATAGAGAAAATCCAACCTTGACAAAGAGTAAAATGTTTGCCTTTATAGTGCTAGTATGACTTGGATGACTTCTCTTGTAAGACAAAGCTTAACCATTACAATCAAATTTCCAGAGGAGAATCATTACAAAAACTAGAAAGATCTGACTTTTGCATAAATCTATGCATGCAAGGATCACTTTACCAAAAAAATCCCTAAGAGGTTAGGAATGATAGTTATTTACTTATTGACTAAATGAATGAATCAAGAAACTATGGTGGAGTAACTCTTTGCATTCATCAAGCCTAGGGATTAATGAAAGTAGTTGCAGGGAATCAAAATATTTCTCAAGGAACTCCTTCCATTTCCACTAACATCCAAATCGATCATGATCTTTGGGACAACTAAGACTTAGCCATTAATTCTGCTACATGGACCAAACACTTCTAATTTTTATGCCAACTTGTCAGTATCTGATCTTCATGCCTTGCGTTCAACTATCCACAATCACATCTGTGCCACCACCTTCCCTAAATAACTATCTCTATTTGTGAAACCATGGCATGCTAGTTATTGCTACCTCATCACTTTGAGCTAACACCACCATTTGACCTTTGTGACTGAGAAAAACAAAAGGGAATCGCTTGATCACAACTTGGAGCTTAGCCACCTCTTGATCCACAGTGATCATGCACTTGGCCATTCGATCAGAATGATATAACACCATAGGATATAAGAAAGGGACTCTTGCTTTGCCACACCATTGCAACTCAAGCTGTAGCATGTTAACATGACCATGAAATTAGGTGAAATCAAAGCAAGTGCACCTTCACAACTTTAACATTAGTTAGTGCTTGACTGCCCACGACCATGTGAATTGCACGTTCACAACTTAAGGTATTAAGGCAAAACATAAAATGGAAAATATGACTTAAGGCTTTATCATTTTTTTCATTCCGGGTGAACATTGAAACTAATCCTGTTTAAATTTGATTTCTTGGTGGGAGGCAATTCTAGATTAACATTTTTGGTGACTTGGGGGGGATGAAAGCCTACTTAGCATGTGACCATTGATCAAAAGATCCATTGGGCTATAGAGTCTTTGAAACCATAACTCATTAGTTTACCACCTTTGTTACATTTCATGTCACAATAAATCATTGTCTCTGCAACTTTGCAAAATAACTGTAGAACCAGACCCTTCTTTACAAGACAAAACATGTGCTTGTGCACTTCTTTAAAATAGGAAAGAACAAGAAGAGAAACTACTTTGACTATATACATGGAAAAAAGATAAGCATTAGAAATAGGGTTTAGGGTATATCCCATTAACAAGGATGGGTAAGACTTCACCATTAGGCTTGCTTAACTAAAAAGCATTAGATTGCTTACAACTAATGATCACATAGGGGCCACTCTACAAGGAATCAAACTTTGAGTGTCTTCTAGCTTTGCTCTGTCTGCATCCCATTTCAACATGAGGTTGCCTTCCCTAAAATTCCTGACCTTAGCCTTTTTATCAAAAATTCTCTTCATTTGTTACTAATGTATCTCTAAGGCCTAGAATGCTTGACTTCTTTTCTCCTCTAACTACATTAGATCTACCATTCTTACAGACATAGCATCATTTTCAATCAATTCCAACTAATGAGCCAACTCAAGAGTAAGAAACTCTAGTGAGATAAGAAGCCTAGCTTCCCTTCCATAGACAAACACAAAAGGAGAATTCCCTATGGCTCTCTTGGGTGTTATTCTGTCTGCCCAAAGGGTAGTCCTCAACTTCTGATGCCAACACCTTTGGTTATCCTCCCTCATTCTCTTAATTATTCTAATCAAATTCTTATTATATAACTTGAACAAGCCATTACCTTGAGGGTAATAGTTAGATGATGTGCTTAAGTAAATACCATGATCAAGTGCCCATGTAAAAATCTAAGCTCCTATGAATGATTTAGCATTATTTGAAATAACAGTTGATGGAGTGCCAAACCTGGTTACAATCCCATCAAGCAATTCAATGACTAAAGGTTTAGTGGAATCTCTTAGTGCTACTACCTCTGTCCATCTTGTAAAATAATCTATAGCAGCTAAAATCCATTTATGACCAGAGTTGGAAGAAGGATTAATAGGGCCAATAAAATCTAGTCCCCACTAAGCAAAAGGTTGATCTACCTGGATGGGATGAAGGGAAAAAGCTACAAGTCTCTACTTACCTGAGAAGAAAGCACACTTCTCACACCTCCTCACATGTTTGTGGTAGTCATGGAATAGGGAGGGCTAGTAATAACCAACTCTCATAATTTTATTTGCAATAGTCCTCACTAAGAAATGACCACTATCAGGGCCATCATGAAGCTCTTTGACTATTCTCTCTACTTGATCTGCATCCATACATCTTAGTAGGGTTCCATTAAAATATTTTCTAAAAGAACACCATCAATTATAGCGTAAGGAATAGACTACATCCCAAAATGTCTTCTCTTAGCTTTATCTAGCCCTGAGGATATTAATTCACAACCAAGAAGGTTTTCATATCATCCATCCAACCCTTAGGATTGTCATCTCTTGTCTCTTATTGTTCTGTTAATACTAAGATAGCTTCCTTTGTAATCTCATGAGATGAGATCATCTGCTCACATAATCCCCTTCCCATTATCAATTTGGTGATCTGAATGTCCACATCATATTCCATTACCTTAGTGATCTAGCTAGCTCTCTTCTCATTAATATCTTTGATCAACAAGAAATATTTTACACTAGTATGAGGAACCAACAAATGGATTTTTTTATGAGGCAATAGGTGTCTAAATTTCTTTAAGGCTCTTATGGCTGCAACAACTTTCTTTTCAACATTATTTACTTTCATATTCTTTGAGTCCACTAAAAAAAACAATAGGCTTCTCTTCATTTTTTTCATTTAGTTGTGTTAAGACAAAAAAAATAATCAACTCACCTCCCAAGCTATAAAGGATGAAATCCTTATCAAAATTCAGATTAATGAGAGTGGGAGCTGGAGCTATGGCTGCCTTGATTTCCTCAAAGCTTGCTTTCCCTTCCCTGGTCTGTGAGAAAGATATACTCTTTTTTAGCAATAGCTATAAGAGGTTTCACCATGGTAGCTAGGTTAGGAATAAATATTCTTACAAAATTTATCCTACTAAGGAAGATTTGCAGACTCTTCTTGTGGTTAGGAAGGGTAAGGAAAAGTATTACTTTTGTTCTTTCTAGATCGATAGTTAGACCCTCCTTGGATACAATATGCCCTAATAATTTCCCTTGGTTAGTGGTGAAGACACACTTGCTTGGATTCAGAGACACCCCATACTCTCTAAATTTTACAAATACCTGTTTGAGGTGACCAAAATGCTCTACTACATTTCTTGAGTATACTGTGATATCATCAAGGTAGATTAACACAATTTTTTCAATCATATTTTTGAAGGCCATCTCCAATGCTTTTTGAAATGTGGCATCTGCATTTGTTAGTCTGAATGACATTTTACTATAGGCATAGGTACCCTATTTAGTAGTGAAAGCAGTTTTATATCTATTAGTTTCCTTGACCAACACCTGGTTATAGCCTAAGAACCCATCCAAGAAGGGGAATCTTTCTAAACCACTAACTTTAGATAATATTTGTTCCATAGAAGGGAGGGGATGATGATCCTTTAGGCAGGCTTGGTTAAGATCCCTAAAATCTTTGCACAGTCTGATTTCTCCATTCTTTTTTCTAACAGGGACAAGGTTTGCCACCCAAGAGGAATGCTTGATAGGAAAAAGGATATTGGCCTCAATTAATTTGGACAATGCATTTCTCATTAGGGGCTCAATCTTGGGGTTTACTGACCTCTATTTCTGCCTAACAGGCTTGACATTATCTACCAGATCTATAGTATTATTGAAACAAGTTAGGATCAAATCCTTTCAAATCATTTTATGTCTATGAAAATATATCATTTAATTTTTGACATAGATATACAAAATTTTCTTGTTTAGTTTCAGAACATACCTTTCCTAAGTTCAGTGTTTTTCCATCAATGACTGTGATTGGTGTATGGTCTCCTTTGTTTGTAGCAAGATTCATGCCTCTTTCCCTTACTTGGTCATCAGGGTTGAAGATACTCTCTAAGGTAATGAGGCCCTTAAGTAATTTTTTGGAGCTGAGGTTGATGATTTGATCTCCATAATGGTCATGTAACTTCACTTGATTTCTATTTGAAAATTCTACTTCATTATGCAAGAAACTCACTATTTGTGCATCATATTCAAAGACTTGCCAATTGATATTATTATCAGGGACAAAAAGTCTAATTACCATCTTAATTCTCGATCTCTTTTCATCTTCAATGCTTCTTGGGACATGATGAGATGTACCCATTGCCATAAGTTAGTCAACATGTTTGTTTTCTTTCCTAGGAATGCTTTGGATATTGAATGCACTGAAATCTTCAAGAAAATCCCATACCCTCTGTTTGTAAGACTTGAGCAAATTATTCTTGGTGATATTTTGATTCTTCACCTACTTTATCACCAACTCACTATCTCCATACACACTTAATGCTTGGATTCCTATTTTCTGAGCAATTAAAAGACCTTGAATCAAAGCCTCATATTTAGCCACATTATTAGTACAACTAAACTATAACCTAAATGAGAAATAGTACTTTTCTAATGCAAGAGAAACCAACATCACACCAACCCCTGACCCATTCTCGTTTCTTGATCCATCAAAGTACATGCTCCATATCCCATCTATATCTTCTTTATCTTTCATCAAGTTAGGGACTAGAGCATCCTTTTCCAATATACAATATGTGCCCAAGCTAGTCTCTAAGGTCTCCAATATGGAATCAAATTGATAAGAATTAGCCCACTCATCCAAGAGGAAATTAGATGTATTAGATAAGGAAGTGGTAGGCTCATTTGTTGCATCATTCCCATCTGCTTCTAGGATGGTACAATTCATATTGATGAGGTTAGGAGTATAGGGATCAATATGATGGAGGGCTAATGGTTTTGCTTTAATTGAGGCCTTGGTTCCATATCTAGTTCTAAAAACCACAAATGACCAGTCAGAAGATATATAGCCACCTATTTGAGCAATGAAATCTATTGAAAGACAAATGGAAAAATGCGGCTTAACTTCAACAATTGATACGTCCTAAAATACAGTACAAATTGGATAGGCATTCAAGGCCATTTCAACATTCCTAAGGATTCCAACAGTCTTGATGGTACTACCATCAAGTTGCAACACATCTTTAACAACAGGTTCATATTTCATTTCTAAGGTATCAACAACACACTTGGGCATTACTGAACTACTGGCTCTTGAGTCAATCATATAATTATGGACTAGCTTATCTCCTATAAGTAGAGAAATATAGAATGGAGGAGGTTTAAACTTTATACTTACTTCTATCTCCTTTGATGGTTTCCTCAAGCTTACAACATTCTCCATGCCAAGTGGTTGATCTTTGAGTTCAATGCTTTCCAACTCTTGCCATAGTAGCCTCCTTTGCAATGGTACAATAGTTACAAATAGAAATGTTTGCATTAGTCTTACTCATTTGATCTACCATGTTAAAATAAGCATTAGATGTTTTGGTAGGAGTCTTGAAATAGAAGCCTAAGGGGAAACAGTCTATGGGTTATTCACCTCATTTCTATTTTCATCTCGTCTTTGTTGTAGAAAAACATTAGCAGGCTGGTTAGCATTATGTTGCTGGGTGAATACTTGTATACATGGCATTGTGATTGATGTAGAAGGATGATTAGGAGGTTGAGGTGCCATTTCCTCCACTACTCTTTTCTTGCTCCTAGTATTGTAAGCATAGGAGTCCTGGTTTACATTACCATGTTCCTCTATTAGGCAGTTGATGAAAGAACAATCATCCTACTAAAAGGTCTCAACAGGTTGATTAGTGTTGTATTGCTGGGCAACCACTCGCTCTAGGGCAGCCAAAACCAAGTAAGATTCTACCTTCTGGCATATGCAATATCCATAGGAGTAGTTACAAGAAGGGTAGAAATCTTGATCTTGGGCTAGGTTGTTCTGAGGGACTAAGGCCCTATTTAGGTTGGTGTTTGAAGACTAAGGGTGGTCGATAGGTCTATTCTAATTGTATGGGGTATGAATTTGGTTTGGAGGTCTACCATGCATGGGACCTTGACTCTGGCATTGGAGAGGCTTATTATTCTAAGCTTGTTTCCTCTTCATGGTCACCAATTCATTTCACATTTTCTGCACTACTGCACTATTCTCTTCCACCTTTCTTTGTAGATCCAACATTCTTCTATCTACATTCTGCATTAATGTCTACATCATAGCCTCAATCCTATCAACCGAGCTACAAGATGTAGAGACTATTGGAAGCACAACAAGAGGCTGACTTATAGAGGATACATGGATAGGGGCTAAAATAGGCTGATGATTAAGTATGTTAGGGAAGGAAGGCATTGGGGACCTTGGAGCTAACTTCCCTTCCTATGTCAAAATGTTTTCAGCTCTTATGGTAACCTCATAAACATTCGGCAAAGTATCCTCCTCCCCCCCCCATGGTGGACTACAAGGTGGTAGCAATATCACTGTTGAAGACTCTAAGGTAGTATAAGAATGCATTACTAGGGAAGGGCTTCACTACAGTAGGTAATCTATCCCATGTTTTTTGAAATCTATAATTGAAATCAGTCATACATTCATGTGGGGCCATTTTGATAGTGATTAGTTGCTCCAAAAGCAATAGATGGTCACTTTTGTCCTCAAAATGCTTACATAGGGCTACCCCTAACCTGTCCCAATTAGTAATAGAGTTGTGAGACAAACCTCTATACCATTGTAGCACCTTCTCTTTTAGAGATGAAGCCAAGAGTCTAACCACTACATCATCCTCAAAGATGCCATGGATATTAAAAACATTAGACACTTCTTGAATATGTTCAATAGGGGATGTGGAGGTCTCACTAGTAAACTTAGGTACACTCTTAAGGACTACTACTAGTATATCATGCCTTTGGGCTAAAATGAGGGGGCTCCAACCATTGAAGGTGGTGAAAGCATGAGCTCTATCCATATAAGCAAGTATTCTATTGATATGAGTGGATGATATCCTAGGCTAAGATCTAACAAGTGGAGGAGTGGAAATGGATCTTGCAGAGGTGTGTACTACTGCCCCATTCTTAACTGGTGACAAAGATACTCTAACTTTTCTTCTTGTGCTAGAAAGGGAAAGCTCTTGATAATGGAACTTACCTCTAGAAGATGCCCTTTTTTGTCTCTTGGGCATGAATTACAACAACTTTGATCTAGAAACTGGATATGCTTCAAAGCTTAGAGTCACCAAGTACTTGAACAATGAGCCTCTTTAAGACTTTATCCTAAAGTTAGTACTATCTCTTCAACATAATTGTGAAATCTTCTTGTCATGATGTTCCACTAGGTGTGCCAAAAATTGTTGTTAGAAAAGCTTGCACCCTTGCCCAAAGTCTTACCTAAGGACATCCTCGTGAAACATGGAAACAACCTCTAAGCCATGGGACTTGAACTATGAGGTTGAATCTCTAGAGAAGGTCGACTTCCTCTACTATTAGGATGCACTTAAACTATATATTGAAGGAAAAAGGGAGAAGGAATACATAAAATAAACTACCTAATCTATTCTAAAGAAGTGATGCACCAAAAATAGGGTGTCTGAATCAATCTCTGGCTATACATGCCCAGTACTATTATTATGATAGTCTAAAGATATATAGATTCAAATTTGCTTTATATATAAGCTACACATAGATTAGGAAACCATATGATCGACACAAGGAAATTTCTCCACTTATATCATTCATGGGTCAAAAAGATACAGAAAGTGTAGATTATAGATATTCACAGTACATTGAAGAGAGACAAGAAAATTTGCATAGTACAATGATGGTTGAAAGAGATAAGGCAGGCAGTCATGTAACTCAAAGGAAACACAAAACTTATAGTAGCATATTGAGGTAGTACCAAAGAAATAGAGAAAATTTGACCTTGAGAAAGAGTACAAAGTTTGCCTTTATAGTGCTAGTATGACTTGGATGACTTCTCTCGTAAGATAGAGCTTAACCACTACAATCAAATCTCTGGAGGAGAATCACTACAAAAATTGGAAAGATTTTATTTTTGCGTAAATCTATGCATGCAAGGATTAATTCTTTACCAAAAAAATCCCTTTGAGGTTAGAAATGATGGTTATTTACTTTGACTAAATGAATGGATCAACAAATGATGGTGGAGTAACTCTTTGCACTCATCAAGCCTAGGGATCAATGAAAGTAGTTGTAGGGAATCGAAAGATTTCTCAAGGAACTCCTTCCACTACCACTAATATCCAACTCAATCACTATCTTTGGGTCAACCAAGATTTAGCCATTAATTCTGCTACGTGGACCAAACACTTCTCATTTTTATGCCAACCTATTAGCATCCGATCTTCATGCCTTGTGTTCAACTATCCACGATTACATCTTCACCACCACCTTCCTTAAAATAACTATCTCTATTTTCAAAATCATGACCTACCAGTTATCGCTACCTCTCCACCTTAAGCTAACACTACCAGTTGACCTTCGCAACTAAGTGAAACAAAAGGGAATCACTTGATCGCAACTTGTAGCTTAGCCACCTCTTGATCCATGATGATCATGCACTTGGATGTTTGATCAAAAGGATCTAATGACATAGGATATAAGAAAGGGACTCTTGATTTGCTATGCCATCATAACTCAAATCATAGCATGTTAACAAGACCATGTGACTAGGAAAAATTAAAGTAAATGTAACTTCATAGTCTTAACATTAGTCAGTGCTTGACCACTCACGACCATGTGAATCACACGGTCACAACTTAAGGTATTAAGGAAAAACATAAAATGATGAACATGACTTAAGGCTTTATCATTTCATGCATTCCAAGTAACCATTGAAACTAATCCTATTTAAATTTGATTTCTTGGCAAGAGGTGATTTTGGATTAACAATCAGAAGTAAGTCCTACAATTCTGAAGAAGTTTTGGAACTAGTTCATACAGATATTTGTGGGCCAATAGCTATGGAAATCTATCATGGAGATATTTATTTCATTCTATTTGTTGATGATTATTCTTGTATGATGACTGTAATTTTTTTGAAGGATAAATCTGATGATTTCCAAAATTTCAAATGGTATTTGGATAGAGTTGAGAAAGAAACATGGAAGAATTTGAAATGCTTGAGATCAGATAGAGGAGGAGAATTCATCTTAAATGATTTTAATGAGTTCTATAATGAAAGAGGAATCAAAAGACAAGCATCAACACCTAGAACTCCAGAACAAAATGGTATAGTAGAAAGAAGGAATAGATCCATCATGGAATGTGCAAGGACACTAATGACTGAGAATAATGTTGCACCAAAGAAAGGTACAAACAAAACACCTTATGAATTATGGTATGGGTATAAGCTTGATGCTTGTTATCGTAGAGTATTTGGAAGCAAATGATATGTCTTGAAAGATGTAAGGAAATGCAAGTTTGATGCAAAAAGTGAGGAAGGTATATTCCTAGGTTAGTCCAATAAAAGCAATGCATATAATTTTTTGATGTTTTCTACAAATTGCACATGTGAAGATTGATGATTTTGTAGAAAGAACTAAAGAATAGAGCAACAAAGAACCTAAAGACTATAGACAGTTTGTATACTATGAGGAGGAACCTGACACTTTATCTCAATTAGTTGCAATCAATCAACATATGATAGTACAACCCAAGTCTCAGACATTGAAGCCACAAGCAGTGCAACCTGAGTTGCAGGAAGTGCAACTTGAGTCATAGTTAGAGAAACCCGAGTTACAACCAAATCAACTAGAAAAGCCCGAGTAGAAGACAAAAGTTCATGGAGAACCAAGTGAACCAAGTTCAAAGTCAAGAAAGAAAGATCCAAGACTTGAAAAATATATCCGAAGACATCACACACTTGAACAAATAATTGGAGGAGAGATAGAAGGTATACTAATAAGGAACAAATTAACAGGTACATGTTTTCTTAGTGAAATTGAGCCTAGATCTATACAAGATGCATTAGAAAATGAAGGTTGGATAGAGGAAATGAATGAAGAAATTGAACAAATAGAAAATAATAAGACCTTGTCTCTTTTATCTAAACCTAAGGATAAAAATGTAATTGGCACAAAATGGATATTCAGAAATAAGTTGAATGAGAAAGGAGAAGTAGCAAGGAATAAGGCAAGGCTTGTATGTAAAGTTTATTCTCAAGAAGAAGGTATTGATTATGGGGAAACATGTGCCCCTATTGCAAGACTTGAAGGAGTTATAATACTTCTAGTTTATGTTACACAAAAGGGATTCAAAGTATATCAAATGGATGTTAAATAAGCTTTCTTGAATGGAGTCCTGAAAGAAGAAGTCTACATTGAAAAACTTGAAGGTTTCATTGATCCAAGCAAAAGAGACATGGTATGTGAACTTCACAAAGTGCTATATGAGTTGAAGCAAGCTGCTAGAGCATGATATGAAAGACTACATGGATATATGGTAAAGATTGGTTTTGAAAAGACAACTGATAATAAAAATTTGTATATGAAAGAAGGACCACAGGAAAATATATTTCTTGTAGAAATATTTGTAGATGATATCATATTTGGGGGAATGAGATGCTATGAAAATAATTTTATGAAGAAATGAGGAAAGAATTTGAAATGTCTATGTTTGGAGAAATTAATTTTTTTTGTGGGTCTACAAGTTCATTAGATGAAGAATGACATGTACATCACTCAATCAAAATACATCAAGGAAACATTCAAAATATTTGGAGTAGAAGATTCAAAACTAGTTGGAATACCTATGTTTGTTGGACATAAAATCTCAAAGAATGATGATTCAAAGGAGGTAAAATAAACTACTTATAGATAAATGATTGAGAAAATTTAGTATGTGTTGCACACCAAACCTGATACTACATCGACAGTTGGCATCATTGCAAAATTTTCTACTAATCCAAATAAAAATTACATGACAGTAGTCAAAAGAATTCTAAGGTATCTAAAAGGAACTGATGAATATGGGTTATGGTATAAGAAAAGAGGAAATATTTAGTTAAGAGCATTTACTGATGTAGATTGAGCATGAAGCATTTATGACAAGAAAAGTACCAGTGGATGAACATTCTTTCTTGGAAAGAGGTTAGTGTCTTGGAAAAAGAAGCAGAATTGTATTTCCTAATCCACAGTAGAGGTAGAGTATGTTGTTGCAATAGAAAATTATTCTAACATAATGTGGATCAAGCAATTAATGTTAGGAATAAAGGAAGAAATCAAGGAACTAGTGGTTATCTATCATGATAACACAAGTGCAATCAATATATCAAAAAATATTGCACACAAAAACAAAACACATTACAATCAAATATCATTTTTTAAGGGAATTGGTTCAAGAAAAAGAGGTGAGATTAGAATATGTGAACACCAAGGAGCATATAGCATATATATTTACTAAGGCTTTACCTAAGGATGCATTCATGTATCTAAGAGATAAACTAGGGGTTATTCCCCTATCTGATGCTCACTAAAGAAAAATATAATGAACCATCAACCAAGTTTCATTGAAGATCTATCAAGTTGATACAAATTGTCATACTTTAGGTGTGAAATATAGAGCATATTGCATATGAATTAGTACAAAGGTACAAATTGTAACTTTAAAAGTTTGTATCCTTTGGCATTTTATATCAAAGAGGGATAGTTTAATGTCAACATGGAAGATTGAGGGAACTTCAGTGTCAATCAGAAAGAGGGAGATTTTTGATATTCAAATAATGGAATGTACAACAAAGAGGGAGAAAATGATAGAATTTTACAACAGAGTATTGACAGGAAAGCAACAGAGACAAATCCAAGCAGAATCTCAAAGGGAGTTGGTATGGATGAGAATCAAAATGAAACTAAGGATATTATTCAATTACTCATACTTCTATTAGTTTATGTTGACATGTTGTGTTGCCATCAATGCCAAAGAGGGAGTTTGTTGGAAACAAATCTTCAAGTGTATGTTGTCATTGATGTTACACAAATTTCAGTATTAACCAAGCAATGTAGAGTTTGCAGTATTAACCTTGTATATCTCAGTATTGATTGAGAAGTTGGGTAATGAAGACTTTTCCAATATTAACTCAGAAGTTGGTTAATAAAGTGAATCCTACTTGTAGTATTGACCGAGTGGTGGGCATCAAAGGACTCATAGCCTCAACCAAGCATTCGATCCTAGTATTAACCGAGTGACAACATAATGGATTTGTCAAACATTTTATTATTTAAGGCCAACTATTTGGATATTTGTTGATGTTTTTGAAGGGTATTCAAGCCAACTTTTTCTAGCTTATGATATATAATAAATATGAAGTTGTGAGGATAAAAGAAAGAAGTGGTATATAAAATAAGATGGATACGTGAGCAAAGGAAAATACAGAGTAGGAAAGTGTGGAAGATAAGCTGCAAAGAACATCTGATCAGTAAGGATCCAGAGATCAAGCTAGAACAAAGATCTAAATCTGTAAAGATAGTTGCTTCATAAATCAATTCAAATTATTGTTACTTTCTAACCATTGTAGCAAAAAAGAAATCTCCTAACAGAGTTGACTTAACAGTCATTTTGCAAATCCTCTAACAAGGTAGCATTTCAAGATTGGAGTGTTTGAAGACCTCTAACCAAGTCACTCCTAATAAGGTGATCTAAATCCTCTAACAGGGTCATACTTAACAATATGTTTTGTAACCTTTTAGAGGGTTGGCTCCTAATAGGGCTTACTTCAGAAGAGTGAAAAATATTGTGACTAGTTACAAGGTGGTTTTTCCCAAATTGGTTTTCCACGTTAAATCTTGGTGTCATCTGTGTTCATGTTATTTTCTTATGCTTTATGTTTCTGCAACTAAGTCACTAAGGGTTATAACAGATTAATAATCCCAAGATTTCTTTGTTAGTTGAGTACCAGTAACATTCTAGTATTTACCAAGTTGAACAATATTGCATGATCAGTGATATTTTGTATTGATATTTAAGGGACAAAAATTTATTTTTGTGGTAATTGATTCACCCCTCCCCTCTTAGTTACACTCTTATATTTAAAGATTCAGTATAAGCTAACAATTTACTATTAAACATTGAATTACTTGTCATTGTGAAGTTTGAATCAAGTTATTGAGTTTACATATTGAAATTTTAAGTTGTTAATTTTTTGAGATTGGTAAAAGAACTTGAGTATAACTGATTCACACCTCTCTTAGTTATCTAACAATTGGTATTAGAGCTTAGTGCTTGGAGAAGAGAATTTAAAGGAACTTGAGATAAAGACCTAAATATGTATAAGAGAGAGGTAAGTAAGTTGAACATAGAGAACTTTGAATCATGGAAAAGAAGGATGTGACTGTATGTATTAGGAATCAGAGGCTATGCAATGTGCTATCTAGATAATTAGTACAATTCACCACCATTTGAACCAATAAAAATTGAGAAGATGAAAAAAAAGAAAGAACACAATACCATAATGATAGATATTGATTCTTATATTACTATGGAGGAGATTAGAATGCATTGAGGAAAAAAGATGAGAATGTAAGTGGAAAACTTCATGAAATGCAGATGAAAGAAGGGGAGAACATTGTACAATACAATAACTGAATCAAGGAAGTGGTTAGTGCCATTAAAGTTACTGGAGGAATCATAAGGGATGAATGTATTGTAAGTAAGGTACTAACAACTTTGTTACCTATTCATGCTATTAGAGTTTCACCTATTCAATAACTAAGATCCAACATTGGTAATGCCCTTACTCTTGATGCTTTGGTTGGTAGATCGACTGATTTTGAATTGAGTAAATTTGATAATAGTTTACCTAAGGAATAAAATTCTTTCAAGTCATCACTAACTATTGGAAGTTCAAGGAGAGATAAGAGTACCCACTATAGAAAAGATGAAAGTGACGATGATTCAAATGAGAAAGAATAATATGAGCTAGAAGAACTATTGGCTAGAAGGCTACATAGAGGAACAGGAAAGTTCAAAGGTAAATTACCCTTGATATGTTTCAAATGTAATGAAGTTAGTCATATTTACTCTAGATGTCCTAAAAAGATAAGTAATGATAAGAATGAAAAAAGGGAGAATAAATACTATAAGGAATAAGGATTACAAAGACAAGGGAAAGAAGCCATGTTACCCAGCTGAGGAAGAATACAATGAGTTAGAATCTGGTGATCAGAATGAAGGCGAGAAAGTTGTATATGTTGATATTAAAGAAGATTCATAAGAGGAAAGGAAGAAGAAAAATCCCTTATGTCTCATGTTATTAAAAATGATACTTGGATTATTGATAGTGGTTGTTCACATCATATGACTGGTGATATTGATAAGTTTGATAAACTAGAAGAGTATGATGGTGGATTTATTAAACTTGAAAATGATATTCCATGTCCCATGAAAGGGAGAGGTTCAATAATATTGAATGAAAAGATTGAGTGGGACGATGCTTATTGAGTTCAAGGTCTGAAATACAATTTGTTGAGTGTCACACAATTGAATAACATAGGTCACAGATTGGAGTTTCAAAATAGAACAGTGAAAATATTTGATACTAATGGAGAATTGATTGGGATTGGTGAACAATCAAGAGGTATCCTATTTTACTTGGATTCCAATATAGATATGTTCTTGTTTGCTAGAGTTTAAGATGTTTGGTTATGGCATAAGAGGCTATGTCATGTAAACTTTGATAATATGGTTAAAGTTCATAGGAAGAATAAAGTGAGAGGTTTACCAAATTTATATAATCCTGATAATGCCATGTGTAAAAGATGTCAAATTGGTAATATGAATAAGTAAATTTTCTCAAGAAAATAATATTCATCTAATGACATATTGGATTTGGTTCATACTGACCATTGTGGTCCCATGACAGTTGAAAGCTATTATGGTGGTAGATACTCCATTCTATTTGTTGATGATTATTCAGGAATGAGTATGATGTTTCTCAAAGTTATATATTATGCATTTGATATGTTAAAATGGTATAAGGAAAGAGTTGTGAAGGAAATTGGTAAGCAATTGAAATGTTTAAGATCTAATAGAGGAGGTGAGTTCATGTCTGATGAATTTACTAACTTTTATAATGAGAATGGAATAAAAAGGAAAGTACACTAGAACACAACAAAATGATATTGCTAAAAGGATAAATAGATCCATTATTGATTATGCTAGAATACTATTGATTGAGAAATGAGTTGCACAATTTTTTTGGAGAGAGGCAATATGTACTATTGTCTACACCATTAATTGATGAAGAAAGGTAAAAACAAAATACCTTATGAAATATGGTATGGACACACACAAAATGTAAGTGTTGACTATTTTTGCCCCCCCTTGTTATCCAAACATTGACCACTTCCATGAAAATCAGGTTGGTAGCCATGCTCTAGTCCATTATCTTATTCATTTATTGCCATGTATTGCCATGTAGGTCAATGGGGGATACATAAAATTCTTAGCCATATATTTTATATCCTAAGTCCCTAGGCCTTCAAAACCTTTTATATTTCATGGCATAACCCTTTTAAGGTTTTATGTTGTGACCCTGTAACTGCTTTCATCACCTTTTTGCTACAGTTATAGCTAAACCATCATTTTTGTCTGCAACAGTGCAAAACAACTATCTCAAGCAATTAGTTCCCCTTTGATCACTTGGTCGCAGTAGTTTTAGCTCTAAGTTTTTTCAAGCCATGACCACGTGAAGTTAACCACAATAGTTTAGTTTATGTCTTTTCACTTAATCATAGGTAGTTTAGCTTAACTCATGGTTTGGATAGTGAAGCAACAAATGACATTGTGTGCATGGTCATGGGGTTAAATGCTTGACCCATAGTTTTGTCTACGAGATGTTGAAAGCTTATAGATCACACAGTCATAGGGTTAAACATCAAAGTTAAAAGTTAAGTCATGACTAGGCGATGATGATCAATTTGATGGCTTCGTGGGGTTGCAGTGGTTAGATGAAAGTGAGGCTGACAGTCGTAACTAGGTAATCATGGTTGTGAAGTAATAGTCACAGCTTCCCAGGGTTTGGTCTACAGTTAGGATTGATAGCTATGAAGCAACGGATAAAGGATTTCATGTAGTTAAGTCCCATCATCGTTGGGTCACCAACATTTGTTGCTAGCCAGAAAATAAGCTGCAACCGGGCGAAACGATAAAGAACGCCTAAGGTAACACTTGTTTGCCTGATCACTAGGATTAAATGTTAACCAATAATTTGATTGTGAAGTGAGATTATGGTAGCCACTGAGTCATTACAGTTAAGGGGATATGGTAAAAATATGCTACAAAATGGCAAACAAAAGAATGTTGCAGTTAAAGGCAATGATTTCCTGGTCGCTAGATTTAAAAGAATAAAGTGGAAACAAGCTACAATACAGTGATAACATGAAACATGCACATGGTCACAACTTCATAGGGTCAGATAGCTAATAAGAAAATTAAGTGGCGAAGCTGCAAATAGATATGAAGATACAGGTCAATGAAAGATAGAAGGCAAGGTAGGGTGGCTAAATACTTCAAGGCATTGGTCCACATGGTGAGTTTGACAAACTGACTCCAGTTGATCCATGAAATGGATGACTTGGCATGTCAAGACAAAGAGAACAACTCTTTTAATGATGAACAATCCTTTTGACCACTTGCAACCACTCTCTAAGTGATCCTCCATGCCTGTTTAATGCAGTTTCTTCCTCTTGTTGCCTGGTTATCCATCTACCCATTCAAAGCATTAATGGCCATCACTTTTGTCCTATCCAAACCATATTTGCATGTAAAAGATTAGATCTTCTATATGGAAAGGTGCATCTAATCATGATTTTCTCTGATCAATAGTTATGCTCTTTTGCAACTTAACTCCACCTTGTTGGAGTTTGAACTCAATGTAACATCAAAGTTATGCTTGAACTCTATAAAAGGCAGTTATGAATATGCTTTTTTGGGTTCTTCTCTGTTCTTTTTGGGTTCATGACAATAGCCTTATGCTCTATTCTTTGTAACCTTTTTGCCTTACATGAATAGAAATTTCAGTTTACCTCTTCTTACATTTAGCTGTATGTGCATATTTCTTGCCTTATGTTGAATGCATTCTTCTTGTCTTTCCAGTTTGCATGTTATGTCAACTGTCTCATGAATGCTACATTGTGAAAGTTATTTTCCTTGTATCAGCTCATTAGTTTTGACCTGTGTGTAGGTTTCCAGAAACAAATAGAATTGAGATTTATGTATTTGGGTTTTCTATTCATGTTTTATGCATTGCTAGACATAGTTTTAAATGTAGTTTCAATCTTGGTGCATCAAACCCCTTTAGATTAGATTAGGTATTTTCTTTCCTGCATCTTCTTCTCCCTTTTCCTTCAAAGTATAGTTAGGTGCATCTTGATTGTAAGGAAGCTGACCTTCTCTAGAGATTCAACCTCAGAGAACAAGTCCCACACTTGGAGGTTTTTTCCATGTTACATGAGGTTTCTTGAGGGTCATACCTCAAGCAAGGGTGCAGACTTCTATGTCAACAATTTTTGGTATTCCTGGTGGGACAAGAAGATTTAGCTACACAAGTCTGCTAGAAGCCATTTTCAAGTTCATTCATTGAGAATTTGGGTGTTATTATTAGTAAAATTAGGCTTTGAAGTGTTATTATTTGCAATGAATTCTATGTGAGATAGCCAAGTTTTGAAGTTTTGTAGTTGCAGAGGTTGTCGTGTTTCTGGTTGTTCGTAGAGTAGGTTTCATTTTTTGTGACTCCATAGCCCAATGGAATTCTTAAGACAACTAGTCCATGCTTAGTAGAAAAGTATCCCCTCTGAGTCACAAAAAATGTTGACTATTTTTGCTCCCCTTGTTATCCAAACATTGACCAATTCCATGAAAATTAGGGTGGTAGCCATACTTAGGTCCATTATCTTATTTATTTATTGCCATGTGGGCCAATGGGGGATATGTAAAATTATTAGTCATATCTTTTATATGCCTAAGTCCTTAGGCCTTCAAAACATTTTATATTTCATGGCATAACCCTTTTAAGGTTTTATGTCATGACCTTGTGACTCCTTTTGTCGCCTTGTCGTTGCGATTATAGCTAAACCATCATTTTTGTCTGTGACGGTGTGAAACAACTATCTCAAGGAGTTAGTTCCCCTTTGATTGCTTGGTTGTAGGTATTTCAACTCTAAGTTTTTTCAAGCTAAAACCACGCAAAATTAACCACGACAATTCAATTTATGCCTTTTCATTTAGTCACAGGTGGTTTAGCTTAACTTAGGGTTTAGATAGCAAAGTAGTGAATGATCTTGTGCGCATGGTCATAGGGTTAAATTCTTGACCAATGGGTTTGGATGCAAGATGGTGAAAGCTTATAGATCACATAGTTGTGGGGTTAAACATCAAAGTTAAAATTTAAGTTGCGATTGGGTGATAGAGGTCAATCTGATGGCTTCATAGGGTCACAATAAATAGATGAAAGTGAGGCTAGCAGTCATGACTAGGCAATAATGGTTATGAAATGCTAGTCATAGTTTCATAGGGTTTTGTCCATAGTTAGGATAGATAGTTACAAAGTGACAAACAAATGATTTCATGTAGTTAAGTCCCATCACCACTGGGTCACCAACATTTCTTGCCAGCTTGGAAATAAGCCACAACTGGGTAAAGCGATAAAGAATGCCTAAGGTAACCCTTGTTCACCTAGTCATTGGGATTAAATGTTAGCCAAGAATTTGACTATGAAGAGATGATTATGATGGTCACTAATTCGCTAGGTTAAGGGGATAGGGTAAAAATATGCTATGAAATGATGAACAAAAGAATGTTGTAGTTAAAGGAAATGATTGCTTGGTCACTAGATTTAAAAGAATAAAGTGGAAACAAGTTGTGATGCAGTGATAGCATGAAACATGCACATGGTTGTGACTTACCAGGGTTAGAGAGTTAATGAGAAAATTAGGTGGCGAAGCCATGAATATATATGAAGATACATGTCAATGAAAGATAGAAGGTTGGTGTAATGCCCTGCCAAGGGATCCAAAGAATTAACCTAGAGTTTCACTAAGTTTGGTAACATTTTTTTTTTTTACATGAAAGTAAATACCATACATAACTTATTCACAATAACGGAAGCAATAGCAATGTCCATCTGAAAAGTAAACATAACATACATAACAGATTACATTCTTTAAGATCCCTTAACGTTGAGTTACATCTAAATTAACTAACGTACATGAGTCCATCTAGTACAACATCCACATGAAATAATAATGATAAGTCCAATGTTCATACATTACATTTCCAAATGCTCAATCATCCACTATACATGTCACAGGGTATGAAGGCTTAAAAGAATATACATATGTGAAATAAGGTACATCATCCTATTCTAATCCATGATACATCAAAGACAATCACATGATACACATGATACATCATCATAGAATACATATACATCCATCGTAAGATCAAACATAACTAACTAAGTGCATGATTCCTCCCAACCGTTAATAGCATCATTAGACCATCGTGGGCCCTAGCCATCCCTCCGTGTGTAACATCCCAAATTACCGAAGAGATCATCGATATTAACATAGTAGGAATGTCACTCCTAACATATACAACATCATATGTAGAAAGTAATCTAACATGCAAATATATAAGCATAAGATAACATCATCTAACATATGCTAATCATCAATGAAAGGATACATATCCACCATCACGAAGGACGCATTAGCCAGGATGTCTCAATGAATCTCAAATGATAAGAGTGGAAAATACACTACCACCCGACCGCGTGGTACCTAAGTGGTCCACTCCCACCGTGCTAAGGAGACAATCTCAAGTCCCAAACAGGCTATCCATAACACATAGCACAAATCTATATAGTCCAGGAATCCTAAAAGTATACTAACTCAAAGGTTCCAATCACAAACTGACATCTAATCCCAGAGGCACACAATGACATGTAGGAACCTACTATGCAAGTGGGAAAGTGTCATTGCATTTATCACGTACAAGTTACCCTGGCAGTTAGCTAAACTCCACGGGTCCATACTGATCTCATGTAGCCACTAGTATCCTCTCATACTAACAAGGCATACTATGGAATGCAAGGTCACAACCATGCATCTCACTACTCCCATCCTAGCCTGTACAAGCGCTCAAGGCATGGGCGAGAACAAAACACTTATCTTTTTAGGTTCATTCAGTTAGTATTAGGTGTGAATGTTATCACTTATTAATCCAACTTACAATGAGTTACCTTGGCAGCCTCTTAGGGCCCCGGCCCCCATTGCAAGCCACTTCCCGACACTACATGCAGATATCCTACCCTAATGCTCATGGAATCATAAATCTCAAAATTACAAAAGATAATCCATAATAAAATCATCAAATATGCATAAAAGCATCAAATATCCATGAGAAAACATCCATAGAAAATCATGAACACAACAGCTCTCTATTGGCAACTGAAGTATCACTGATAATCAAAAGTATCCAATAGTTCTCAATAACCAAAATATATCTCAAAGAAACTGATCGAAGACTCCAAAAATGGTTGAGTCAAACATGTCACAACATGACATCATCAAGAATAAATCCACATTTTAGTCCCATCATGGCGACTAGAAAATAACCAAGGATAACTGATCGATGACCAAAAATAATGGTTAAGTCAAGTATCTCATAAAAAAGAATCTCAACTATAAGAATCAGTAATCTCATCCAATACATAGAGTGTTCCATCACATAACCATGGTTGGGTTTATAAAGATCGAGAATAAAACATCATCATGACATCACAATCACAAACTCCCAAGCCTTTGGTAGACGTCCTATAATTGGTCAACACTAGTCAACCAAAAACCCAAAACAATAGCATAAATAATACACAATGTAAACACATGTTTTGGTTTTGCTAAGTTTTCAAATTTGAATTCAAAAGTCTCAGTTTACGTTTCCAAGCTTAGAGAAAGAATTAGAGGAACATTTTGTACGTTTTTCCATGTATTGTTTTTGGATGGATAAAAAGTTTTCCTTTATAAATCCAATTTCCAATTACAATATTTTATTGAAATTGTTCCCCACCAATCTTTTAATTAAATTTCATATACTTTATATATTTTATAATTTAAAACTATGACTTTATCTTTCATACCTTCCAAAAATTGTTTGATTCATACAATATTAGAGCGATTGATTACAGTTGCCATATATTCAACTTCAGTAGTGGATTATGAGATACAATTTTCTTTCTTACTTATCCATGTCACAAGTCTTCCTCCTAAAAAGAAAGCTCCTCCACTAGTACTATTTATGTCATTTGAAAGAGCTAAAATATAAAATACTAATTTTATTGATTCAGATTTTCTGGATACATTCAAATACATACAAAATTGACACTAAATTATTTCACATTGATATGTGAATAACTTTATATAACCTAATTTTCCCTTCCAAAAACTACTTACGGAATAACTTCTGAGCAACTATATATCTAACTAATTTATTTAATTAAACTAAACTCAGAAAGTAACCTAATTAATGTAATAAATCTAACATTCCCCTCTTATTACATTAATCCAATAGATCTAACATTCTCACTTATTAGAAACTAACCTAATTAATGTGGTAAGTTCAAAATTTCCCCCCTTATTAAATTAATCCAATAAAAGTGAAAGCCTTCACCAATTTTATTCCTCTAGAAACTTTGATGAAGTTCCTTCACAAGTAGATTTTCTCTCTACAACTTCAGATTGCAAATCCTAATCTTGAAGTTGCCTTCATATCCCAACTT
Source organism: Cupressus sempervirens (assembly GCA_028749045.1). Taxonomy (NCBI): domain Eukaryota; kingdom Viridiplantae; phylum Streptophyta; class Pinopsida; order Cupressales; family Cupressaceae; genus Cupressus; species Cupressus sempervirens. The sequence continues at coordinate 192,836,712 of CM053783.1, read as the reverse complement.
CAGACTAAAAATCTTGAAGTTGTCCGGATTGTTTCCACCTCCTTACACAATAAGATATAGTTCCTCTAAAATTTCACATCTCCATGGAGTGTGTCTAATGCCTCCTTTGGTGTTGCACATGACACACCTTTTCTTCAAAAGTCCACATCTCCTTCGAGTGTGTCTAATGCCTTCTCAAGTGCTATAGAAATAATCACCATTAATATGTCTGCAAATGGATGCCTTTCCTTCGAAAGTCAACATCTCGTTCGAGTGTCTCAAATACCATTCTTCAAATCCTACCCCCTTCTCACTCCATAGAAAGAAAATCACACAATCAAGCCTCCTCTTTTCTTTAGGGACACAAATCTATCAAGTCCCCTCTTATCTTTAGGGATGAGTTTTCCAAGCCTCGACTTTACAAGGACACAAATAGTTGCTTCCCATACGATAATCATCTCTGAGTGAGAAGCTAGCTTGAGATGAAAAAAATCCTCCAACCTCCATTGCTTCCAACCTTTTATTTACTTCTATTCTTTATAGCAACAATCTTGTAGCTTTTTCACCAACCCACATATGATATCCCATATATTTTTTCAATCAAAAGCAACTGTATCTTAATTTTCCTTGTTTAGAATTCAAAACCTTCAAACTTAGCGATAGTAGACATTTTATCCATTTTCTTCTTGATTGTTTAAAAAAAATCAACTTAAATAAAATGCACAATAGAAAGCGAACACTCTTTACAAATTTTCAAATGAAAATGCATCCAACACTGCAGGAAATGGTTCTCCAAGTTGACTAGCATATGAACCAAAGTAATTTGCAAATTATGAAAGTCCAAGCAAAATCTCTGTCATAGAAAAATCACATACTCTCCAAATTGATGATCTCATAGAATACTAGATAGACATACAATAACATTTCTCATGAAAAGATAAAAATAACTAAATTTAATGATGCTTCTCCCTTTGCTTACAAATAGTAATCTGATGTTAACAGACAATGTTCTTTGGCAATGATTCCATTCCTCAATCCATTTTCTTGAATGTGCTAATAGGGAATTTGTCTTCTTCGACTCCTCAAACCGTTATAAACATATATTCTTTCTACCAACCAAAATAATTCCTCTTGCATCTATAATGAATGCAATGATCATGGGCATTGCTTGAAAACTTCACTGTTGCATACAAACATTATCGTCACTGCAGGGCACAACACATTTTCATCTCACGGTTAACTCTCCATTACCTGTGTACCTAGTTTTGATACCAAATGAAAGAGCTAAAATAAAAAGTACTAATTTTGTTGATTCAAATTTTCTAGATACATTCGAATACATACATAATTGATGCTGAATTATTTCACATTGATATGTGAACAACTTTATATAACCTCATTTTCCCTTACAGAAACTACTTACGAGAATAACTTCTGAGCAACTACATATCTAACCAATTTATTTATTTAAACTAAACTCAGAAACTAACCTAATAAATGTAATAAATCTAACATCATCTATGTTTCCTTCCCAATCATCATCAGTGTGCACTCTTAATTCAAAATGTCCATCTTTCTTGTACCATAATCCATAATCTTTAGTTTTCTTCAAATATCTAAATATTCTATTCACTGCAGTCAAATGTATCTCCTTAGTTTTAGTTGAAAATATTGCTACTATTCCAACTTCATGTGCAATATAAGGTCTTCTATGAACTACATATTGCGACTTCCCAATTATAGATCTGTATAATGTCTCATTCATTTTGTTGAGTTGTCTTCCTTAGAAAATTTACATCCAGTGACCATTGGTATACCTACTGATTTTGAATCTTCCATACAAAATGTTTTCATATTTGGACTGAATAACATATATTATATAGTGCTTACCCCTGGTTTACTTTTCATGTTTATTGTTGAATTCTTTTAGGCCAGCTTTTATGGTTGTGTTATGATTTAGTGGTACTGGGTTACCTGTTTTGATTGATGTTATTTCATACTTAGTTATTTATTTTATGGGCTACCTAATACACAATTATTTCATGTGTTCATGGTTATTCTTTCGATGATGATGCTCTGGATGTTTCATATAGTGGTTTCAGTTGTTTGATGATGATAATTAGATGGATGATATATATGTGGTTTTTTTTATGGTTACTTACCCCATACTTGCATGTGTATGGTGTACATGTATGTTTTACTTTATGTTTGACATTTTTGATGTGGTTGAGGGAGGGGGTCATAGTCACCTGCTAGTCAGGATCTACATGATATACCACTCTCCGCCATTGCCTATTTAGTTTAGATATATATGCATATGTACATGTTTGGCTTTTATGCAGATTGTAGGTACTAGACATCGACTTCCTAAATTTCCAAGATGAGTGTGCTCTATCGCAGTATCTCAATGGTAAAAGAGGGGAGATAGTTCTCAAGTCCAAATCCTAAACTTGAGTCAATTGTCCTAAAATATAGGACAAGTATCTGAGTTATTTACCTTTCCAAATTTGTCAAGTGATGTGAATTCAAGATTTTGACCCTTGAGTTTAAATTCCTACTTTGTCTTTTAGATGAGTTTTCTTATTAAGTTTGTGGGTCTATTGTAATTTTCAAATATAATTAAATCAAATGAAGATTTTCTTTTGATCAGTAAAAGGCCGAAGCAAAGATTAATTATTATGTGTTTTGAAATTATTATTGTTTATTTGTTTAATTTGAGTAGATTCGAACTCAAGACCTCCTATATAAGAGGCTCGCAATTTTACCATTGTGTTGTAGGTTCTTGCCTAAATCAAATAAATATATTATTAAATAATTTAATTTAACAAAAAAATTATAAGGAAAAAATATTTTTATTATTATATTTAATTAATTAAGAAATTAATTAAATAGAGGAAATAAATTTAAAGATTTAATTAAAGTCCAAATTTGACATAATTATATTTATTTAATTTAATAATAATTAATTTAGAAGTTTCATTTTAATAATGAACACTAAATATTATTATTAGTTAAATTAATAAATATACTTTCTAAATATGTCTTGTTTTAATAAAAATAAAGTGACAATAATTTAAATAAACTTTATTCTAATTAAAACACAAAAAATATGCACAAAGAATTAAAGAAATTAAAATAATAAAAGAGAAGGCTTTTGCATGTTCGTGAAACCGAAACTGTAAGAGGAGAATATTCTTTATTAAGAAATTAGAGCTCATTTCTCCACACATGGGTTTGGAGGAGCAATTTTTGGAAAGGGTTCGGGAGACGAGAATCTTTGCATTCTTTGAGTATTTCTTAGGTTTAGCATCAGACCGATGTAGGAATTCTGTTGAAATTATCACAATAAATCCTTTCAAAATTACCTTTGTCTTCTTTGTGCTCGTTTATTGATCTTGTTTTGGAAATCATATTTTACATTGAAACCCTTTTTTAATTTTGAAGACCATTGTTCTTCCTCATTGAAACGTCTGTGAATGGAAAACTAATTGAAAACCCTCGTGTTAGGAATTGATGTTTAGAAGCAAAATATAGCTAGGGTTTATTTTTGAAATTAGATCTATATTAAATTGATAATTTGATTTGAGAAAATAATTGTTATCTTTATTGTTATTTTATTTTTAAAAAAGGATTTCTTGGAAAAAGTTGTATTCCAGGTTTGTACTGGAAACTATATATATATATATAAAATAAAAATAAATAAATAAATAAATAAATAAATATATATATAAAAATAAATATATATATAAAATTAAATTTAATAAAATGTAATTAAAAATAATAATAAGGGAGAGGAGTCGCGTGAGCCTAAGGGCTATGATCGCGAGCCCCACCAAAGAGTTTTGTTATTATTATTATGATTATAATTTTTAATCACTATAATATGTTAAATAAATATAATTTTATTATTATATTAATAATAATAATTTTTTGATTGGTAATAGATATTTTATTAATATAAAAAGGATTACATATAAGATTCAAATAATTTCAAAAAGTGAATCCATACCCCCCAGCGACTAAACTACACACTACAACTAACCCATTTTACATGCTATCATCTTACATACAAATTAAAAACTTTAATTGCCCTCCCCTAAAGCATACTTTCTTCTGACATACAAACCAAAAAACCATTTCCATATTATCCCATACTCCTACACATTAATTTGCAATCCCCAACACAAAAACCTAGCAACTACTCGCTTCCACGTCCATGCCATGCACAAATCCAGAACCAGTATCATTGTTATGGGAGAATCATTGTCGTTGCCCTCCTATTCCACTTGCCATCCTTGTGGGCTTCGCTTACGACGTGGGAAAGTGGTCCATTCCTCCCCTGAGGGCTTCATCTCCCCATCAAACTTACTTAGCTCCTCCCACATTCTATCCCACACTTCCTTTGCCACTTTGTACAGAGAGGGATTATCAGCCTATGCCTTCCACCTCAGGAATGGAATATAGCCATACTACCTACATTCATCTTCATCCTCGAAGCATTCTGCAAAATTTGAGCCTATTCCTGGAACAAACCACTCTAATATGGAATCCAATCCTCCTAACATTTCCTCAGCAAACAGAGTCTTTGCCACATATTTCACCTCCTCCATGGATTTGTTTAGTTCCAAGCCCCATGCAACCACCATGGCGATTACATCCAAATTTGACCTCTGCTTGATTACTCTCTCTTGAAATTGCTTTCCAATCATCCCCAGCATCGTGTCAACCATGGCATCCATTTTGATCTTCAAAAAACTCTTCATTCTTTCTTTTTTGATTGGTCCCTTAAAAGACTTCATTTCCTTATTTGAGTCCAATGAAAATGATGCTTCCATTTTGTTTTTCAACCACCTATTCTTCAACTAACCGAGACTGCTGTTTTAAACAAAACTTCATTATGCTTAATTCCGTTGTTACCTTTCCTTTAAAGACACCTTCGCACATGTGAAATCCTTTGGCCATATCTCGTACTTAATGCCTACTGCTATTTCCCAATATGAACACTAACATAGTTTTTAGAATTTATTTTAAAAAAATTATTTTCATCCCACAGCTACCCATCACATGCTCCAACTTTATTATCAAACATCAACCCGCCATTCAAAAAAGCTAACAATTCTCAAAAAATCAAACCGCCACCTACTGAGGATTCCCATTGCATCTCTCTTAAATCATTAACTTCAACTGCATTTACACGTGGAAATGTTGTAGCCCAATTGGCCAGCTTATCCGCTTCTTCATTACCTTCCCTATACACATGATTAACCTTAAAATCCACAAAGGTATCCAACATCTCTCTAATCCTTTGAATCACATTCTAATAAAGCCATGACTTCGTCGATCCTCTACTTATGGCCACAATAATCAGTTTTGAATCACCTTCTAAATGAAGGTACCTGACATCCAAATTTTTTTCCAACTAAACTGCCAATAGTGCTGTCTCAGCCTCAACCACATTATTTGTTCCATCTGCCAACCTTTTCACGACAAAACCAAAAATTTCACCTTTATCATTTCTAGTTATCGCCCCTGCCCCTAATAAGCCTTTATTCCCTTTTGATGCGCCATCAAAATTAATTTTAATCCAATCTTTTTTGGGTACACGCCATTTGATTTTCTTTCTTATCAATCTTCTTAATCCTATCTACATCACCATCATTAATCCATTTAATTCTAATTCCTATCCAATATTTATGCACTCTACCATCCCAACTGTTAAAACATTTTCGAGGATGTTGAAGAATACCACTAGCATTCATGCATTCCTTAATAGAATGATGAATTCTGTTCCGCACACTATCCACACTTTCTATTTTATCCTGAAAGATCCATCAATTTTGCTCCTTCCAAGTTTCCCAAATGACTAAAGCTGGGCTAATTAACCAAATGTTAGAGTAAAAATATTTTTAAAAATTAACCAGCCAACATTGAAAGATACCTTTTATCGACTCTAGGAGAGGAGCAACCCAACACAAATACTTCTTCAACTTCATCCAAAACTGTTGAACAAAATCACATTGAGCTAATAGATGATTTGTTGACTTCGTTGCCTTCATACATAACACAGAACAAGAAGGACCCACAAAACCATATTTATATCTTCTATCATCCGTTAAAATCCTCCTTTGCAAAGCCAACCATGCAAAAGCTCCTACCTTTGGCAGGCATAATTTATTCCAACACAAACTATACGACCATCCCTCAAAATTTGCCACATTTCCACTAAGCTGATAGCCTAGTTTTACCAAATAACTACCACTCTTAGAGGCACACCATACCACTATGTCCTCCTTAGTACTCAAACAAATCTGCCTTACTTTGAAAATACCTTCCAACTTTACTTTTTCTTCAGCTGTCAATTGTAGATTTGAGGGATCCCTCCATACCCAACATGGACCTAAATCTAAGTGTTTTTCCTCCATATAACAATCAATAGTTGATCCCTAAGTTGCCTCCATCACAGGAATCAATTTTTCCACACCTTCCATCTCATCCAATTTATCTAAACTATTCCATGAACCATGCCAAAAAGAAGCTCTTTCCCCATTTCCAATGTTCCATGAAATATGTTTGGTAATGATACTCCTACATTCCAACATAAAATTCCAAATTTCTAACCCTTTTGGGGGATTCCTAACTATCAATATCCTTAATGGATCCCTTGAATCAAGATACTTTTCTTGTAAAATTTTAACCCATAACTGATTCGGATTTTCATACATTTCCCATACCAACTTAGCCCCCAAAGCCTTATTAACATCTCACCACCTCCTAAGGCCCACTCCCCCTTGCTTCTTCAGTTTGCATAAGGATTCCCATTCTATCAATGGGATTTTCTCTTCATTTTGAGTCCCATTCCACACAAAATTCCTCATCCTCTATTCTATGTACTTAAGAACCTCCATAGGTATCTTCAAACAACTCATTGAAAAAGTTGGGATAGCTGATATAATAGTTTGGAGAAGCATAATTCTTCTCGCAAATGACAACCACCTCCCTTTCCAACCATCTAACCATTTAATACAACCATAAATCAAGTCCTTCCATAGATTTTCCTAATTTCTACCTTGAAATAGGGGTATGCCTAAATATATACTAGGCAACATACCTTGTCTTACACCCAAAATTTGACATATTCTAGTTTGAATCTTTCTTGTTGTATTAATTTTTTTCTTTCTGATTTCAGCCAATTAATACATTGCCCAGTCACCTTGCTATAATCCTCCAACACACTTTTCATACATTCAAACTCCTTGATACATGCTTCACCCATTAGGAAGTTATCATCAACAAACTGCAAATGAGTCACTTGATCAACACCCCTAGCAACATGTAGCCCCCTCCATCTTCCATCACATCTAGCCTGAGAAATTGCTCTCCCTAGGACTTCTACTAGAATGATAAAAAGAAAGGGAGATATTGGATCTCCTTGATGAATACCTTTTTCCATATCAAAGAAACCTTGTGGTCTACCATTTACAAGAATTGAGATACGAGGAGAGTCAATACATGAAAATATCCACTTACACTAGCAACCACTAAAACCAAACTTATCCAAAACTCTCAACAAGAAGGGCCTATTCACATTGTCATACGCTTTACAAATATCCAACTTTAACATCATAGTAGCTTCCTTGTTCATTCTCAATAAATGTATTGCGTCATGGGCTATGATGACACCTTCAAAAATTGACTTCCCTAGAGAAAAACCACTATATTCCAAGGAAATAATTGAAGGTAACACCGGCTTCAATTTTTTTGCAATAACTTTTGAAATCATCTTGTAAACAATATTACATAAAGCAATAGGCCTGAAATCACTAAAAGTATCCCTTTCACCTTTTAAGGAATAAGTGCCATAAAGGTGTCATTCAAATCTTTAAACACAAATTGTTTCCTCCTGGACTTCTCCACAACTTCCCACAACTCATACACAACAAAGTCCCATGTCTCTTGAAAGAATAAAGTTGGAAACCCATCTAGGCCTAGTGATTTATCCTTCCCAAGACCTGACAGAGTAGACTTAACCTCCTCCAAAGAGATCGACTTATATAGCATACTATTCTAATCATCTGAGATTAGCTTTGGAATATTATCCATCAAACCCAAACAATCCTCCTCCAACTCATCTTCATGTGAGGATCCTATGAGGTTCTTGAAAAAATTGATAGCTTCAGCATTAATCTGACTTTGATCCATAAGGACCACCCCTTCTTCATTCTTGATAGAGAAAATTTTATTAGATGATCTTCTTTCCTTGATTGAATTATGAAAATATTTGGTGTTTTAGTCACCCTCCTTAAGCCATACTTCACAAGACTTCTGTCTCCAAAAAATCTCCTCCTTATATAAGATTTCCTCATAATCTTTCTTCATGTGCTATTCTTTCAAAAACACATCCTCATTCATGCCTCCACTCATTACCACTTCATTCACTTCCAATAGCTGTTCTTCTAATTTCAACTTTTCAGCAAAAAATATTTTTAAAGATTACCTTGTTCCACACTTTCAGCTATTCCTTCACAAATCGTAGCTTCTTAAAGAATTTGAAGGCACAAGAACCTCTATGTTTGGGGGCCATCATCCACTAGCCTTTAAGAAAATTCAAAAAACCTTCAGAACGCAACCACATCTTTTCAAATCTAAAAGGGGCCTGTTTCAGGGTAGATTCATTTCTGATGCTAAGACAAATAGGGGAGTGATCCGACCCTATGAAGGGCAAAATATCTGCTTGACATAAATAATCCATGCTACTCCAATCACCTCCTAATGAAAAATGTTCAATCTTCTTAGCTATATTAGTAAAACCTTTCCTTTGATTTTTCCAAGTAAAAACACCATTCATAAAGGGTAGATCATGTAAATTATTCTTCACACAAAATAAAAAAACTCTTGATGGATTTTATTCAAATTAACCGATCCCCCAAGTTTCTCACTCGAGGATAAAATTGAATTAAAATCACCCTCAAGCACCACCAAACTATCATGCCACTGTAATAACTTCTCTAATAAAAGTGACCATAAATGTGATTTCAAGGATTGCTGGCATGGCCCATATACATTAAAGGCTATTAAACTCATAAGAAGCTGAAACGAAGAAATCTAAACTAATTGCCAACACAACCCAAAATCAATCAAAGAAACACTTATAGAGGATGCTTTCCAAAAGACCCCCAAACCACCAGATGTACCATCCACATCAACCATCAAACATTTCCTTGAAATAAGTTTCTTGGAAAGGAAGACCTTACTATCTCCACTTAACTTTGTCTCTTGTAAGAAAACCACCTCAACATTTTCTCTATCAACCACTCATTTGATCAAGCACAACTTTTCAAGGGCATTACAGCCCCTAACATTCCACGAAAGGAGCTTCATTGCTTTCGGGAAGAGGTATATCCTCTTCCTATCTTAGCAATTCAGCCTAGTCTGCTGCACTACCAACCATGGCAAGTTTAACTCTTGCCAATTTAGGACCTCTTCTTTTCTTCTCCGAAACCTTTGGTTTACTTATGATTGATGGAGTCATGCTAATAGAACACTCATCCTCCATAACTAATGCATCCATAATCCCACACTCATCGCCACCACAATCCTCTTCCCCCGAAAACTCTGATTCTAAGGCCAAAGTGTCCCTACTCCTTGCTTTCTCACTGTCCAAAAAAGAGTCTAAAGTTCTAATAGGGGAAATTTGAGTGTCCTTAAAGGTTTCCTCCTCCCCCAAATCCTTTTCTCCCTGATTAGGAGAATCCCTCCTGAAAAAAATCTTTCTTCTCTTGAAGCTTCAAAACTCTTGCACCATCTGTAAAAGAGCCTACCTCATCGTTCCATTCACATACATCAGGAACCAAAAAAATTTCATCTTGAGGAGGTCCCTGTTGAAGAACTTGATTAAGACACAACTGAGACAAGGGTGTTTCAACCACCACTTGAGTTGATTGAAAAACGTGCTCTCCTAACTCACCCTCTTTCATATTGTAGCAATATGTCCTATGCTTATCCTTTGGAACAACGATCGATTCTATTTCAATGTGCTCCTTGTAAATCATTTCTTCCTCAAAAGAAATAGACCACTAGGGGATAATCTCTCTCTATTTTTCAATAAGCTTAACCAAGTCTAAACAATAATTATCCACCTGACCTTTCCCTTTATCAATATCCCCCTGGAACTCAACATGACTTGCATAATCAACATCCACACTAATAGAGAATTCCCCTTCCAAAGTTCTTAAAGCAATATATTCTGGAATAGAGTAGCATTCTTGCATCTTCACCAAGATTTGGGAGTACTGAAACAAACAATTTTATCAACACACTCCTTAGATTTAATAAAAACTCCTAGTCTATTCCCTATGATCTTTAAGGTTTCTTCATCCTTATACTCCCAAAGAAATTTTTTTAAATTCACCAAAATTAGAACTTTCTTAACCTTTTCAATCTATAGCTTGAAATTTGGCCTCTAGTCACACACATAAAAGTCTTTCCCATCTAACATATGTGGGCCAGAATTTAAAATACTCTGTCTTTCCTCTGGTGTAGGGCAAATGACCAAGACAAAATCATTTGCTAATGGTTTCAATATTATATTCTCACCCCAATTAACATTCAACCATTCCTAAATCTTCCTAACCAAGGGCCATGGTCCAAGCCATTTTAAAAAAATAGCCCTACATTATAAACGTTTAACTAACTCACTCCATAAAGGATTTTGTACTGGAAGAGTAGAAACTCTGCACACATTCTGGATTTGAGTATTAGAGCACATACCCGTATTAGCCAAAACTTTCTAATTAGCTTGTTTTGGTCACCAAAATTTTCACTCAATCCTCTTAAAATCAAAGGGTTGGGGGTTTGATAAAAAACTAGTCGGCCTCTTATGCAACTCATTCCCTTTCCACCCAGGCCTCTAGAAAGAGGGCACCTCTTTCCCTTTCTGCTTTTCATTCGAATGTAAGGGCTCCCAATCCTTTACCTTTGTAAGTTGAGGGCTATGGAAAGGCTGCCTTTGAAACCCTTGGCCCATTCTACCTGACCATCCACCATTCCAACCTGCTCTCTCGGGTGCAAAAAATCGATTCTGTCTCCCATCTCTACGTAACCAGGGTGCTAGAGAGCCGAAGTTTCCACCATTCAATTTCAGTCTCAATGGCTACCATTCCCACCCACTCTCTTGCTCAAATGTCGCCATCATATTAATAATAATAATTAATTATTATATTATTTAATTAAAATTATTATCATATAGTTTAAATATTATGATATTTAAATTGAAAATTATATTGTAAGTTAATTAAGTTTTGATTAATGAAATTTTAATTACCATTTAATAGTATTAGATTTTGTTTTAATTTTTTGATTTTTATAAAATTTATTATGTATTATGGTGAATATTAAAGGGATTGTTATAATCAGATCATTTGGAATTTTAGTCAATGGGGTTTATGGGTAGAGTAGAAATGAAAGAAGTTTTTTGTATAGATTATCTTTGAACTAAAATAAATACATAGTTTATTTGGGAAGACGTAGTTGATTAAATAAAATAAATGAAACCTTTATATTTTGATAAGTTCAAATTGGAACCCTTATTCAACTGGGATGCTTTTGAAAATAAAAACTTAAAAACCTTACTGTGAATCAAATTTTTATGATATTATATTAACAAACCATATCAATTACATAACTACACTTGTCGAAATACTTGATGAGATGTATATTTTTTTGTGTGTGTTGGGGTTTGGGTTAAACCTAGTTTGACTAGTTTAGGTATGTATACCAGTGGCTTGGGAAGTGATTGATTTATGATGCTGTTATGTAAATTTCATTTGGTCATGATCTTTTTATTTCCAACCATTGTGATGCATTCATATTTTCGTGATGAGGTTTTTGATCAGTTATTTATTAGTGCTTTCTAGTTGCTTGTATAGGACAAAGGTGAATATTGTGATTTTCTTAGTGTAACCTATGAGTTTTTGATTAGTTATCTATTGATACTTTCCAGTTGCTTGTATAGGACTGAGGTGAATATTGTGGTTTTACGAGATATACTTTTTATGAGCTTAGGGTAGGTAATCTATATGTATGTTGGGAAGTGGCTTGCAATGGAGGCCAGAGCCCTAAAAAGGCTGCCTAGGTAACCCATTGTAAGTTGTATTAATAAGTGATAACATTTCATTAAATGGGTTAAAATGAATTCACAAGAGTCAGTGTTTTACCTCGCCCATGCCTCGAGTGCTAGTATAGGCTAGGATGGGAGTAGAGAGGATGCTTGGTTGCGACCTTGCCTCATTAGTATGCCTTGTCTGTAAGAAAGGATACTGATGCTGCATAGAGTCACTAGGGGGTTGGGCCTAGAGAGGCTGCTAGGGAAACCTTAGAGTTGGCTCATGTGATGAAACTTTCCCACATGCATATTAGGTTCCTACATATCTTTGTTGCCTTTGGGATTAGATGTTATTTGTGTACTTGTTACCTTTGAGATAGATTGCTATAAGGATTTCCTTGACCTAGATTCTTGTTATGAATTTTGGATTGTTATCTGTTTGGGACTTGAGATTATTTTCTTAGCACAGTGGGAATGGGCCATTTAGGTTCCACGAGGTCAGGTGGTAGTGTTTCTTATACCATTGGGATTCTAACAACTAGATGCTAATGCTGGATGTTTTTGTGCAGTTGCTCTATCCTTTCAATCTTGTGATTTTGTTCTATGATCATATTTTGATTTATTGTAATTTTATCATTTGGACCCTATGTGATGTGGTATCTTATCTTGATGTATATTCTTTTAGCATTTCATACCCTGTGACTTGTACAAAGGATGATTATGCATTTTGGTAATGCCCTATGGCATCTTATGTACTTGTGTATTATTTGATTTGATTTCATACTTATGGTTATCCTATGATGTGGTTTTTGTTATGTATAAGATTTAATCTTAATAAATTTTTTGTATGTGATTCAACGTCATGGAACCCTTAAGAGATGTAACTATTAATGTATTGCTTATGTATGTATGTGAGTTATTGCTTCCACTATGTTTTTGATTAAGTAAAATAGGTTTTAATAGGTGCCTGAAACCCAACAGTAAACAAAATAAACTGACATTAAGTCTTAAGCATGAAGAAAATCAACAAGAAACAATAGGCCATAGAAGGCCATGAGAACTTGACAAAATAAAATACAATCTTTGAAAGAGTAGGCAAGCCTAGGAAACAAAAAACCAAAGGAAAAGTAGAAAAGTTAGGGGAACCAATCAGGGCACCATATTTTTGACCAGCTCAGTAGTCTTGAGCTCCAAAATTTCCATTGTCTCAACCACTTCACTCATCAATTATATGTCATCAAGAGAGTCATTCCTATCCCTCTTCTTCTTGTTTGATCTTGTTCTATTGCTCGAGATGTCAACAAGGGGGATGACATCATCTTTTGTTACCCTATTGTCCTAATTTTCCATGTCATTTTTGACCCTTGTGCTAACCTCCATCATAGAATGCAACTATTTGATATTATCATTTAAGACTTTGATAATATCGAAGCTCTAGTTTGCACTGCTATGGAGAGAGCTCTCCATTCTTTCCATTCTTTTTTCCACCTTAGTTACCTTGTTATCTAGCTTGTTGATTTTGTCAATCCTGTTTTCCCCTTCCTTTCTTCCAGACCTTGCAACTTGTTCTTTATCTCCTTAGTTTCATGGAAAATCCACTTGATAGACTGGAAGTTGTCCACCATGCTGTTCCAGGCATTATTGTGGAGATTCATCTCCACCTCCCTTACATTATCACTGCGAATCACCATAGCTAGAGCAATAAGTTCCTCCAGATGAATTCTACCATCATTGCCCTCCAAGACCTTGGGCTGGATAGTTTCTCTCATAATGCCCATTTTCGCAATTCGAGTTTCAAATTTTCTCCAGACTATTTTCCTACCCTTAGAGCCAAAAGTATAGGTGGTTTTTTGTGCCATAATCCTCATTTCTCTCCTGGACATGAAGGGGGGTTTCCTATCCCTTACTAGAATCCTTATCTAGTTTTTTTTGTTCCCTGATATTGCTTCTGCTATGTTATCTCTTGTTGTTTTACTCTTTAAAAAAAATGTTTAGCAAACTTAGTGACATAATAGGTTAATTTCTTTTGGGTTCCCTGGCAGAGCATTACATATTCCACCTTTATTTTGATGAACTTGCAAACCAATAAAGAATTTAATCTCACCAAACTTTGACATATGAAACTCTTTCGTACCTTCATCAAAAAATGACTTACACATTAATTCATCTCCTCCAAATATAATGCCATCAACAAATATCTCTATTATTAAGACCTTATCTCCAGCATCACACTTCAAGTACAAAATACTATTATCACTAGTTCTAATGAAACCAATTTTGATCAAGTAAGAATGTAATCTTTCATACCATGCTCGAGGTGCCTGCTTCAATCCATACAAATATTTATGTAGTTTACATACCATGTTACTTTGATCTTTTTCTACAAACCCTTCAAGTTGTTCAATGTATACCTCTTCCTCAAGAATTCCATTAAAAAATGCAGACTTGACATCTATTTGATATACCTTGAATATTTTTTATGCTACATATATGAAAGTAGTGTTCTCATACATTCTAGTCTTGCAATAGGGGCAGAGTTTTCACCATAGTCAATTTCTTCTTCTTGAGCATATCCTTTACATATTAGTCTTGCTTTGTTTCTTAAAACTTCTCCTTTTTCATTCAACTTGTTCTTGAAAATCCATTTTGTTCAAATTACATTCTTATCCTTGGGTTTTAGCACCAATGTTTGTGTGTTATTCTTCTCAATTTGATCTATCTCTTCATTCATTGCATTAATCAAATCTTCATCTTCAAGTGCATCTTTAACTATTCTAGGCTCAAACTCATAAATTAAGCATGTATTGTCTCTTAACTTATTTCTTGTCATGAATCTATCTTTCTTATTTCTAGCTATCTAATTCTTTGAATGGTGCCTTCTGATATACTTTGCTAAAATAGGCTCATTTATATGTTCTCCACCATTTCCATCATTTGATGGAAGCTCAACATTTTTCTCAGCATGCTCTTGTGTGGCTTGGGTACTGCAGGTTGTTGTTTGGTGGCTCTCTATTATTGTTAAGTCATTCTCAAATGTGACTCAATTTTCTTCTTGGGTAAAGAACTAAAGTGTCAGGTTATCCTTCCTGAACATGGAAAAATTTATTGTTGTCTTTAGGTTCCTTCTTGATTTCTTCATCATTTTTATCTACAAACTCATCAATTCTCACATTTGCAATTTCAATGATAGTGGCAGTAACTTTATTCAAACACATATGCTTTTCTCTTAGTAGAGCATCCTAGGAATATGCCTTCATCTCCTTTTGGATCAAACATAGTAATATAGTGATAGGTTGTTTTGAGCAACAAAAGGAAGAGGTGAGACTAAAACACTCACAAAGAAAGTAGGAAGATAAGAGCATATTTGAGGATACACAATGAGATTTACAAGGTAAGAAAACACTATCTTTAGGTCACATACATTAGACTACTTTCATACCGTTACCTCTATTTGTAGCTTCTAATAGGGCAAGCTTCATTAGATAGATTTTGTACATCCTCTAACAAGGTGTCTCTCAGAAGGAGACTTGTAAATCCTCTAACTAGGCAACCTTCATAGGTTTGAGTAACCCTAATAGGTTATATACATTTATAAAAGGATGTGTTTCTAGAAGAAACAATTGTAGCTCTTAACCTTACAACCCTTTAGATACATTATAAGGGCTAGTGGGTAGATTAATCCCATCGTAGTTTTCACCATCTCACCGAGGGTTTCCATGTATAATCTCTATTTCTTATGATGAATTGTTTTATGCTTGAGTGTACATGCTTTTATCTCATTATATTTATCATTACATTAGCAGTTAAGTGGTTATTGGTTAACATGTATAGAACAATGAAGAAGTGAATTGGTTTGATTGTTTGTACTTATTCCCCCCCACCACCCAGAACTAGTTGAGACTAACAATACTTTCCTGATCAATCACTACAAACCAACACCCTTCACAAAATTTTGGGGTGTAGAACTCGGAGTAGGTCAACATGGTATTAAAATCACCATTACAACATCATAACAATTGTGTTGTCCTAATTTAAAGAAAAATTGGAGAGAGTAGGGAATTTGGACTGGCACACTCTTAGGAATGGGGTCATTGATTGGCTTGTTGCACTCAAATTGGCTTGAAATTCAAATCTAAGGTCCTTAGTATCAATAATAGGCTTGGATAATAAGTAATTGTATTATGATGTTTGAATTGATGAAAAGAGTTTACTTATGTTAAAAATATGGCCTAGGTAAGAAACAAATTGATGAGGAAGTGAAATAATTAAAGGGCGCATCTGTAATTATGGGCTCATTTAAGATTTAAATGAAGAGATATAATAAGAAAAAACTCAGGATATTAATTTAAATATTAATAAAGTTCATAAAATGCATAACAAAATGAAACCCATTAAAATGAGTGCTAAGTAAGTGTGGAATTAAATGTGTTAAAAGGTGTATAATTTATGATGCTATAGTATTGGGTACATGTCATAAAATTGAATTAATTATTTAAACTAATTCATTTTTTTAATGGAAACATCTCACATACATAGATTTCGACATTCTCTGGCTTTATATAGAGGATTACAATGTTATGAGTAAGCATACATCTAAACTAGAAGCTTCCTTTGGCTAAGTAGCCACACACAAGAGGATCTTGTTCATCAAATTCACCTAGGGGTTGAACCTAGCCCAAATGCGCTTCTAGGGGTTTGAACCTTTACAGATGACATTATCTCCTCTTACCATCATCCTCACTAATTGTGCTCAACCGACTGAGCTACAACACTTTGGAGCATGTAGGAAGATGACATAATGAACTAAATAAAATACATAATAAAGTTTATTTATTTAATAGAAGAATAAAACATGAATTGATTAATCAGGTGAATCATGATTTTTCACTAATTAATTAATACATTATAACTTATTTATTTAGATTAATTTAGCTAAGAGATAATATCAATTAATTAAATAATGCGTAATTTTTTAATTGATAAACATAACTAGGCTAACTAAATTTAATAATGCAATTAATCAAATTTAGGCATCTACCAAAGTCAATCAATATTTATCCCAAATGAAGTATCTCCTCAAGTTTCAGTTTCTATTATTAACCGAATAACATTACCCACAATTATAATTAATCCTGAAGCTCATCCAATGAGATCCCCACCCAAAATCTTCATAATGGCATCAAGTACCTCACTGTCTTGAAAGAAGAACATTTTCCTAATATGTATATCATTATTTCACTAGTGAGAGTTGTTTGCCTCACACAAGTATCTATTTGTTACTACAAATACATGACACATTGTAGGCAGGAGAAGAAAACATTTAATTATAGATGAATGAATCCTCTTATCATTTCATAAATAAAAAAATATATGCTCAAATACTTCTTATACAATGGTAATGATCAAATCATCACCACCACCACCTTGTATAAATTGAATAAGCTTTGAGATAAAATCATTTCTTATTATATTTTGGAGTTCACACCATTATACAATATTGCCATCCACAATCAAGATCTCTTCTTGATCTATCCCTTGATTTGAAACAAAATTAGCCACTATATTCTCTTCTTAGTAGTAATGTTTGATGTGTTAAGAAGGCGTCGTATCTAGTATTTTGAAAACCCCCTTTAGAGTATATATAATTCTTGGGTTGTATGATTGACAATGTTGAATTTAGTAGAATCCACCATAAAAAAATATTTTCTAAGAAATGAAACAATCCAACTTAATCTTCAAACAATAATCAATAAAATTACATCAATTAAAAATCTTTAAATATTACACACCAACAATGACATGTTGTGATAGTTAAGTTGTTGTGTTGTTATTCTTGCCATTAGGTCCCATTTGGTTGTAGGAATTGGGTGAAAATAGGAAAATCTAAATACCTGCATTCACTAATTTGACGTTTGTTTGCAAAATACAAAATTGGAATTAGAATTTGCCTATCCTAATTTGACCCTAAAATGAGCATAGTAGAATTCCTAAAAAAAGGTGGAATAAGAATAACTTATTCTTATTCCATTTTTTAATAAACCCAATTTGATGGGTTGTCGAGTCCCAGACTTTGCCGTTTTATTGTATTTTGTCACTCAAATGCATTTTAAGACTATTTTCTCCATTCATCATAAGATATAAGCTAGGTCAACATTATTTAACGTTTAATGTGTTTTTTTTTTTAAATGACAAAAAAGACTAATATCAAATTTGATATCTTTTCTAAACTTTCATAAAATTATCTTTAGAAATAAATCTTGTGTTTAGTCTTATAATTAAAATTATGTTGACAGATCATTTAAATATCATATTAATGATCTCAACTTATTTGTATTTTTTGAATTTTAATATATTTAAAAATAAAATGATTTTAGTTTTGATCTTATACTCATTAAAATAATTTGATTTAATTTAGAATTAAATTTGTGATATACAATATAATATGTCCTTTGAATTTCGATGAATTTCAAAGGTTGTGGTATATCTTTCAATTATAAAGTCAATTTTAAAAATAAAATAAAGGCTAATTAAAATAATTTAGCTTTTTAAAAAATTAATTAAAAAACTCGTTTTTATAAATAAAAAATCTTGTTTATTTAAATTATTTATTTATTTATTATTGGTAAACGACCAAAGCCTTTTGATTATATTAACTAAATAAATGCTTATTTAAAATATTACCAAACAAAAAAAAAAATCAATTATTACAATTCTAAAACAAAACTTATTCCAATTCCTATTTCAATTGTTGCAACCAAACATATAATATTCATATTTCGATTCATCTTCCAGGTCAACCAAACAGGTCGAAATGATATTCCAGAATTTATTTTAAGAATGCACGAATACTAGGAGAGAGCTTATTATAGCATAGATGAATGCCACATTCGGCAATTCTTGCAGTCAAATGGACCCTTAAGGTTTAAATCTTATCAGAGATGAGATCCCCCATTTGTAACCTTACTAATTCATAACTCTAAATCAAAAGTTTACCCCTCTTAAAAAAATAAAAATGCTAATATTTAAGTTATTTAAAAAAAAAAAAGCATCACATTTTTTAAGTAAGTATTTTCATTTAGAAGCATTGTTTGCATTCTTTTGACACTAGATAGATACGATGTTGTCCTAGAATGAAGGGTATCATTAAAAACAAAACACTTCAAATGAGACAATTCCGTGTAAAGCAAATCAAACAAAGTAAAGTAAAGATTTGGATAGAGTAGACTAAATTTAAAATAATGAAAGATGCGACTAAAGTTGACATCTTTTGCTTTGAATACGAGTTGTTTGCTCTTCGTAAAACAAGAAAAGACATCAAAGGAAAAGTTCGGTCTAACCAACATGCTCTGAATACAAATACCATACATTATCTGTAGTAGTAAAAGTCTCTTAAATATGAGAAGATAATTGAAAAAGGTTACATTTTAGTTGAGTTTTAACATTCTTGAAAATGATAGGATATTTCTGTTTTATAAAGATTGAATGGCTTTGAATTAGTTTTTAAATAATTTAGGTGGGTGTAGAGACGTCTCTTAGGAAAAAAAAGTGTTGTGATCGCACATCTAAAATATCTAAACTTGGAAGTTTGGTCTTTGAATAATTAAATCAAATGAAACTTGTTTAAATTATATTTCAAAAAATATTTGGATCGTGCTAGATGATGTTATATTTCTTGATTCAAGTATGATTATAATAGATTTCATTTGTTCTGCTTAAGACACTTGAGTGACCTCTATTTACCTATTTGAATGACTTAAAAAGACCATATCAAAATCACTCAATTTCTTTAAATATATCCCCTCTTACAATATTATAATCCATAGAAATCTATATCATAAGGGTACCATAGTCATCACTGCTAACTTATTGCATCTTAAGCTTCAAAAGTTTACACCTAATTTTGACAATTTATATTTTTAATGATAATAGATTTCCACAATCTATGATCTTATATTTATGTTTCTGGATAAGATTGTGTGTGTGTGTGTGCGTGTGTTTAACCATCAACATTTCAAATCATGCTCAATGATCCATATCAAGATGAGAGAGCTCAAGAATGCCAAAAGATGTTACGAAGCTAACCAAGACTCCAAATAAAGAGGCGAAGAGGGTGGGGGAGGGAGACACCCAAATTGAGAGAAATGAGTAAAATGAGAAGACACAAGAAATAAGGAAAATAAAAAGAAAAGGCTTTACAAATGATGGAAAAAGCAAAAAAATGAAAGTACGAAAAATAAATAGAGGGAGTAAAGAGAGATGACAAGAATATAATGCACAAAAAAGGAAAAAGAAAGGAAAAAGAACACAAAATTGAAAAAAGGAAAGCGAGAAATTGTATAGAAACTAAAAAGAGGAAGATAAACGAAACAAGAAAAAAACTACACAAAATAACCCTAAGCAAAACTATAATAGACAAGAAAATAAATACATTTAAACAATATAAATAATGACTAATACACACACATATAGTCATTATTTATATTATTTAAATTTATTTATTTTGTTGTCTATTATAGTTTTGCTTAGGGTTATATGTACATATATATGTGTGTGTGTGTATGTATATATATATGTTTGTGTGTGTGTGTATACACACACACATATATATGTACATATATATGTGTGTGTATGTATATATAGATAGATAGATAGATAGATATACATACATATATATGTGTATGTATACATACATACATACATATACACACATACACACACATACATATACATATATAGATATATATGTATGTACACACACACACACACACACACATAATCTTATTCAGAAGGAGATTCATCATACAACTAGTTAGTTATGACAAACCTTGTGAGATTCATTATGCATACAAGGGTCATAATGTGATAATATTGAGTTGATGTCCTATGCATATTCCTTGATGCTCCATTAACTATTTGCTTTGACCATCACAAAATTTATATAATTGATCCAATACAAATGCACAAATGTTTGACTAATCGTGCACAATTGGTCTAACTACTAGCTTTTTGTTAGCCAAGGATGTTCCAACGAGCAACTGTTAGCCCACTAGACAATCATTCAATAGACTTTTATCCAATGAAATTCAATGACTGGTATATACAATAAATATTCAAGGATTTGTTATGCATGCAAGGGTCAAAAGAAGTTAATTTGAGTTGGTGTCCAATGTATATTTTTTGTCTTATTAGTCATTCACTTTGACCACCTTAAAATTTTATGAATCGATCCAACACTCATAGGAAAATGCACTAACAATTCTACATTATTGGTTGATAAAATCGTACAATTAGTCTAATTACAAACTTTTTTTTTTCTTCCAATTATGAGATACACCTACTAGATGGGTTCTTGTGAACAACTCCTCATGAAACATAAGTCAATGAGTTTGATTAAAAAAATTACACAATTGAATTTGACTTCGCTCCTAGTTTAGAGACATGAGACAACTTGCAAGAAGAGGATCTCTTAGTGGGGTGGATTAACCTTGCTCTAGCTCACACAGTAACCAAGATACAAACTATTGGATGTTGGACTAGGTTGTGGAGTTGCGGTTTTATTGTCAACCACTACTCATGAAACATAGGTCAATAAGTTTGATTAAAAAATGTTTCACAATTGAATCCTACTCCACTCCTAGTTTAAAGAGGTGCAACAACTTGCAAGCAAAGGATCTCACATGTGCGAGAATTAGTCTTGCCCTAACTTACATATGTACCTTAATACAAACTATTAGACATTAGATCATGTCTCAAAGATACCTCCTACATATTAAAAAACAATATTACAACTATTAACCTATAACATAATTTTTTTTACAAACAAATATTAATACTCAACAAACACTAAGTGAAAGATAAACCATTACTAGACTCTTATCCCTAGTGAAAGAATATTTCTATTTCGATTAGTTTTAACTTTAAAAAAAAAAACCTAAGTGTCCCATTGTTATGATGGACATTTATTTGGGTGCTCCATTCTTTTTTAGAAACACGAAAACACAACGAAATTTTCTTAAATTTTTTGTTGTTTTCAAAAATTTCATTGTTTTTTCGTTTCTTTGAAATTTAATCAATGATACAATTTGTAGAAAGGATAGCCACATCCATTTTTTCGTGCCTCTATAGCCCCTGCCTAATCCATGTACTTCCACATAAAACATTCCAACATGTCCCATACGAAACCGTAGTATGCAATCTACATGGGGAGTGGGAGGAAAAGGAAAAGCAAGGGAACAAACAATGAAAGGAATAAATAAAAGCCAAGCACAAAACCCATCAAGGCCTTTGCTGAGGACATAATGGACATTAAAGAAGCCCCACCACGAGGCGAACATGCGCATCTTCTCCATATCCCCCGTTCCCCACTCCTTATAAATAAAACAACTTCCCCATTCAATACCATCCCAAAACAAAACCATAAAAAAAATGGAGTCAAGCAAATACAGTTTCCCAATCATGATGTATCTGTTCGCCCTGCTCATTTCCGCTTCAGGTGAGTCAATCCAAATTTCACTCATTCCATTCTTCAATTCCCCACAAATCTAACCCAAAAAGACGACATTTCTGATTCATTTCAATAAGTTTTCCCGTTCCATTTCAATGAACTTCCCTGTTTCATTCTAATGAAGTCTTGTGCGATCCATTTTAGTGAAGTTTCTCTGATTCATTTCAATGAATTGTTTCTGATACATTTCAATAACTTTTTCTGATCCATTTTAATGAAGTTTTTTCTGATCCATTTCAATAACTCTTTTCTGATCCACTTTAATTTGGTTGTTCTGTTCCATTATTTTAATGAGGTTGTTCTGTTCCATTTTAATGAAGTTCTCCTGTTCCATTTCAATGAAGTTTATCGGTTCCATTTCAATGACTCTTTTTCGGTTTCATTTCAATGTAAGTTTTTCTATTCCATTTTAATGAGGTTTTCCTGTTCCTTTTTCTTCTTCTTCTATTCCATTTCAATGTAGTTCGTCTGTTCCATTTCAGTGAAGTTTTTCTGTTTCATTTTAATGTAAGTTTTTCGAAGTCCATTTTAATGAGGTTTTTCTGTTCCTTCTTCTTCCATTCCATTTCAGTGAAGTTTATCTGTTCCATTTCAATAACTCTTTTTCTGTTTCATTTCAATATAAGTTTTTCAAGTTTTCCTGTTCTATTTTAAAGATATTTTTCTGTTCGTTTTTCTTCTTCTCTATTCCGTTTCAATGACGTTCTCTGTTCCATTTTAATGAAAATTTTCTGTTCCATTT
Organism: Cupressus sempervirens; assembly: GCA_028749045.1. NCBI lineage: Eukaryota > Viridiplantae > Streptophyta > Pinopsida > Cupressales > Cupressaceae > Cupressus > Cupressus sempervirens. The sequence continues at coordinate 192,813,387 of CM053783.1, read as the reverse complement.
CAATTACTCCTTTTCTGTTTCATCTATTCCGTTTCAATGTTCTCTGTTCTGTTTTAATGAACTTTTTCTGCTCCTTTTCTTCTTTTGTTTCATTTCAATGAAATTTGTCTGTCCATTTCAATGAAGTTCTTTTGTTGCATTTCAATTGAAGTTATTTTTTTTCCATTTTAATGATTTTTTTCTGTTAAAATCTGAATGAAGTTTTTCTCTCGATGTCTATTTTTCTGTTTCATTTCAACGTAAGTTTTTTCTGCTCCATTTTAACGAACTCTTTTTCTGTTCCATTTTGTTCTTCTTCACAGGGGCGCTAAATCTGACGGTTCTGAACAACTGCTCGTACAGAGTATGGCCGGCAGTGCAACCAAACGGCGGCCACAAAGTTCTGCTAAACGGCGGCTTCGAACTCAACCCGTCGGAAAACAAAACCGTCGACATGGGTGCCACCTACTGGACCGGTCGCGTCTGGGCACGAACCGGCTGCACATTCGACCCGGCGACCGGCAGAGGCCGTTGTTTAACCGGCGGCTGTGCCGATCTCCTGACCTGCAACGGCCTCGGCGGCTCCACTCCCGCCACGTTAGCCCAGCTAACGCTCAATAACCGTGACGGTCTGAGCTCCTACTCCGTCAGCCTCGTCGACGGTTTCAACTTACCCGTGACGGTTACTGCCCTGGGCGGGAAGGGACAATGCGCGGCCGCAGGGTGTTCGTCGCGGGCGCTGGTGACCGGCGGCGGGTGTCCGAGGGAGTTGCGTGTTGTGGGCGCCGCCGGTGAGACGGTTGCATGTAATAGTGCGTGCGGCGCGTTTGGTGTTGATGTGTTTTGCTGCACCAATTCTTTTGGGAGTCGGGAGGCTTGTAAGCCCACGCTTTACTCGCTTTGGTTTAAGAAGGAATGTCCCATGGCTTTTACCTACGCTCATGATGACCCCGCCGCTGATTTCAACTGCGCCGCCCCCGCCGAAGTGCGGCTTACGTTTTGTCCATAGTTGTTTTTGCAAGCTGCTGGGTCACTCCCTAATGGTCATATGACTGGGGTGACTTCAGGCTTATGAAATGTAGATATTTTTATTGTTGTTGTTATTGTTATATTATAAATAGTGATCTTATAATATGCAATGTAATGTCTGGAATTATAATCTGTTTTCTATTGCTTGGAATTGTGATTCATCATCACAAAAAGGAGTATGTGAAAAATAGTATATGTAGAATAGCTTTAAAATAGGGTTGAACAATGAGGGAAAAGATAGAAAATAAAGAATAAGAAAAAGTATCAAAGAAAGTAAGGTTGATAGAGTTGTGAATTTTTTAATGAGTGTTTTGATTATTTTAATACTTATTAGTTTATACTTTATATAAATATTTTATTTGTAAATAATATTTTTAGAAATATCAAATTAAATTGAAAAGTAAAAATAAACATATTCAAAATAGATCAACAAAAAATCTAATAATTCATAAAACAAAATTGAACTACACAATAAATTTGTAAATAGACAAAGAGAGAGAGGAAAATAAGAAATGAGAGAAACTAATTTATGAAATCATGTAGCATTTTTCTAATAAGGAGTTTATTTTCACCCACACTTTGATAGTTTTATGGAGTCCGAGGTCCTATTAATTAAATAATATTTTCCTCAAAAGTAGCTCCTACTTTTTTGAGTGGTATATTTGAGTGTACATTTAAGTAAGGCCCTGAAGTCAATCCGCGACATGTAGATAACAAATCATAGTAAATGTAAATAACAAATCATAGCGAAGGGGATTACAAATCATAGTAAATGTAATTATAAAAGGGAAAGTGCAAGAGTGACACTTGAATAAACACATCAAGATGTTGTTGGGAGCATTTGAGGAGTTTAAAGTGTCACATGTATTATGCAAAATTATCAAATTTGGGTGTTGTTGGCATAATTGGTGTCGATTGTATGATGATCAATTATTGGGTTATCATTGATGTCAACTATTGATCTAGTGTTCCTAGTATGTTGCCTAGCATAAACATGATAGCAAAGCATTGCAGTGCATTTCAATGGTTGCAAATAACAGTTAGTGACAAGCAATAGGTGATTTGATTGGTTTGTCAAATTTATGATAGATCAAGTGGAGTAATAAAGTTATTGAACAAGTTTTAGTGTAATGAATTCTTGTGTGACAGATAGTAAATCGGTGATTGGTGGTGAGGTTGTAGTATGATGATCAGTTCAATGGATTCATGATTGAAGGTGATGATTTGACATCACATTGTTCATGATAGCGTGTCTAGAAGATGTAATGCCCCATTCAGAGATCCTTGGAACAAGGATAAATATAAGCCAAGATAATTTTTTTTAAACAAGTATGGATGCACACAACAATCAACATACAAGGATCACAAAGATTGCAACGGAAGACTAACAAACATCCAACCACTAATGGATCTCCAAGCGCCACTACTAACCAAAACATAAATAAGAAAACAAAAGAGATCACCCAAGCTGAAAGACAAAAGATGACTCCTGAAAATTGGCTAAGTCTAAAATCCTAAAGCCCTGAAATTTGGCTAAGTCTGAATTTCTGAAGCCCTGAAATTTCCTAAAATCTTTATCTTAGCTCGTAGAGGTTTGGAACCTATCTCAAAAGACTCGTCACATATATTGAAATATATCTTAAGTATAAGGAATTATCCTTATACTTAAACGATATATTTTAAACTCCATAGGAAATTTGTTTTGAACTAGGAAGATGTAAAACCTAAAAGGGTGTCCAAAATCAACTTCTGAACTTTTCTCAAACAAGCCTAAATAGCCCCTATTTTTCATGTGAGGCCTACAGAGTGCTAGATTCTCGTGCAAGGATGTGCAACACACGTTGCGAGAAATTTCCATCCGCGCAAGAAAGTGCACCGAATGTCCCAAGAAAGTACCTAGCCAACATTACAAACTGGTGTTGGTTTTCGCGCGAGGAAGTGCAAAGCTACACGAAGAAACCCAACACACCACGCGAAATCTTGCATCCTCGCGCAAGGATGCATGATTTTGCACAAAATCACAAAATAACACGCCCAAACTAAAAAGGCTAAAAAACTAAGGGATGAATTTCCTCCACACTAGGGAGTACCAGATCCACATTTCGAGGCATAAACACTTGAACACACTACTGAAAGACAAAAACAATATCTGACCATCTAACAAGTAAAAAGAGAAAGTACATAAGGTAACATTACAGTGTATTAAAGCAAATGTGTACTAAAGCAACATCACAATAACATAAATAACATCACAATGAGCAGTACAACCAAACTAAGTACGCTGTTCCTCCCAACCATAATAGCATCATAAGGCCATCGTGGACCCTAGCCATCCCCTGTATGTAACATCCCAAGCTACTGATCGAATCATCAGTACTATCATATAGGGACGTCACTACTAAAACATGCTACAACATAAGCATAAGAAAATCTAACATGCTACAAGTAAAGCATAAGATAATCCTACAAATCTAGATAACATCATCTATCATATGCTAATCATCATAATAAAGAATAGTGACAATAACTAACATCATCTAAACATGATATACAAGCATCCCAATGAAAGCATCAATCACAAGAAAGCATACTTCAGAACTTGAAGCACCAAGTGAAAACATCTAGCAATGACACTAGGACAAAAGACCAGACAAAAGATCGTCTCTATACATCGGTCCCCAATAGTGGTATAGGTAGCTACTCCTCCCAACCACATGGCACCCGTAGGTCCACACTCGTCGTGCTAGTGGAGATAATGATCCAACCACAAACACACACAAAGAAAACGTCCATGGCTAACACACATGCCAGATAGTATGATGACTGAAACCAAGATACAAACAATGCGTAAACTATAGGTCCTAGTTAGAAAACTCAATGAGCTACTAAGTAGGGGCTGACATCATGGAGAGTCGCTTGGCATCGACAAGGCCAAGCTCGGATCATGCAGATACAACTCCCTCAATGGAAAGGCTCTCACAGATATATTTTATTATCTTAAGTTTTATTACCACCCAATATTTTCTTTAGTTATCACTTGATTAAAACTTCTATGCGTCAACCCTCAAGAAATAGGCACCGGGTTGTAGAAAAGAAGCCCCCTCCATATGCTACCCTACCCCCACCCCGTCTAGAGATCCTTGGAACAAGGAAAAATATAAGCCAAGATAATTTTTTTAAAACAAGTATGGATGCACACAACAATCAACATACAAGGATCACAAAGATTGTAGCGAAAGACTAATAAACATCCAACCACTAATGGATCTCCAAACACCACAACTAACCAAAACATAAACGAGAAAAGAAAAGAGATCACCCAAGCTAAAAGACAAAAGCTGACTCCTGAAAATTGGCTAAGTTTGAAATCCTAAAGCCCTAAAATTTGGCTAAGTATAAATTTTTGAAGCCCTAAAATTTCCTAAAATCTTTATCTTAGCTCGTAGAGGTTTGGAACCTATCTCAAAAGACTCGTCACATATATTGAAATATATCTTAAGTATAAGGAATTATCCTTATACTTAAATGATGTATTTTAAACTCCATAGGAAATCTGTTTTGAACTAGGAAGGTGTAAAACCTAAAAGGGTGTCCAAAATCAACTTCTGAACTTTTCTCAGACAAGCCTAGATAGCCCCTATTTTTCGTGTGAGGCCTACAAAGTGTTAGATTCTTGTGCAAAGATGTGCAACACATGCTGCAAAAAATTTCCATCCGCTCGAGAAAGTGCATCGAATGTCACAAGAAAGTACCTAGCCAACATTACAAACTAGTGTTGGTTTTCGCGCGAGGAAGTGCAAAGCTACATGAAGAAACCCAACACACCACGCAAGATCTTGCATCCTCGCACAAGGATGCACGATTTTGCATGAAATCACAAAATAACATGCTCAAACTAAAAAGGGTAAAAAACTAAGGGATGAATTTCCTCCACACCGGGGAGTACCGGATCCACATTTCAAGGTGTAAACACTTGAACACACTATTGAAAGACAAAAACAACATTTGACTATCTAACAAGTAAAAAGGGAAAGTACAGAAGGTAACATCACAATGTATTAAAGCAAATGTGTACTAAAGCAACATCGCAATAACATAAATAACATCACAATGAGCAGTACAACCAAACTAAGTACGTTGTTCCTCCCAACCATAATAGCATCATAAGGCCATCGTGGACCCTAGCAATCCCCTGCACATAACATACCAAGCTATTGATCGGATCATTGATACTATCATATAGGGACGTCACTACTAAAACATGCTACAACATAAGCATAAGAAAATCTAACATGCTACAAGTAAAGCATAAGATAATCCTAATAATCTAGATAACATCATCTATCATATGCTAATCATCATAATAAGGAATTGTGACAATAACTAATATCATCTAAACATGATATACTAGCATCCCAATGAAAGCATCAATCACAAGAAAGCATACTTCAAAACTCGAAGCACCAAGTGAAAACATCTAGCAACAACACTAGGACAAAATACCTGACAAAAGATCGTCTCTATACATCGATCCCCAACAGTGGTATAGGTAGCCACTCCTCCCAACCACATGGCACCCATAAGTCCACACTCATTGTGCTAATGGAGATAATGATCCAACCAAAAACACACACAAAGCAAACATCCATGGCTAACACACATGCCAGACAGTATGATGACTGAAACCAAGATACAAACAATGCGTAAACTATAGGTCTTGGTCAGACAAATCAATGGGCTACTAAGTAGGGGTTGACATCATGAAGAGTCGCTTGGCATCGATAGGGCCAAGCTTGGATCATGCAGATACAACTCCCTCAATAGAAAGGCTCTCACACATATATTTTATTATCTTAAGTTTTATTACCACCCAATATTTTCTTTAGTTATCACTTGATTAAAACTTCTATGCGTCAAACCTTGGGAAACAGGTACTGGGTTGCATAAAAGAAGCCCCCTCCATATGCTACCCTACCTACCCATGCTCATCCAACAATGAGTGCCTTCAGGCATGCAAATTCCCAATCCAACCCTAATGATCATAACTTCTGGAAGTACCATGAAAGATCGAGCCCTGCAAGTCACCCGACGAATGTACGTGTACGTACTCGTGTGTGGCGCACCACCATTACGAAGATCATAACACAAGGATTGGATGAGAACACAAAGTAGAAAGTCAATCGAAAATAGACTCGGGAGGATGGATGCAACACACATCCCAATGCAACATAAAAGTGCAATAAAGGTCTAATCGACATCCAAACAGATAATCTAGGTCCACGACCTAACTCATGCCAAGAAAACCCAAGAAAACTAGGTGGCACACAAAACGAGGTAAAAACTCCAAAAATTGGAAAAACTTCAAAATTAAAACCCATTTGGTCTTTGGGTGTAAAAACCCTAAAAATCAAAAAATAAATGAGTTCAAACACCGTATGCAAAAACAACCAGCATAACGACTCAAAACCCCAAACCCTCATCCCAAAAAAAGGAAAAACATTCATACTTGACCAACCGGGCAGAACCAGCAAATAGAAATAGAGGGGAACACTAGTTCTTAGCCTCCTAACATATTGCTACAAGAAACAAAAGCTGAAACAGAGAAGAAACAATAAAATAGAAAGCCCCTACCTGACAACAAAAGGGGCAAAAACAGAAAACAACCTGATAAAATAAATAACCTGCTAAATCTTTCGAAAGTGACAAAAAAGCAAGGTCTCCTCAAGCCGGATCCAACAAGACTAATCTCACAAAAAACCCATGCTCACAGCTCCTAGAATGAACATAATCCAATCCTTTAGGAAGAGGATTTTATAAAAGCTCTCAAATTTCTATTTTCAAAAAGTGAGAAGTGAATAATAAAAACTCTTTTTCAATACTTATTCACTTTTCAAGTAAATAGTCAATTAGGGCACATAGCTAGTTAGACTAGCTAGACTCCGAATCGACCCAAACAAAAACAGGTTATTCTTCGTAATGGGAATTCACCTAAGGCAAAGCTGCCAGAAATTAAATCCGAAAAGGTTTAAAGCTCAAAAATCCAAAATCTCTAAATAACTTTCGCGACAATGTGAACCTCTAAATGCATAGACATGCTTACTGGTCTAATCACATAATGTAGATGAGTTCGGATTTAATAATCACTGAAAGGTTTTAATTTAAACAATTTAAAATCAGGATACATCGACCATACAAGGATGACATTGGTAAAATATGAATAGATGAATCACTAACTCCATGTGCCACTACCAGGGATATAAATCCTGCACATTAAAACACCTGATCAAGTGCAATTGCATAATAATATCATAGACGAAGCACTAAATTCATTAAATAACTAATTAATCCATTTGCGTCACTCACGTTCACATAAAGCATAAAGATACAAGAATGATGCAAATCACCATATCATAAAATCCATCTTGTAACATAATCAGAAAGTATGTCCAAATACTAGATAATCAGATATCATCACAGATCTACTGTCATCTCAAAATGACATCAACATGCAAATATGATAAACTGAACAACATAGCAGTAAAGCATCTATGATACTGAATCAAAGTATAACATCCGACCCTCAGGTCATCTCAAAATACAAATAATAATAAGAGTATCAAGTATCTCTTGAATCAAAATAAACAAGGAACAGACTGCAAATACGAGAGGCACTACAGAAGATTCTAGAGGAAGAAAGTGTTTGGTCAAAACATGTTTGACCTCTAGCACATATTCTATGAATTGGTTGGTGTAATCATGTAAATGTGCTTTGTAATTAAAGATTTTTCTTATGGCAGTTGGATATCAGTAGGATATTTGAATTTTATATCAATAACACATTTAGGGCTTGATTAAAGTAGTGAACTCAAAAGCCCAATATACTAGCAAAGGATGAACAATTTGAGTTGTTGATCATGGTTGGACAATTGTGATGGATAGGTGCAAGTTGTGATCAAGACAGAGAAGAGTTAAGTGTGTTTGAACTTTAATGGATTTGATCAAGTAGAGGTATTGATGTTCTACAAATCATTCTTTATATTATTCCTTACAAGTTACAATATATAGCAAAATCCCTTAACCAAGTGGATCCTAGTAGGTCCTTTATTGTAAATACTTTAAGAGGGTGGCAATTTGATTAGTTTTTAAAGTACTTTAGTTAGGCTACTCCTAATAGGGTAAAGCTCCTAATAAGGATAAAGGTGAACCCTCTAGCAGGGCGACACCTAACAATGTCTTTGTAACTCATAATACAGTTAAGCTCCTCACAAGACATACTTTAGAAGAGTGCACAATTTGTGGATACTAATCCTCATTGTGGTTTTCACCTAAGTTGGGTTTTCACGATACCAAAATCATTGTGTCAATCTTGTGGATGTTCTTATGTGTTGAATGCATTTATGTGCCACTATTAAGTTATTCTTCAGATAAAGGTTTAAAGGTTGAAAATTTGATTATTGATTGACCCCCTTCTCAGTAATTTGATTCCTCAGGACTAACAATTGGTATCAAAGATAGGTTCTCTGTTGTGGTGAAACCTAATAGCTTGAGGGAAAGGTCCAAAGATGACAAGGAGGGAAGGTCCTAAGTTCACAAGGAGGAACTACCTAGTTTGGTGTGGTTGGATGAAGCTTTATCTCAAAGGTATGGATGAGCAATATTGGAATCATGTAGTCACAAGATATGTTGTTCCTAGAGGAACATTTGATGTAGATCAATTGAAGGCTCAACAGGAGCATACAAAATGAAAAATACATCAATGTCCAAGATCTAGAGACCGCTTATGACATATTGTGGCATAAATTGAAGAGAGTCTATGGTGGAGACTCACATGTTCAGAAGGCTAAAGTGAAAAACCTAGAAGGGAAGCTCAATGAAATGAGCACTAGTTGGTTTGGTGTTAATTTTTGACCTTATGCCATTTTCCATTTGATTTTAACTTTTTTTTTGTTAAGATCCTGAGTTGGTCTAAAATTTAACCAACATGAGTTTGTTTGGTCAAAATTTTGACCAACATGGATTATAAAGAATAAAAAAAGAGAAAAGTGTGCGGGAGGAGGGATTTTCATTATGAGCTCATGGGTGTGGGAGGAGGGATAATGTAAAAGATAACAAGTAGAAAAAAACCCTTGATTTAACCGATAACTACAAGAATAATTTTTGAGTGTTGGTGCAGTGATAACACAAGTGTGCAGGAGGAGGGATTTTCATTATGAGCTCACAGGTGTGGGAGGAGGGATAATGTAAAAGATAACGAGTAGAAAAAAACCCTTGATTTAACTGATAACTACAAGAATAATTTTTGAGTGTTGGTGCAGTGACAACACAAAAGCAGAGTTCTATTCTTTACTTGGTCTCTATACTACTATACTTCCCTTTTTCAAAGTGATACAATTTACGGCTATCCAAGGTATCATTGATGTCGTGAGGTATGGGAAGAGAATTCATGTGATTGATCTGGGATTCGTATTGGGTGTCAATGAACGTCGTTGATTCAGTCCCTCTCTATGAGATCTTCTTCTTATGCAATTAAGCATCTCAAGATCACAACCGTTGGTGTGAATTCTGATAACCAAGAAGACAATGAAGAAGACTTATAGAGTTTGCTAAATCTCTGGAAGTCTCATTTTGGTACAACCCAATAAAGATCTCAAAGTTGGAGGACATTAATGAAGGTTTATTCAATGTGAAAGCATGCGAGTTCGTGGCCGTGAATGTTCCAACTATTTTCATAACTTGTTATATGAGCTTGACAAACAAAGCTCATTTCTCTAGTAAGTCATTTGTTTGAGAGGAGCGTTCCCAAACAAATCTTGGAGACATTATTCGAAAGGAGTGAAAAATCCTCAATTTTCGAGTCATTTAATCAGCTCGTTAGATGCCATAAACCCATTCATCATTTGCTCGATGAAGAAAAATGTAAGAAGATTTTTTTTTTGAAGCCCTATTGTTAACATTTTTACCAATGATGTGTTTTTATATGGAGAAGTTGTATTCTTTTGCAATTTAGAAACAAAGAGCCCAAGTTAATCTAGATTTTTGGAATTTCATTATTTTTCTATATATCGTAAAAAATTAGATACCTAAGAACTTAACGCTAAAATTTTCTATACAATGTTGCAAAATAAGGGTTGTTGTACAATTGTAAAAAAATGCTCATTTGAAATAGGGGTAGGGATAGGGGCATTTGTTGTCCCAAACAATAAAACTAAAATTTTCATTAAGCTATTTGTCCTCAATGGTTGGTTTTGTATACAGTCGTCGATGTCTTATTGTGGAGAAACAAGTGAATTTATTTGAGCATTCTTGCTAGTGCCACATTCATATGGCTTCTTTTAGAGTGGCTGGAGTACCACTTGTTGATGCTGATTTGCATTAGCCTTGTATTTTGTATGACGATCTTATTTCTCTGGTCGAATGCTACATTTTTCTTTAACATGTTAGACTTGTTTTCATATTGTATTATAGGTTAGGCCAATTTTTCTATGTAGTGGCTCACAACGTAGTCTATCTTTAATGGGTTTTTTGCTCTAAAAAAGATTTAAGCTTCATATTTATTTCTTTTCAGGTCTGCTCCAAGTGGCTCCAAGTGTTGCTTGAATTTCTATTTCGAAGAATATCCTTATTGATGTTGTTGTTATTATCAAAAATGAAATTAATTGGTTCTTAACCTTTCTATAAGATGTTGCAGTAGGGAAAGACATCAAGACATTCCTTGTGGTATTTTTCTTTTCTTGTGTAATGTTCTTTCCTACAATCTTATATCATATTCATCTATTAAAATTCGATTAATGTGGATTCCAAAATACAATTTTTGAACTCTGTAGGTTGCAAGAGGTTTGTTTATTGCTGCTATAATTAGCAGTTCTTGTAATATTTTAACAATATATTACATAGGTAAGTTATTAAGAGTTTTCCCTGAGTTTCTTTTTACATCATTATGAATACTTTATTTCATTTGTTTTGAGTTGGCTTGGTAGTTGGTCTATCTAGAAAGAGAGAAACACTATGATTTTGAAATATAGAAAGATGCCAGTGGTGTTTTTCAGGCCCTTATCCATAAAATCAAGGAAAATATGATGATTTTTTATCCTTTTAGTCATGGTTGTCCTCTCAAGTCCTTAGATTGGGATATCACTAAAAAATGGAACCTTGTGGAGTGTCATAATAATTACAAAAATTTCATGGTTAAAATAAGATCCAGAAATATAAAATGCCCCCCTAACCCCTTGTTATTGGTTGTTGATCATATGATTGACAATGATGTGGTGGTATCTCATATTTGTGGAGTGTAGTCTAGTGATTTGGTGTTAGATATTGAGAAATAGTTGCTACAATATGACATTTATTATCAGTGTGTTGAGAAGGAAATGGATAAGAAGTATAACATTGTATTATAGGTATGGTCCCTTGCTATCGGTCAGACCAAAAAATGTATGGAGGAAATTAATATCTTCTACAAATATTGTCTATAGTGGCATGTAGCCAATTTTCAAATACAATGTGAGTAGATCAAGAATGATCTTAGTGATATTGATAAAACCTATAGAATTATCAAGGATTTGAATAATGTGTATGTGAAAAGAGTTAGTAAGATATAGATTGAGTTTCTACCTCAACAACAACAGAGAGAAGACTTGATTGAGATATTTTGGCTTACAATGGATATGACTAAAGTTAGGATGGAGCGAGTTGCCAATCTATTGGCTCAAGAAAAATCACCTGCTCAACAGTATGGTATCAATACAAAACAACAATAAAAACTTCTCAAACTTATCCAAGCAAATTGTTTTGCAAGCTCTCGCGCACTTGATCGTACACAAAGCAAAGTCAAATATCAAAAAGGGAATCAACTGGCCATAACAAAAGAAAAGAGTTTTCCTACCACACCAGAATGGTTCCTATAGATGTACGAGAATTAAACTACTTTTTTCTCACATCAATGGACACTTCATACTATAAGGAAATTAACCCTTTCCTAAGGATGACAAGGCAATGCCTACTTATCTCCTCTCTGCGGATTCATCGAAAATCTTCCCCTTAACATAGGGTAATGGATGCATAAATATTTGTATACTAAACAACATTATTCAAAAAAATTCCCCTACCATATATATATACACACAAAAAGCACACAGAGATATTATATATATAGTGCCCTTGAGATTGGTCAAGGACATAAGAGTGGAAGAGTTTCCATGGGCAAGGAGTAAAATTAGAATAAAAAACAAACATGAGATTACCATCCATACACTTCCAAATGTTCTTGATTCTACCAACTCATGGAATATTTTAGCTATCTGATATGTCTAGTGCAAGATCATGTTGGCGAATGGGCAATCAACATCACTAAGTAAGAAAATCCTATGTTATCACAGATCTAACTTAAGTTGCTAAACCTTTTCAAAGGAACCTACCCTAATACCAACTATAAGGGAGACAAGGGTGAAATAATATATGTAATTCTAAACTTAATTTAACTTTAATATAGCTATTATTCATAAACTATAACAAATACACAATATGAAATCTTTCACAAGTACCCAAGAGTGGTAAACTTATGTGAAAACCCAAGATGGGAAAAATCATGGGATAATCAGCCTCACAATAATAATGAATCACTTACAATAAGTAGACAACAACTAATAGGATACACCAATCTGAGATTGAATATATGACCACCAACCAATGGATTACATTTACATCTTTTTTCTTGATGATTGAGTGACAACCTAGTGACAAGGACATCAATCTATTAATATCCACTTATATTAATTCTTAGGAATTAGGGACAATTAATTCACAAAAATTGGTGAGAAACTTCTTTCCAACAAAACTCTAAAAGTCCTTTACAAGACTTGTGATGACAATAATTGACACCAATTAATATAAGAATGAAAGATTATGATTTACAATTGATACTGCTTATAATATGATGCTATATGATATATTACTTATCAATAAAATAGAGTATCACAACTATCTTAGATATATTGATGAGATTTATGCCAAGATGATCTCTACTATATATTAGATCTGCACTTCTATTATAACAATATGAATTGTGTGAAGTCTCCTTCCAATTGCTACTATTTGTTTCTAATATAGTAATATAAGATATACTACAAGTCTTCTCAATGTTCTGATCACTGACTTTGATATGACACTAATATGCCGAAGTCTACTTTTATCGCTTATAGCAATGATGTATCTTGTTGTTCTTGATCTACCTTATAAGTGCACAAATATCTCAATATCACTTATAGCATTGATATAGTTGTTTCTTATATGTACTTGTCTCCAACATCGCTTATAGTGATGATATTACTAATTCTGATTTGTACCTTATATGTATGCAATTGTCATCAATATTGCTTACAATTATGATATTGCTATGTCTACCTTGTCTTTGGAAATATACAAGATAGTGGGCTCTTCATGATTACTTTCCTTCAGTATTTTCAAATTAATTTTCAAAAGGAAAGTACTCCCTTGAGTAATCCAATATGGATAAATAACTGATAAGAAATACTCGATGATGTCTTTGGGAATGGGATTGATTCTTATAATTGATGTCATTGTTATTGGATACTTGCACCCATAGGTTGGGATAGCACCTTTGTTTTTCAAAAATGGGCATTTAATGCTTAATCATTGTCTTTGCATATTCATGAATAATCACTACTAATTAGTTTGTTCACTTCACCTGTCATTATGTGATTAATCTTCCATAGGAGGTGATAAAGATAATATCATGCTGATTGTTGATAATGTGATTTTCTATTTGCTGATAGGAAACTACATACATATGTACACACACAACTATGGCTACATTTATGTTGTCTAATGTGACCATGGGAATACTTGAATGGTGTGACAAATTTTTTCCTTTGATGTTCAATCTTCCTAATCAATACCTCTTGTAATGGTTATAATTGATGGGTGATTATGATGATCATTTGAGCAATACATAATGTGATAATATTGACATGTTTGCTAACTAATAATTCATAGTTAACATTACCATTTATTACAAATTGGTTTGGTAATTGATGCTCTGTTTGGTTATCTCCTTAGTGATAATAATTGTTTGATGATCATGTTGCTTGATAAACTTCGTTGGCTAATGAAATAATGTTGTTTTAAGTAATTGTCTATGAATGTTGCATATTAATATTGATTTTATGTCATGTTAATGAATATTGTTATGTGTTAATGAAGTCTTGATTAGTATTGCATATTAATGAATTTTATATCATATTAATGAATCTTATGTGATTGTATTGATTGAATGTTATAGTTCATAAATGGATGGATGAATGAATGAAGTATGTAATTAGATGTTAATGGAGAATTTAGATTGATGTTAGGGGGAGGGGGGGTGAGGCCAGATGAGCTTACACCTTTGCATGGTTGGCCTTGTTAAGTAGATAATATTAAAGTATTCTCAAAACCAAGTGAAGCTCAAGCTAACATACCTTCATAAATTAATCAATTTCATTCATTGTAGGTCTAGAATGATGGGATGATACTCTATGGTATATGTATGAATCTCTAGAGGAAGATTAGGTACTCAATCTTTCATCTTCAACAACTTTATCACTTGCCTCATTTTGGGTCTTGCAGCTAGATATGGATGGGAGCACCACAACCCTATCCCTACCAATTGTTCCATTTTAGCCTTCTCAAACTCCACATTTGTAGTTGTTGGAACTACAAGAGGAGTAATTGAGAGGGAGGGGTGAATTACTTATATAAAAATAAATCCTAGATCCCTTAGATGTCAATAGAAAACATAAACTTTGAAACTGTTATCACTTGGTTAACACACATGCACTCGGTTAACACTATGAATATGTTGTAACTCGACAAGCACTATAATATCAACTGTTACTCAGTAAATACTGAACATGTAGATCTTAAGATATTAAGTGTGATTAACCTTAATTAACTTAGTTACATACATAACAACATGAACACAAGTGACACCAAGATTTAATGCGGAAACCCAATTTGGAAAAACCACCAATTGCAACTAGTTACTATTTTTCACTTTTCTAAAGTGAGCCCTATTAGGAGCCAACCCTGTTAAAGGTTACAAAAAGCATTGTTAGGTGTGACCTTGTTAAAGGGTTTAATCACCCTATTAGGAGTGGCCTTGTTAGAGGTCTTTAGACACTTCAATCTAGAAATGCCACCTTGTTAGAGGATTTACAAATAGTTGTTAGGCTAACTCTATTAAGAGATTTGATTCATTGCTAAAATGGTTAGAGTAGCAATAAAATGACCCGATTGTTGATGCAACTATATTGCTGATTTCAGATCTTAATTTTGGCTTGAATACTTGATCCTTCCTAATTAGATTAATCTTTGCAGCCCAACAATGATATTCTACTTATCCTTCCAATTCACTTCCTCTAAGTATCTTCTTATCTTCCACAGATTCACACATTCAATTCTCAACTTGACCTTATACTTATATCATATACATTGTCAAGTCAGCTTTGAGCACAACTTATAGTAATAATTCTTCATCTCTTCAGTTGGCTAGAACTAACAAACAAATCCATTAAATTCAATATGCCAAAATAAGAAAATCCTTTGTTGATCGACCTAGCTCAGTAGTTACTGACACTGAAATGATTTTCCTGTGTTAACCAAGTGAACTCGATTAACATTGCAACTTCATAAACTTCCTTTAGTAACCAAGTGGGATTAGTTAACACTGGTTCCATATGACTTTTTCTTTATTAACTGAGTGAGCTTGGTTAAAATTGAACTTCTGTGAACTTCTCTTTGGTGCCTAAGTGAACTTGGTAGACAATGTCTTCTAAACTTGGTAAACACTAGAATGCTCAATAGACACAGGAAATTGTCTTCATCGCTCGAGTGAGCTCGACAGACACTGACTGGTAAAGATATGACATTTTGTGTAGCATCAAAGACAATATACAATTAATTAATTATTTTCAACAATCTCCCTCTTTGGCATTGATGGTAACATAACATGTCATAATACAATGAAATTTTTAGAGAAAAATAAAAGGATAATATACTTCATTTTATTCTAATTCTCATCCATGAGAACTCCCTCTATAAGTGTGAGCTCCCTCTAACATCAATCTTTCCTTCTAATTTTAGTTTCTCCCTCTGTCAGCAAATTCTCCAACTTTATTCTTCATCAAACTCTTCCTATTTGACATCTTTAAACATTCAGAAAATTTTCTCTGATATAGCAAACTCTTTCTTTAGAAAATTTCTATGATATGACAATAAACTTCTCCCTCTTTGACGTCTTATGCCAAAGACAATATTCAGTGGATTTCAATGTACTTGATGTACTGATTTCTATGCACTCTACCCTTTCATTATTGCATCAATTTGACTAATATTCAAGAATACTCAGTTGATGCATCACTAAATGTTGTTTAGTGAGCTTCAGATAGGGGAATAACCCCTAACTTACCTCTTAGATATAAAACTGCATCCTTAGGTAATGACTTGGTGAATATGTCTACAATTTGTTCTTTAGTATTCACATATTACAATCTCAAATCTTTGTCTTGCACCAATTCTCTTAGAACATGATATTTTATTGCAATGTCTTGGTCTTGGCATGCATCATAGGATTCTTTGATATATTGATTACGTTGGTGTTTTCATAGAAGATAACCACTAGATCCTTGATTTCTACCTTCATACCTACTAACAATTATTTGAACCAAACAATATTGGAACAATTGACTGCTATTGCAACATATTTTTCCTTTTTTGTAGACTAAAAGATGTAATTATGCTTCTTACTTGTCCAAGACACTAGTCTCTTACCAAGAAAGAATGCTCCACCATTGGTGTTCTTCCTTTCATCAACACTTCCTTACCGATCTGTATTAGTGAAGGCTTTCAAATTTAAGTTGCCTCCTTTCTTGTACCATAATCCATAATCTTTAGTTTCCTTTAGATACCTCATGATTCTCTTTATTGCCATCATATGATTTTCTTTAGGATTAGCTGAAAATCTTGCCACCATACCAATTGCAAGAGAAATATCATGCCTAGTATGTACTACATACTGAAGTTTTTCAATCATAGATCTATATGTGGTCTGATCTACCTCCTTGGAATCATCATTTTTGGAAAGATTATGTCCAGTAGACATAGGTGTTCGAACTGGTCTTGAATCATCCATTCCAAACTTCTTTAGTATCTCCTTGATATACTTAGATTGAGTAATGTAGTTGTTATCATTTTTCTTTTGAAAACCAACCTTCATAAAATAATTATGAAGTCTTTCATTCTAGGATTTGGTAGCTTGTTTGAGACCATATAATGCTTTGTGCAGTTTACAAACCATATCCTTTTTGCTAGGATCTATAAAACTTTCAAGTTTCTCTATGTAGACTTCTTCTTCTAGCATTCCATTGAAGAATGCTGATTTTAGATCCATCTGATACACTTTAAATTCTTTATGTGCAGCATAAGCAAGTAGAGTCCTAACACCTTCTAATCTTGCAACAGGAGAAAAATTTTCACCATAATCAATACCTTCCTCTTGAGAATAACCTTTTATTTTTCTTGAAACTTCTCCATATTCATTTAGCTTATTTTTGAACACCCACTTAGTGCCAATTACATTCTTATCCTTGGGTCTAGGGAAAAGATTCAAAGTCTTATTCCTTTCTATCCGTTCTATATCTTCATTCATTACTCCAATCCAAATTTTATTATCCAAAGCATCTTTAACTGTTCTAGGTTCAAATTCAGTAAGCAAACATGTACCTTTCAATTTGTTCCTTGTCATTGTAGCTTCTAACTTGTCTCTTGATCTTCTCAAGTGCATGGTGCCTTCTTAAATATCTTACAAGTATAGGTACTTTGGATTTAGAGCTTTTTCCACTTGCCTCACTATGATCTTCTGCATCATGCTCGGGTCCCATTGTCTATGGTCCTTAAGACTCGAGTTGCACTGGCTACAACTCGCTAGCTTCTGATTGTGACTCGGGTCCTTTAGACGGTGACTTGGGTTGTAGTGGCTACAACTTAGGCACTTTTGGAGATTTTGGGGACTCGAGAGGTGAAGTATGCTGACTTCCAATTAGATTAGGCAATATATCAGGTTTAAAGTAAATAAACTTTCTGTAGTATTTAGGTTCTTTATTGCTCTCTTCTTCACTCTTTTTTGCAAACTCATCAATCTTCACATGTACACTTTCTATGATCTTATTAGTAGTTAGATTTAAACATTTGTATGCTTTACTTCTACTAGAGTACCCTAGAAATATGCCTTCATCACTTTTGACATCAAATTTACCTTTCCTAGTCTCCTTCAAGATATAACATTTGCTACCAAATACTTTGAAGTAACTTAAATTAGGTTTATAGGCATACCATAATTCATAAGGAGTATGATTTGAGTCTTTCTTCAGTTGTACTTTATTTAAGGTATGAACTATTGTATTGATTTTGTCCTTCCAATATTTGATTGCAACATTCTTTTATATCATCAGGGTTCTTGCATAATCCATGATTGATCTGTTCCTTCTTTCTACTATACCATTCTGCTGAGGTATACCAGGGGCTGATACTTGTCTTTTGATTCCTTTCTCAGTGAAAAATTAATTGAATTCATTAGAAATGATTCACCTCCTCTATTTGACTTTAAACATTTTAGTTTCTTTCATGTTTCTTTATCAACTCTAGCTAGATACCACTTGAATTTTTGAAATACTTGAGACTTATCTTTTAGATACATTATTGTCATCATCCTAGAATAATCATTAAAAAATAAAATGAAATACTTATCTCCACTATAGCTCTCTATGCCAATAGGTCCACAAAGGTCTATGTGCACCAGCTCCAAGACTTCTTTAGAATGATATTTCTTGCTTTTGAAACTTGTCTTGCCCATCTCACCAATTTGACACTTCTTGCACATTCCCATGTTAGGTTTCCTCAGACTAGGAATACCTCTTACTCTTTTTTTTTCTTATCTCGATCAAGTTATCAAAGTTCACATGACATAATTTTTTATGCCATAACCAAATTTATTCTACTTGAGCAATGAAACACAAACTTTCACTTAGATCTAGGTAGAATAAGTTGCCTTTTGTTTGATTACTAGACACAACTAGATTTCCTTTTCCATCTAGTAGCTTGGCCTTCCCATTCATTAATTCTACCTTCAATCCAATGTTATTCAACTGTGCCACACTTAGTAGATTATACTTTAGTCTTTTAACCCAATAAGCATTAACAAGTCTAAGTTCATTGGTTAGTGAAATACAACCTTTTCCTTTTATGCAACAAGGTTCATTGTTTCCAAATATTACACTCCCATCATCATAGTGTTCCATATGTTCAAAATTTGTTTTATCACCAGTCATATGGTGAGAACAACCACTATCAATAATCCATGTATCATTTTTTTTAACATGAGAGATAAGTGTCATCTTATCATCTTCATTAGCTAATTAATCTTTTACAACAATTTAAACCATTTCATCATCATCACTACTATCAGAACTTTTAGCCATGAAACGAGACTTCTTACCTTTATCCTTGTAGTTCTTGTAGTTTTTTAAATCCTTCTTGCCTTTGTACTTGCTTTTCTTCTTTTCTTCCTTTTCTTCTTTTTTTGGACACCTTGCAATAATGTGACCAACTTCTTCACAAGAAAAATAGATTAGAGGAATTTTAACTTTGTACTTTCCTTTGCCTTTGGGATATCTTCTTGCAAGGAAGGCTTCAATGACTTCAAGATTGCTGTTAGAACTGTCTTCCTCTTCACTTTCATATTTTTTTCCTTTATATTTTTTAGCTTTCTTCTTGAGTGACAACTTGGCTTGAAATGCAGATTCAAGATTGCTAGAACTAGGAACATAATTATCATAGTTATCTAGCTCAAATGTTGTCAACCTTCCCACTAGAGCATCCAAATTTATCTTATTATTGGGATCACATCTCATCTCTTGAATAGCTGACACTCTAATTGCATAGATAGGAAGAAGGATTCTAAGTACCTTTCTTACAACTATCACATCATCAATTTTCCCTCCAGAGGCTTTGATTGCACTTACACTAGCTTTGATTCTCTCAACATATTTTGCAATATTTTCATCTTCCTTCATCTTTATCTAATCGAACTAACCTTTTAAGATTTATAACTTGACTCTTCTCACATTATCATCATCTCCATATATATCTTTTATCTTGGTCCACATCTCATGAGAAGTAAAACACCCTTTGACCTCATCAAATTCAACATAGTTAAGAGTAGATGCAATGTCAATCACCATAATGTTATGATTCTTCTTTTCAGAAATCTCCTCCACAATCAAAGTTTCAGTAGGAGCTTTATACTAGATATTAAAATATTTTAGACCTAAATCACTGATGGTTTCTAGATGTAGCTTCATAAATTCCTACCATGCCTTGAAGTTATCTTTGTTCAACTTGGGAATCTCTCTTCTGTAAGACATTTTGATCTTTAGCTTAGCTCTTTGAAACCTTCTTTGTCGGCACCAAAAGCTCTAATACCAATTGTTGTAAATATAAGAGGAGTAATTGAGAGGGGAGGGGTGAATCAGTTACTACAAAAATAAATTCCTAATCCCTTAGATGTGAATACAAAACATAAACTTTGAAATTGTTGTCACTCGGTTAACACACAGGCACTCGGTTAACACATGAGCACTTGGTTAACACTATCAATATGTTATAACTCAGCAAACACTATAATATCAATTGTCACTTGACAAATACTAAACATGTAGATCTTAAGATATTAAGTGTTATTAACGTTAATTAACTTAGTTGCATACATAAAAGAAATAGCATGAACACAAGTGACACCAAGATTTAATGTGGAAACCCAATTTTGAAAAACCACCAATTGTAACTAGTTACTATTTTTCAATTTTTTGAAATGAGCCCTATTAGGAGCCAACCCTGTTAAAGGTTACAAAACAAACTATTAGGTCTGACCTTGTTAGAGGATTTAATCATCCTATTAGGAGTGGCCTTGTTAGAGGTCTTTAGACACTTCAATATAGAAATGCCACCTTGTTAGAGTATTTAAAAATAGCTATTAGGCTAACTCTATTAAGAGATTTGATTGATTACTAGAATGGTTAGAGAGTAACAATGATATGACCTGATTGTTGATGTAACTGTATTGCTGATTTCAGATCTCGATTCTAGCTTGAATACTTGATCCTTCTTGATTAGATTAATCTTTATAGCCCAACAAGGATATTCTGCTTATCCTTCCAATCTACTTCCTCTAAGTATCTTCTTATCTTCCACACAATCACACATTCAATCCTCAACTTGACCTTATACTTATATCATATAAATTATGGAGTTGGCCTGAACACAACTTATAATAACAATTCTTCATCTCTTTAGTTGGCTAGAACCAATGAACAAATCCATTAAACTCAATATGCCAAAACAAGAAAATCCTTTTTTGACCAACCTGACTTGATAGATACTAACTTTGAAATGATTTTCTATGTTAATCAAGTGAACTTGGTTAACACTACAACTCCATAAACTTTCTTTGGTAACTGAGTGGGATTAGTTAACACTGGTTCCATCCAACTTTTCCTTTGTTAATTGAGTGAGCTTGGTTAATATTGAACTTCTGTGAACTTCTCTTTGGTGCTCGAGTGAACTTGGTAGACACTATCTTTTGAATTTGGCAAATAGTGGAATGCTTGACAAACACAAGAAATTGTCTTCATCACCCGAGTGAGCTTGATAGACACTGATTGGTAAAGGTATGACATTTTGTGTCACATCAAAGACAATATACAATTAATCAATTATTTTCAAAAATCATCCAAAAATTTTCCTTGACCATAGGTCTACTGCTCTCTTTCCAAATGCGTAAGTGGATTAGAATTCTATCTATAACTTCCTAGCTTTCCTTCTTTAAGATAGTCTATGTAGTTTCCAAAAGAAAACTAGAACTCAAAATGAAACCTATTCTAGTGATCCCATATTTACCTCCTACAAATTTTGAAATGAAACTTTGCTAAATCTAGAAAACCAATGTATTCTACAATATAACGTACCCAAATTTTCATTTTCTTGCCCTCCTTATCTTTGATTTATAGATGTATTACATGGTTGTAGATTTAACAATGGAGATGTTCGGTGTATGCAGACTATTGGGAAGGGATCAAATGCACTCCAAGACCCTCTTTATGGAGGAACCAACTCCTTTCATAGAAGAAAAGGCTTGTATGGGTTGCCACCTAAGATTGATCAACACCATAGGAAAGGAAGTGAAAGGAAAAGACAAGGTAATAGCAAATCTTTGGCATTAAATTGGTTTAGAGATTGAAGTTCAGTATATGGCATGTTGTTTTACCAAATTCAAATATTTCACATGAAATAATGATATATATTACTAAATATCTTTTAATATCTTAATGTCCATAATAGTATTGTAAATTAACAGTAAATGTTTAATTGTTTTTATATTTTAGTATAATCTTGATATCTTTACTATTTTTTTTTTTGTTATTCGCTATTTGTTGTGTACTAACAACATTGTAAAATTGTGGGAGCCCTTTGGAAAACTCCTTGGACCTAATTACAAAATAATAAATTATAATTTCAATCCTATTTGAAGCAAGCTTTCTAGAAGTTACTTTTATAGTTGTACACCGCTTTCTTTTCAGGTGCACGACAAATATAATGTCTAGTAGACGTTTGAGGCAATTATGATAAGGATTCCTCTTTTTGACTTTATTTTATTTACTAATATTTTATTGCACTCGATTCTATTTTAATTTAATGTTTTTTAAGAAGCTTCATTTGATAATGCACTATTATTTTTTATTAAATAAAATCTAGTTATAAAAAATGAAACATGAGGAACAATCATGTTGACATGTGGTTGGAATAGTGATTCATAAAAGGTTTATAAAATTTGTTTTATAAACCCTTTAAATATTCAATCAATAACATGTATGATGTTCCCTAAGCAAAGATTCCACACTTTGCATCATCTTGTTTGTCTGAGGCATTGAGGAAAGCATTTGGAGAATCCAATGCCCTAATTGAAGCAACTTGAGATATACTAAGTGACATTCCATGCAATAGCCATACCATTCCTTCCCTAGTTACATAGGAAGCTTTGAAGGTTGCTAGTTGTAGCTATGAAACCAAAACTACTTGGGGCAAAGTGGTAGAAGATGCAGAACCTTGTATTTTTTCTTAAAATTAATTCCTATTGAAAGATTTCCCATCAACTTATATTAATCTTATCAGATGTCCACTATCCATTTGAAATGTAAATTTTTGGTTTTGGATTTGATTGTGTATGTTTTGTTAGCATCAATTTTTTGGATCACACTCTGCAATCCATCATTAAGATAAGAGAAAGCAAGAATGGAAAAGTAAAATATGCAAAACAATCCTCTTTTTCTTTTCATTTCCCTTTGGTTGGGCTTGGTTTGTATATTTTACTTTTCAATGCATTCTCTCATCTTGATGATGGATCATGAAGCATAATTTGAAACATTGATGCCAAAAAACATACACAATCAAATTCAAACATAAAAATTTACATATCACCTTATATATTAGATATTTGATGTAACCCACAAAAATCTTCCATAACATAGATGCTAACTTACTTTTGACTAGTTGCAGGTGGGATGGATGTATGGATCTATAGTTGAGGATGTTATGACATGAATGAAGATTCATAGTCTAGGTTGACATTCCATTAGTGTCCAAGTAGAGGAACCAATTTTCATGGGATGTGCAACAACCACTGGTCCGAATACCCTTGTTCAATAGAAGAGATGGGCAACAAGATTGCTTGAAATATTTGTAAGAAAACTCTGTCCTTTCATTAGACTCAGAAGAGGCATTAGCCTAAGGTAGAGGATGCTTTATGCTTATTTCTGCCTATGGTTTGTTTGGTTAATACCAATTATTTGCTATGCCTTACTTCCCACCATGAGTTTTCTATATCATAAATCATTCCTGCCCAAGTTAGTTAAATTTCATTTTATATTAATATTATATTTTCTGTCCAAATTGAAACACACTATTAACCTATTAGCCACCGGTCTCATCATATGGTTGTGGCGTGAACAATATATTCTATGTTTTGATTCAGATCATCTTTAGGACAAGATAAGTTTTGAAAAAGGAAGTCAATTTTGACTATTTAACAATTAGACCTTAGTGTGTGATGTTTAAGCCACCCATTTGATTCATTGAGTTGGTGCATCTTTAATCATATTAGTAAATGAGTCTATGTGATTTCAGATGAACCGTCCAAACAAGTCAAATCATAGAACATGCTGCTTAAATTATATCGTAAAGATGGGCGATGAACCACTCGAACAAGTCAAATCTTGGAATGTGTTGTTTAAACTATATCAAAAAGATGAACTCATTTTTATTTACAAATTTGTATACCATAATTTTTATTTTTTAACACTAGCTTTACTGCTAATGCAAATTACAGAGGTTTCTTTTCCAATTGTACTAGCACTCTTCTTTCAGTCTATGGATATCAACTTGTGCAATACATTCTTCTTGGGTGTTTAGTGAGAGAGTGGTGGAATAACCAATTCATGTGGCTCATTGTGTGCACATCTTCATGCTTCATTGCACGGTTTGATGTTGTAGTGAAGTTGGGATTGTCCAAGACAATATTTGTAAAGGGGTTAGAGGAAGAAGAGAATGATGATGAGGGAAAGTTTACATTTGATTCCTCTGCATTGTTCATCATACCAACAACAATATTATTATTAAACTTAGCAATGATAACTTTAAAAAACCCTTCCTGAAAAAAATGCCAAAAATGCTGGCAAATCCAATATTTTGTGGGCAGGAAATTTTTAATGTCGAGGGTGATTTTTTTGTTCCATATAAGAAAATAAAATATTATATGTTGGCAATTTTTTTTCTTGCCCTAGCAAAAAATCATTTTAAATGTGACAAATTAATATTTTTTCTTGCTAAGGTATAAATAAATGATGGCTGTTTTTTCCCTTGCCAAAAATGAATTAATAATGTCAAAGGCAAAATACTTGTTTTGTAGGAAAATGAATAATAATGGTCTTGGCAAATCTTCAATGGTACATTAAAAAAATATTTAATTTGAAAGCGAAAGTTGCACATGTATTGGCTAGTGACTATACTAACTGTTGAGTAGTCACTTCAAGCTTCAACTTGTGTACTATCTTAGGTGTATTATTATTATTAATGTTGTAACATTATTACATCAGTGCCACTATTACCAAGTCGGCTACCATCACTTTCATATTGTTAATAGTAAATACAATAGTTTTATTGACTATTGATTAATTAGAGATCAACGATAGAAGATGCATCTCGGGGCCACTCGCTTGAAAAGACATGGAGTGGCACGAAATTCTTCGGAATAGAGACACGTGGAAAGGTTTGAATGGAAATCATTACTCAATGTCAGGCACTATTGACTGTCTGACATCAATGCCAGAACATTTCAGCATTTCACACACTTGAAAATTAATAGGAACACGAAAAAATAAGATATGAAAGATCGCGAACACCAAAGAATTAAATGCAACTGCCATTAAATAGCCTCTTCAATTCCTCTTTTATTATCATTTCTCATATTTTTCATTGTTCAATCTGAATTCGATTTGCAGTTGTGCTTTGTAGAGTTTTTTGAATTTTAGTCATGGATATGTCAATTTTCCTGAAATGCACTACAATTGCTCTGCAAAAGCCCTTTTTGGGCAGGATTCCTAATGATGTCCTTTCCATGGTTTGCAAGCCATATGCTTGAAGTACTTTTATCCACTTTGCTATATTCATGGTACTCGGCCATGAATTCTTGAGAAATGATAAGAGGTACAGTGTGTCCACAAATATTACCTCTTGCTTCCTTATGTCTCTTCTCGACCTTAGAGGCAATCAAATAGACATTCTGATGCTTCTGCATAACATTTTTAAGGAAACATTTTTAAAAGATGATGTCAAAATTCTTGTATTGGCTGAGTAGGTACAGGGGCCGAGCATTGGCATCCCTTTTGTAGATGTAGCAGATAAGTGCTGGAGGAAGGCATAGTGTGCATTATACATAAGCATCCTTTCCTGCTTAGCATGAATGAATTACAATTGACTTGCCATCGGAAGTGGGCGCGACTCGAAAAATATTTTCTACGGAAGTTGTTGTTGTTGGACAATATCAGCAAGAATGACTTCACATGGCTAGATGAGTTCAACGCCATCATCTTCTCCAACAAATTCCTCACGGACGAACTTGAAGACCTTTCTAATTAAAGGCTTCAAGCCCTCAACCCCTTAGCCTACTGATGCTTCTAGCCTCTCTGGTTCCCTGTTTCCTTACTCGTTGCCCTTAGGGCAAAAAAATGTTTTAAAGATATTTGTATTTTTCTTTGGATTGGGCTTTGCCTTTTTTTGTAAATTATGAAATAGTAAAATCAGGCTAATTTAATCAATTATTTTGAATATCTATACTATGAATCAATATTATGTACATTATACAGTCTAAAACATTATCAATGAAAACAATAGTTTTTGGCTTCTCAAATCATTGTTCTTGTTAGTCTACGACTTTGTAAGTTTGTTTTTGGCATCTTGATTCTCAATGCACTGTTGAAATGTTACTGTTAGTCTACAACTTTGTTAAAAATAATTAACTGTTAGTCTGCAACTTTGTTAAAAATAATTAACTATTAATAATTAACTATTTTTCTTTAATCTGATTGGTTAAAACAAATAGAGCTTCAAGGAAAATTAAAGATTAATAGATTATAACGTTAACAAAGTTAAATATAATTTTGATAATTTATGTGTCAAATTTTTATTTCATACCTATCTTGTCACCTATTCCTAACCTTTTTTCATTATGAAATCTTTTAAATGATGAAGAATAATTTATAAACAATTATCACAATTTTCAATATATGCTAATAATTTATAGATATTTTAACTATATTATATTTTAATTTTCAAACTAAATAATAAATATGAATAAAAATATAGCATTTGCAATTATATTTTTAAATTGTAATTATTTTATTTACATTGAACTATTGTCATTATTATTTCATATCTTGCACCAATTTTATTTTATAAAATTTAATATATCTTTATTGAATTTTTCATATCATCTTTACAATAAAAAGCTTATGATAGAAAAGAAAATCATTTATATAATAGAATAGAAAATCCTTTATTTATATATATTAAAATTAGTATAATAAATATTATAAATTATATTATATATATAATATTTTATATAAATAATTGAATTAACATCATGATTTTGACATGCTCATTGCTCAAGCTTAAAAGTAAAATAATAATAATTAATAACAATTTCTTTTATTTTTCTCTATATTAATTAATATGTTATGTAAATTCTTTTCAATGACCTCGGCTCAAAGCCTCAATTTTGGGCCAAATTTTAAAAGATTAAAGTAAAGTCTATTTCTACCTAAAATCGGGACACGTGTACTCAAAGATTCTACACAAAATCTTGACTATTGCATAAAAGAAGGATCGACGACCTAAGATGAATTTCAGGCTAATTTGGAGAATGCTTTCCCATGTGCCTAGATTCATCTGGAATCGTGGCACATGTTTGGTCATTGCCAATTGGAAGACTTGGTTAATATTATAAATAATTATGTTTATAAATAATTATCACAATTATCAATATATGTTAATAATTTATAGATAATTAAACTATATTACTTTTTTATCTTGAAACTAAATAATAAATATGAATAAAAATATAATATTTGTAATTATATTTTTAAATTTTACTTATTTTATTTAAATTAAACTATTGTCATTATAATTTATTAATAATTATTAGTACTTGCTAGTAGGTACTAGGCTTACGGCTAAGAGCTAAATATTTCATTTTCAATGTGATTCATTATCGATAATATTTTTATTTTTTTAATGTAAGTACATTGGTTTATATTTTATATTCTAATAATGTATTTTTTAATAAATTATAATATCTTTTTTGTCATTCAATTAAAAATAATATTACATATGTTATATAATCGTTTAAGATTTATTATTATTATATTTTTAAAAATAATTATCTATTATATAATGGAACATATAATATAATTATTTATAATATAATATAATTATTTATAATATAATATAATTATAACCATATGATATATATGTAATCAAACATATATATCAATGATTATATAATCTATTTATGAATAAAATTTAAATTTAAATTAACATAATTACAAAAAAATATAATTATATTACATTTTTATTAATTAAAATAGTTTATATATTATAATAAATTTATTAAATTTAAATTAGATTTATATAAAAACTAAAGGCAAGTACTAGTGGCGCTTGTTTCATATCTTGCACCAATTTTATTTTATAAAATTTAATATATCTTCATTGAATTTTTTATTAAAAAGTTTATGATAGAAAAGAAAATTATTTCTATAATTGAAAAGAAAATCTTTTATTTATATTATATTATAACTATTATAATAATAATTATAAATTATATCTTAGCTAATAAAGGTACCGATGGAAAAAATTTACTTATATATAACCATAACATAATAGGATAAATTTTCCTATTAGTTATTTATTCTATTGCCCAACTCATTCCCATTTCGAAATCATAAATATCATTAAATCGGGCCTTGTACTAGATTATGAAGTATATCTCTCTTCGTAAATGAAAATCCACATAATTATGATTTGAAGTGACATTTATGGACCGATAAGGGCATCCTTGTTATCATTTCAATTCTAGTTTTTTCCTCCTAAAATCTATAACTAGTGGTTTTGGCTTGGAAGCGCTTATTCTCATAGTAGCCCTTGAATGTTACTCTACTTCTCCATGGATACAAATATTTGCCTATATCATGCCTTCGAAAATTGCACTATGGCCTTTTGTGGCCCTATCAAGCAAGAAAGATGGAATAGGTTATTTCGGCCAATAGATGATATGAGCTAAATTACAGTTAGTAGAGTGCTGGGTGAGGGGGTTTTCGATTACGAGTATTCTTGGAGGACTAATAGTGATATTATAGGGCTTTTGGTAGGCTACCTTGCTAGGGCAGGGGTGGAGAAATGGGACATTATTAGGCTGAGCTACAACCTTTTTGACCCCTATTAGTTGCTAGGGCTGGAGATAATGGTAGCTAACATTGATGAGAGGCTACAGATCCCCCTTCCAAAAGCATACATGGAATACAAATTGGATACTCTAGAGCTAGCTAGAAGCCGCAGGCGACCGTGTTTGGTAATTAGGGACAACATTCAATTCTTAAAAGAGTGGCCAAGGATGGAAGCTAGTATTAACTTCCTACTAAGATGGAGAGGTATAATTGAGGATTCTGGTAGAGACTGGCTCCTGAATTATTTGAGGGCCTTTGATGCATACATTCAACCGGATGTAGATCTCTATGATTTGGACAATGTGGCATTCAACATCTCAAATTATGATAAATCAAGTAGAGGTAGGACGACCTACGAGTTTCCTCCAGGTTCAAAGGCCACAAATCTGCATGAGGCTTTAGAGATTATCATGGTTTTTAAGAAATAGTATTGACATACTTAGTTGTAATTCTAGGTCATTTTTATAGTACTATTTCAACCTAGTTAAATATAGGACATAATAATTACATATAGGTATGAGTTATTTACTTCTCGCTAACTGGTTTCTAGTTATAGTTTCTTATTTGACAAGTTGTAATAAGGCTACATTTTATAAGCAGTCCTCTTATCCCGAAAGTATCCTGTATACAATTTTCATATGTGAATACCATTATCAATATAGATAATATATAAAAATAGTGACTTGTTACATATCTTCCTACTTCATAATCTTACTTATGATTGTGTAATTTTGGCATATGGATATCATCTCAGTTTGTTAGTTTGGGTTTTTTTTGATTGCATGTGTGTCACTTTCCAAATCATCTTTTTGCCATGTACAATTTTTGATATCTTTCCTTCATTTATTTGTATCAACTTTGTAGAGTGGAAAGCACTTATAATTATGAATTATATATATATATATATATATATATATATATATATATATATATATATATATATATATATATATATATATATATAATATTTTATATAAATAATTAAATTAACCTCAAATCAGGACACATGTACTACAAGATTCTACCCGAAAATTGAAATCTTGACTGTTGACTAAAAGAAAGATCGACGACCTGAGATGAATTTTGGGCCAATTTGAAGAATGCTTTCCCAAGTGCCTAGATTCATCTAGAATTGTGACACGTGTTCTTGACAAGTGTTACAATTTTGGATGACTCTTGACAATAGTGATATCACTCCACAAATTCACCTAAAAATCATATCGAATCATCGATAATTAAGTTCTATTTTTATTAATTTATTTATTTAAAATGAAAAAAATTATTCAAATGTATATCAATGTAATAAATTTTTACTTTTTTTTATTATTGTTATGTACATTACTAAATTATTGAGTCTTGACTCTTTATGTCGTTTACATGTACATTTTACATACTATTAGTAAAGTACCTAAAACCATTAATTACTTAGTACTTTCTTTTTAACCATTAACCCTGTATGTTTTTAGAGTATGAAGTCAAAAGTTCTCCAAATCAAGTCTAATATGATAAGGTTTTCATATTTCAAATTTTCAAAGACTGGCATAATTCCATGTTGTGTTATGAAGACTGAAAGTGTGAAACTTGAGTATCAGGCGACAACACCAATTATCCAATCTCGATTCTGGGTATTTAATTTTTTTAAAAAAAATTTCATTGCAATTCGCAGCAATAGAAATCTTGATTTTAACTGTCTTAGGTTTACACTTTACAATTATTTTAAATAGGGCTTGAAGAAGAATTTTATGTAATAACTAGTAGCAGGCATGGGAAAAACAAAGTAAAAAACCTCTTGTACGAGTGCAAGAATAAATGAAAAGAAACATATTATAGAACTTAGGCAAGTGCTACAAACCCCAAGTTTCACCGATGAATGTCATGATATTTTTTATCCTATTATCCATGGAGATGTATGAATCATGGGAATTAAACATTCATTATTTAATAAGTGGAAAGATCCATTGATGGAAAGATCCATTGAAGGGGATAAATTATTACAAATATAACAACAATATTCGTGCACATACAAATAAACTAGTTGCTCTGGTTACTAGATTACCAAACCTCGCTATACCTGAAGTATTCCCTTGCCCTGAAATTGTAATGCTATGCACTTAGAATTATGATGAAAATAGAAAGGTAATTGTAAACCAAAACACTTAGGAGGAAATTTTATCCATAACTGAGAGTGAATTTTTCATTATGTTAGACCTAGGGCTAGGGTTTAAACCATAAAGCTTTAACAAGAGCATTGACTTGGACAAACTAGCACAGGCTTATGACAAACTCGAAAGAGTTTTTCAAGATTCATTTATTAAGGGTTTAATAAACTACGAGTCCTCTACTAGTGTTACACTAGACATAGACCATAAGCCTCCTTATCAGTATGATATTTTTGTGCCATGGGTTTAGAATACTATTTCTTTGTTATCATTTTGTTTGGGATTGGATAGTAACAAGGAAGTGGGCACCAATGTTCTTGAAATGATTTATAATATCTGTTGTCGAGGTCAATCAGTTGAGAAGGTAGATGTAAGATGTAATTTTGTTCAACACATTGTTGAATCTATGCAACAATAATTACTAATGATTAAACAAAGTACAAATATAGGAAAGACAAAGACATTTAGTTTCACAAGTTACTTGTGCTACCTTCTTTTAGCAAAGCATCGCCCAATATTTGAGACAAAGAACAACAAGCTTCATATTGAGGTCTATAAGTTTGATGAGAAAACTTAGAAGAAATCAAAGACTCCAAGTCCAGTATATGAGTGGACACATAAGATGAGGATGACTACTGCAATAAAAACTACAACCATTTTGTAGACTTCTTTTTGGCACCTATTTGCCAAAAAATCATAGTCACTTCAATACCTCGATTGTCTATGTCTTGTAAAGATTGCATTCAATTGGGAAGTTAGATTCAATTAGCTGACTAGTTCTTCATGGAAGAGTACACTATCTTAAAGTTTTATGGTTCAGTGGTTGAACCCTGCAAACTTCCAATGCATGTTATAGAAAGGGTTTTTGCATTGGAATATGTATGATAGATGGAGAGCACAAATGAAATTTTCAGTGGACAACAAAAGACAATGATATTTCCTTCCTTGCCTTTCACAATTGGAGGCCTCACATTTGAGAGAAATGCTTTGAAAGTGGCAAATGAATTGGTAACTTTTTTTCACTTTGATTTTGTCAGTCACTAAAATTATGATCCATTGAGCATAATAAAAATAAGACTTATTGCTAATGGGAACTCTAAAATCAAATATCAACATTAGGAGATGCCATTGATAGAAAAGTTAAAAAACAAGGATTCATGGGATGAGGTTAAGAAAGATATGGAGAAACATGCAATAGAGAATAATATTTCAATGCAAGGATTGTCATCCCAAATTATGACATTGCATAAATCAGAGCCTCTAACATACTTAAATTTCTATAAGAAAGCATCTGAACCTTCTAAGAGGTCTATGCGGAAAGAAATTAAAAAGGCATGCACAACTTAATTGTGGTGTCAAAACAAAATGACTGATTTTTGGAAAATAAGGAAAAATTTGGGTGAACCAAGGACATTAGCTAGTTTTGATGAAATTGAGGAGGATGAACTTTTTAACAATTATTGGAATAAAGAGCATCCAACTATACTATATGATTTGGGTAGTGACAGTGATAATGAAAGATAGAAGGACATCGAGTCTAATGCCGACATTCAAGGTATTTAGGATTTTGGGTCAACTAGGGGCAGAGATATTGTTAAACTTCAAATGAGTGATTTTGTTAAACAAACATATAGTAAAGGGGCAACTATGATACAAAAAATGGGTTATGCAAGTATAGGGCCCATTGGTGCAAGTGATGAAGGGATTTGGAATCTAGTTCCAGTACTAGACCCACACAAAAGAGGATGTAATCCAATCATTGGACTCTTTGAGATTGAAGATGATTCATTTAGAAAGGGAAAAAATATTATACTTCTACTTCTGAAGCTCATCCCAACACATTATTTGTTAAATCTTCAAATCCAGTTGTAGTTGATCCCACTAGCACTAGAACTGGCACTAGCATGGATGAACCTTGTGAAAAAAAGAAATTTTTTATCACAATTACACCACCAACAATGTTAGCAGTTACTTCACCAATGTATGCACTAGTAGCTTCTGTACAAAACCTAGAAAATAGTCCTAAAATGCTAAGATTTGGAATGGGCCATCTTTAGTTTGTTGGAAATCCTCAAAATACAATTGTAGGTGGAGTAAGTTTAACTAGAGTTGGAGGAGCATAAATGATACAACTGATAATTCACCTTTCAAACACTCAATCGTGTCAGCAAATCCAGATTTTAGTTTGAACAAGTTTTCATCAAAGTTTGAACAGACAAGCGAAAGAAATATGCAAATTATGAAGACTTTGAAAAGTGATGTAGTTGTTGAATGTTAGGGATCTACGAACATAATATCTCCAACATATGCTCCAAACAATGAAATGATGAACTTCATGGCTATTATGCCCTTGGGTAGAGATAATAATCCACTAGAAAATGTAATAAATCGTAACGATATACAAGTTACCAGTCTTCAAATGGATTTGTCAAAAGTGAAAAATATTGACAAAATCAATATATCAAAAGAGAGCAACAAAATGGTCTACTCTACACTGCTAAAATCAGAGAGAAAAAAAAAAGGCTTACAAAGAAAATAAAAAAGTTATAGGCAAACCTTTATAATGTGAAGGTGAAGGAGAAAGCAACAAACAATAGGTTCAAAGAATTGCAAAATAGGATAAATAATTCTTCTCCTATAGAGGCAATTGTCCAGCAAGAAAAGATGAATGAACAAGTGCAAAATTTGACTAAAGAATTAGATGAGTACCAAAAAAGACTTCAGCATGAACAAGCGTCTACTACACAGTTGTTCAAGTTTGTAGAGAGTAGTGCATAGGTCAACAATAAATTGAAAATTGACCTGGACTCTGCTGTCAAGGAAAATAATAATTTGAAGATTGAATTCGACAATGAAAAGAAAAATTTAGAGTTTAGGGCAAGGATGATTTTTAATTTGCAAAAGGAATTGGGGAATGGGAAGAAAAAAGAGGAGTCTAGTGCAAACAAAATCCACAATTTGAATAAGCAATTGGAGAATATGAAAAAAAGAGAGGAGTCAACTACAAAAACTATCCTTGATTTGAAGGAATTTGAGAATGCAAAGAAAATAGAGTTGAGTGCTAGTGCAAGCACTAACATGATCCACCATATGAGGAGGGAATTGGAGAATGCAAAGAAAAAAGAGGAGTCAACTACAAAGAAAATCCTCGATTTGAGAATGGAATTGGAGAATGCAAAGAAAGAGGGGTCTACTCAAAGACTCCATGATTTGAAGAAGGAATTGGACAATGCAAAGAAAAATGAGGAGTCCACTGCAAAGACAATCCATGATTTGAAAAGGGAACTCGAAGATGAGAAGAAAAGAGAGGTAACTACTGTAAATACAATCTAAGATTTGAAGAAGAAATTGGAGGATGAGAGGAAGAGAGCAATAATTGACAAGGGCAACTAGAGGAAATACAGAAAAAGAGTGAAAAAGAGATGTCTGAAATGAAGAAAAAGATGGAGAATGTAATTGTAGAAAATAGAACAACCTCTTCCGAAGACCATCATGTGAAGGATACTATAATAAACATGGTTAAGCTTATCAAACAAGAAAATTGGGACAAAATAATGAAGAATAGTGATAGTTTGATTGAATGGCTTGATTTAAATAACAATCTCAGACTTGTCTTTGAAAATGTAAAAAATGATGTTCTAGGTAAAAGAGAAATCTTCACTAATTCCTTAAAAAATCTTGCTGACCAAATTTTGAATAAAGTAAAGAGATCCAATGACAGGGATTTGGAAAACCATGGAATACCACTTGGATGCCTTTGTAATGACCATTGATGTCTGTCACAATTGTGAACAAGTAACGGAAATAGCTCAAGCTCTCAAATCTGCTTCCAAAGACTTGATGAAGATGAATAACATAATACTAAACTTGCTAACTTTTGGATTACCAAATCCAGCTAATTCAGATGATAGATTCATTAAAAAAGAAAATTACATGAAAAAGTTGTAGGACAACATGAATTCTGATTTAGGAAACTTGCCTAAGGAAACCACTCCAGAAAGAATTGCAAGTTGCATCAAACCATTGTCAACAATGAATGAAGTTATAGATAAATTCCTTGATTCATGTAAAACTATCTCTCAAAAGTATTTATTGTTGACAAGGTTACAACTATTTAGCTACAACCTCAAACAAATGGAGCTTCCAAATGATGTAGAATGGAGCACCCTAAAGAAATTCATTGAAGTTGGGTCATCTTCTCAAACTGTTACCGTTGTTGTCAGTGGAAGTCATAACTGATAGCACTTAGAAGTAACAACTTAGTAAGTGATAGCACTCTAATCGTTTTGTTACTTGTTGCTCTTTAATTTCAATTTTGTTTAATGTTAATTGTTACAAGAATCAAGAGCTAACATATCAAGATAGTTGGGTAGCCATACAATGGCATACTATTACTACACAAAGCAGATGGAAATTTTTTTTCTACTACTTGAAAAAATTGTACAATTGGCAATGTGATTGTATGCCAAAGTAACAAGAATCATAATCAATAAGCTTGAATCGAATTGTGAATCGAATCGTCAAATCGTGTGAATCGCATGAATCGTTGTGATTCTTGGAACTATGTTGTATACACATAATGTATTATGTAGTAATAATCTAATTATATATACAATTACAAACTGACCTAAAACTATTGTTGCTCCCTTGTATCTGCAAAAGAGAATTTAGGGTCAATGGTCATTTCAATTTGACATCGAGTCATTTGCAAAGGGTTGTAATTGTTTGTAATTGTTAAATGTATTATGTTATAGGCTGATTTATAATTATAAATTATAATACAATTTTTTTAAAATAGAGCTTATTCTATTAAATGCATTATGTTACAATTTCTTAAAGAAACTAGAATCAATGAAAATCTCAACATATTAAAAAAATACAATCAATGAAAATCTCAACATGTAAGCTTGTAACGTCAACATGTTCAAAAAAATTTAAGCATCTATAAAAGGGTAGTGAATGAAGGCTATAAATTGACTTCTACAAACATAATTAATTAGTAGATAGAGTCTTAGATCAAAGCTACTACTACTAGCCTACTACTTGACTCATGTAGAAGTTAGAACTTGAGGTTGAGAAGTTGCTATAGTTGCCAATCCATCTGGACCGGCTCAACATCAATATTATCAGAATCGTCCTCATTTATCACATATAACATTTCATTGTTCATTGTGTTTTCTTCTGATTCACTATCAGCATCAATATGCATGCCAAAGTCAACATCATCTTCATTGCTTCCAATATCAGGACATGAACCACTGCCACTGCCACCGCCACTGTCACCGCCATTGCCACTACCACTACCACCACCACTGCCACTATCACTTGGGTCTAAAATGTAGGCAATCCCTCTTCTTTGACATTGGTTGCTCCAAATGTTGAGAGCCTTGTCATAAGGGAAACTATCTACGTCATACCCAGAATTATAGAGCCTCAAAAAATTATCCAAAATTTTGTCTAATTTTCTTCTAACCTTTGACTTCAGGAAGCCCAAAGTACTAAAAACTCTCTCATCCTCCACTGAACCCAATATCATTGTCAAAAATAAATCGGTAAGCTTGAAATATTTTGGTATTGACTCTCTCAACTGATTGCTCTCACCAAGATTTTTCCAAAGCTTTGTTACCGCTCCCTCTTCATTTGGGTTCTCCATAAGATCATTTTGTTCCCTCATTATGTTTGCAAAAGAATATGATTGATCTCTCAGTCAAGATTCATCTAAAATTGCATTTATAGTTACTCCATTGATTACTTTAGGTTTGCAAAAATGCTAAATCAAAGTCATCATCCTTCTTCAAAAATCAATTAGATAGTTTAGAGACCAATATTGTGGAAAAAAAATTAACATTGCTTCAAGTAGTTCCTTTGGGGGGAATCTAAATCTAAGTTTTGATGAAAGATTTTAGAAAACTCGCATGATAGAGTCAAGCACAGAGTCTTTGATCTTCATGAAGTCTTCACTTGTAACATGTGAAAGTACCTTCTCTAGTTTTGATTCAACTTCGCTTCCTACTTTATTGGGGTTGGAGTCAGGGTTGACGTGAGCATAGTACTGCATTGGTATGTCAACTCCACGTACCCTGGCATAAACCTCATCGTTTGCACCAATATGTAAATTTTTTTGAGGATTATTCAAATCTATGATTCCTATCCACTTTGCAAACTTTGATTATTCTAATGGTTGTAATCGATACATAGTATCTAGGCTATTGCATGTCATTTTACACAACTTATTATATTATGGAATGTACATAACTCTTTGTTGAACCTTTTTTATAATATTTCTCATGTCTTGTAGCATGGAGAGAATAAATGCTAAAGTTAAGAGTATCTTAACATTAGTTAGACTTGAATATAGCCAAGGGAATCTATCTCGCACAGAGTGGATTAGTCCAAGAAAAAAATGATATTCATAGATTATTTAGTGTGCTGGTCCATTGAAAGAGATCCATCTGGTACCATTGTCTTTAAGAAGCTTTCTCCCATCAGTAAGTCCTTGAGCAACGTGTTGAAATTCTCATACTCATTTTGGACTTTAACAAAAGTATTGGTAAATCTCTTTGATTAGAGATTCCACTTTAATTACACAACCAAAATTGCTGACAATTCCAAAAGCTAGATTCATTCGATGGGCCATGCAATGAATGAGAATAGCGTAGGGTGCCAAATCATTCTTGATCTTTTTGCAAAGACTGCCTTTATGACCTTACATAACTGAAGCTCCATCAACTCCAACACACACAAACTTTTTGGCAATCTCCATTTTATCCAAACCTCCACATTCAATTAGAGTACTCTTTAATAAATCATATAAATTTTTAATTGTCGCACTACAATTCAATTTAGCAACAGATAGTAGAAAGGGTTGATGACAAAGATTATTTATAGTATAAACATGCATGTACACCTAGGAAGTATTATCAATTATTGTAACTTTATCTAGAGATAGTGTAATGAAATTTGAGTGTTTTATTTTTTCCT
This sequence comes from Cupressus sempervirens, assembly GCA_028749045.1. Classification (NCBI taxonomy): domain Eukaryota; kingdom Viridiplantae; phylum Streptophyta; class Pinopsida; order Cupressales; family Cupressaceae; genus Cupressus; species Cupressus sempervirens. The sequence continues at coordinate 192,775,076 of CM053783.1, read as the reverse complement.
TCATATCTTCTTTTTCAACCTGTGCAAGACATCTAGCCCATTCCCACCTGTTGTTTACTAACTAGTGACTATTCGGATAGTTTCAAAGTTTGAAAAAGCACAATAAGGTAGTACTTGAAGGGCAGTCTATCATAGGACATCCTCTACTCAAAATATAAAAGACCACACTTAATTGAACTACTTTTCTCATATTTTGCACTTCCATTTCTTTCCCAATGAAATCTTCGATAAAACCTTTTTCTATGAAATACTTCTCTTGTATTTGCTAGTGTAACTCATATATTTTGGCATTCCTGATATGCAAACAGTTGTCCTTTTTTTTTCCAAGTTAGCACAAATTTTTCAACTCCATCTATAGTTTCCTCTTTATAAACTTTACCGACATGCTTTTCTATGGTATCAAGTTTAAGCTGCAACCTCTTCTCCTTCTTTGTTATCTCTATGCAAATCTTATATCTGCATTCTACAGGAGGCTCACCATCAATTGGATTGGGCACTAGTTCAATGAACTAGTACTTCTCCACCCATTCTAACTGAAAATTCTTTTTGGATAGATCTTGAGAAGATCGATCTTTCTTTGATTCCAATTTTCTTTTCCCTTTTTGTGCATGAACATGATTTATGAAATCACTTTTGGTTTTCTCACCCGACTATTCTGGGACTGACTCCACCTCTATAATATTTGTTTCTAACTCCTTACTCAGGGGAAGTGCCTCCAAATCATGTTCAAGTTCGTTCTTGACTGAGATATTAGGTTCACCAACTTGAACTTCAATACGGTCTAAGTCTCCAACTTGTGATGAATCTCCTTTTTCAATAAGCATTGGAGATCTAACTTGTGAATCTTGTAGGTTGCCAACATTTCCACCACCAAAATATGTCACTATGCTTCTGTGTTTTGGTAATGGTGGACTCTCTTGGCTTTTAGGGATCCTACCAGAACCCCTGTTACCACTCTCATTTGACATTACAAACTGATAAAGGCTGCAAAAAAAAAATCAACTTAGTTGTTGAACAAAAGACTCAAATAATGATGACTCAAAGACTATGAACAGTGACAGTAGACTACTTAGAATACATATAATAACAGTAATATGATTCATTCTCAAATAATGGTACTACTGCTATGATACTATAGTTTACGGTACTACCCAATATAATTCACAAACCTATAGGCTATCTTAGCATGTGAGATGTCCAATCACCAATGGTAAAACTAAAAAATAACCAGTACCATTGTACTAGTATGGTAGTATCACTATTGACATAAAAAAAAAATTAAAAATCACTTGCCTTTTATGAAAACTAGGGTCCACAAGTCAATGGGAAATGCACTCAACACTCTAAAACTTCAGCGGCAATAAGAAATGCCAGTCTCCAAACTAGAAAATAGTGAATTGTGTAGAATAATAATATCTTATGGTCTAATCTAAGTTGGCAAATTATGTGGAATTAACAAGTGGGAATGTCAAACTTAGGCAAAGTGCACTTTCCTATGCAAGCCCACAGTATGAAACAATTGGGTAAACGGGGCTGGTGGTTAACACATGTTGAGAAAATGGTAGGCGACGCCCAACCCAAGGGAAAATTATTTGGTTGTAGTAATGGTGAAATAATGTGGGCCAATAAGAAACAAACATGCAAAAGCTGGCAAAATGTTCAAAATAAATGTATCCAAAATGTATATTGCATTGGCGATTGGACCGATATTTGTGATGAATCATGTGATAACTAATGGGCAACTACCATGGGCATTGAACCCAAATTTGATAAATATCTAGTGACGTAGTTGGCCTATGTTGCATGTGCTATTAACCAAATGATGATCGACCCATGAGACGAGATCGCCAAAAGGTGAATATTCACCACTACAGTAATCTCTGAAACTTAGCAGGCCTTTCTTGGAACATTGGCTTAATTCAGTGAAGGGTTTTTTTCCTATCTAACAATCTCACTTATTTAAATTGCATGAATCTTCTTAGAAATATTCTTCTACCATGGAATGATTTATCTTTCACCCTTTCTAGTGAGGAACTCTTCTTCCATTAACAATATGTCTATAGTTTCGTACCATTTCTGAATATATATTTACAGTCCACTAAATTCTTTGAATAAGAAAAATTAGAAATTCAAAATCTTTATAATTCAAATTTAAGTTGGAGAGTTTCTAGGTACTTGATAAGTATGTTGTGTGTGGCAATTACAATTGATTGTCATTTTCCCCCTTGTGAACATTTCTATAGTTCCTTTTTCAATAGTGTTTATTTTTTTACTTGTGTAGGTCTCTTTTAGACATTTCTTGATATGCTTGACATGATTTTTCATTTTAAAATATAAATAGCTTCTCTTCTTTTTTAGTATCCATGCTAAAATATTTTGATAATTTCAATATATCAAATGTCAACAATTTGAAATGTAAATTTGAGATGATAAGTTGTTTTCATTGAGTATTTTTTTTATTGTGAAGTAATGTCATATAGTTTTTAAGGATTTTTTTATAACTACCATCTTCCTTTTACTATTCAATTATAGGGAGGTGACTTCCCAAAGAGAGATGGTAAACACTTGCACTTTACTATTATTTGATTACTTAGTAGCTGGTGTATATCTTAAGTCTCATGTTAAAACATACTCCTTGTAAAGTACAATATGATCTAAATCCAAAAACCTTCCCCTTTCCTTATTCTAGATTGGGATGCTTGTAGGAATGTTGAATACAAAGATAATATCCTATGACTTCAAGTTTGAGTGCCCTATTCTACAAAGTGCATGTACATGTGATAATTGTAGACACTTTACCTAGAGTTATGTTAAACTTTTATAATATCTCTTTTGGGTATATGAAGATACCCATGGAGCCCAATGCTTGTAAGCATAACTTTTTTTATTAATGATTCTTGATGCAATAAAAATATACTTGAACTCTTGAGATAACTACCTAATATAAATTGTAGCTATCTTATTATTCTCAAGAATACAAAAGGTATTCAGTCTATTGGGAATTCAATGTCTAGTTAAAAGCTAAAACTATTTGCATGGCTCTCTATAGGTGAATTGTATCCCTTAATACTACATTATTAATATAAATTATAAATGTGGATCTATATCGAGACATTTTTCTTCTTCTTTAGTTTCCTGCAACAATATGATATTAATTTATTTTAGATCAACAACTTTGTATAAAAGTTAGACAAGCCAATGTATACACCAGTCATGTTATTTTGGAATCATAGCTGGAAAAGATAGTGATAGAAAAACTACTGTCAATAACAAGTAAAGATGCATCATAGATTATTAGGCTTTAGTTTGCATCATAGTGAAGAACACATTAAATAACTTGGGTATGAAAGAATACTTCTCATAGTTTTGTTCCTATGATTTAAGTCTGATCATCCTCACATGTAGAAATAAATTGGTAACATGCATTTGTTGTACTGTCCCCTATAGAATAACTTAAATTCTGCCCTCAATCTAAAAGATCTAAAAGGATCCACGGTTGCAAGAAACCAAGAATTTCTAAAGGTTATATAAAATTATATAACTGGTTATAGAAATTTGCTAGTACACCCTTGATTTTATTCAAATTTGAACTCTTTTAAACTAGAATTTAGTAATGAATACCCTATACATTGATAGAGGAAGGTAATAGATAATATTATCCACACCTAAGTCTGCACCCTTAGTTTTATTTGAATTTGAACTCCTTTACACTAAAATTTACTAATGAACACCTTATACATTGATAGAGGAAGGTAATAGATAATATTATCCACACCCAAGTCTGATATGATTTAAGGTAATCTATTTTGAGCACTAGTTTGATATTGAGAGTTGACAACAGTATGAAGTTTCTATTTTGGATTTTTTTTTTAATGTATAAGATAGTACTTATCCAATTGTTGTTTTCTAGTTAATCCTCTATATTTTGTGGTGGCCTACTAATGATTTATCTGATATAATATGCTAGTACTAGTGCATGCTTATTCTAGTCATAGATGGGTCATGTACTCTCTTCACTAAATGTGTGCTAGGTTATGAAGCCTTTCCTATATGTAATTGATAATTGTCCTCCAATTTGCTAGCTTATATATATATATATATATAATGAGTGATGGGATGGAAGTGTTGACTAGGTGCTTAGAGCCAATATTATTCAATGGTATAAAGTGTGGAAGAAAACTTATATTGCAAGTGTGCATCTTATTTCTTTCTTCTTATGTGATGGTTTTGTTTTAATCCTGAGAAAAGATGACTGGATATAATTACTATTGCTGCTAGGGCCATGTAGTTGTTCCTAATGTTGATTCCACAATTTCTTCTTCATTTATATGTTTGGCTATATATATTTTTATCATTGAAGTTTACTTCCGTTGATTCTGTTCCCTTTTCTGATTGTTGTGCTGGAAATCTGATTGAAAAGATCATTGTTGAAAAATGAAGAAGATTGATTGCAAAGAGGGAGATTGTTGATGAAGAATGTTTTCAATCATTGTTTTGTCACTAATGTCAAACCTACTATTTGCTGGAATGTCAATTGCTTATAAGATCCAAGTACTATCACTTAGTTGATTGATGAAAAGGATTTAATCAACAAGACGTAACAAAAGCACCTAAGGTAAAGGTTGAGTTATGGTTTTGTAATGAAGTGCAAGGATCAGTTAAGACAATGGTAAAATGATATATTGAAAATATACTTGAAGATATAGAGGTTAGCCACACTCAGAAACACTGGAGGAATAAGTTGTAACAAGGTTGTCTACAAAGCTTAACTAAGTTCATTAGTGAGTTTCGAGCAAGCCAGTTCATGCCAAGCAGATTTTTAGTTAGTGCTGAGCAAATGCAAAATCTAGTGTGTGCCAAGTGATATAGAAGGAGCCAAACAAAGTAACAAGTGCCGAGCATCAAAAAAACTTAGTGGATGTCGAGTGAATCCATCGTAGGTGCCAAGCATCAGTAAAATGTAGTTAGTGCCGAGTAACATAGTATGTGCTGAGCACCAAAATTTCAATAGTGCCAAATTGCTGCATTATTTGAAAAGTGAAAGATTTTCTAGATCTAAGCCGACAAGTTTATTACCTTGAATTTTTTGTGAACCAGATAGAGGATAAGGATGATGAGCTGGTGGCACAAAATTTTAGATAAATCATTTTTAGGTGAATTCAGGAGGATTCTTCATGATGTTTTTAGAAGAAACAAGATATGGGTTAGTTTCAATGAATCCTACCTAATCCATTTGAACTAAAATTAAAGGAGGGAAGAATCAAATGGGAAAAACATTTTCTAGACTTCTATTTAAGGAGTCATAGGCCAAGAAGTTAGAGTTGCTAGGGTGCCAAAATGCAAAGTTGTTGAAGGATGTCAAGGAGAAGGTATTAAGAAGGAAGAGCAGAGCACAGAGACTATGCTTTGATAAGTGGCCATATAGGAGATTGCATTGGTATATTGAGCATGAAGACTCAAGGAGATAATGCTTGAAAGGAGAACAAGCTTTCAGAGCTGTAGAGACTGAAAGCTAGGCAAATTATGAAGAGTTGAAATCTGCAAGTCAAGTTGTGAGTTGTATCAGGTCAAAAGCCCTTGTTGTTACTCTCTAACAATTATGCAAGCTAGGGTAAAATCCTATAGACTTAGCTTGGTTTAACAACCATTTGTAAATCTTTTAACAGGGTGCCATTCCAAGTGAATGTTCTAAAGTCCTCTAACCAGGCTCACTTCTAATATGGTGGTTAAATCCTAACAGTGTGTTGTAGCCTTTAATAGGGAAGGCCTTTCATAGGGCATCACTTCAAAAGAGTGAGAATTGAGTAGCATGTTAATGGTGGTTTTTCCCAAATTGGGTTTCCACATAAAACACTGTGTTATGTGTTGATCTTCCATGTGTTATGTTTGCATGCTGATTTTATAGTAACTTGCCAAGTAGGAAAGTTTAATCTTGGATGCATGAAAATTTTAATAGGCTCACTTTACTTGATGAAAAAGTTTTAATTGGACATTTGGACCTTGAATAACTGATTCACCCCCACTCTCAGTTATTCTAAAGTATTTCTAACATGTTGTCATTTAACTCCATATATATGATATATCCTTTCTGTTGAAGTGTTACAACTCTTATATATCCAACAGTCGTTTCTCTTTATTCTTAAGAGATCATACCCCCTCTTATTATCATTTACAAAACTAATTCTAATATATGTTTGATTGTTACCTATGATCAACATAATGCAATAATGTATTATGATCTCCACACTTCACTGATTTATCAACAATTAGTCAATATTCGTTTAGCCACCATAATATTGATCAAATATGTTCAAATAAATAATTCTACTATCAAGATCAAAATTGATTTTCTGAAGTGTCTTTAATTGCTATCAATATGATTAAAGTGACTCATATTAAATTTTTCATCTCAGAAGTTTGTCTTTGATATTAAATATATCCCTTGTATCTCCTTCCAATATGTGCTTGTTAGCATGTATGAGGTACGATATTGTTCATGTGGGTGTATGCTTTCTTCTATAAAATTGTTATTCCCAATACTAATATGATGTTTGAATATTAAAATAGGCATAGGCTGATTTTTTTTTTCAATGGTATATGTTACCATCAATTAGTCTAAGCAAAGATCATGTCCTCGAAGTATTGCCGGTGCTAGCTTTCCTCTTATCCATGGCAATTATAATTTATTATAATTTGTTTGGGTAATTTAATTGTATTTTTATTAACTCTTATTCCATATTAATATTTATTATATTATATTATTTAAATAGTATTGTTATATTCTGTTATTAATCTATATGTTTTCTTACAATACATAAATTTATGAAATGAGAATTATAATTATAATTTATCTTTGATACATGCTAATATTCTAGAAGCATAATTATGACAATAATTAAATTTTTATAATGACTTTTGAAGAGGACTAGGCTATCTTATTTGTTATTTTTTCCTTTAACAATGTGATTTGCTGATGCATATTGGTGTAACTTTTTTTGGTGTTGTCAATATAGACATTTGACCATAGAGTTCACTTAGTATCTATTTTCTCCTTTTTTTGCATGCTATTGTTTATGCCATTGACAACCTATGTAGTAAGATGATATTATGATTTGTAGAGGGTTGTTTTTGTTATTGTTATTGTTTGTCTAGCTGGTGAGCTATTATGTGATGAATATTCCCATCACTTTTTTGTTTTGAAGCTTAGGTTGTAATGATGTCAGATTCAAATATGAAGAGTAATTCATTTTATAACCATGCTCTAATTTAATTATGCAGTCTCGATATCAAGTAACTTAAATTAAAATTAATGATGTTAGTCTGTAGCCTAGAAAATGGCTCATGGAATGTGTTTTACAAGAGTTTGTTATGCACAAAAATGATGTTTATAACTTTATAGTTTTTGTTGCAAAAGATGTTTAATACTATTATCATTTTGAGTTTGTAGACTATTGGGAAAGGATCAAATGCACTCCAACGACTTCTTTATGGAGGAACCAACTGCTTTCATAGAAGAAAAGGCTTGTATGGGTTGCCACCTAAGATTGATCAACACCATAGGAAAAGAAGTGAAATGCAAAGATAAGGTAATAGAAAATCTTCCATAGCATAGATGCTAACTCACTTTTGACTGGTTGTAGGTGGGATGGTTGCAAGTGATTTGATAGTTTTTGATTAATTAGGCAATAGTATTGATGTGAAGGAATGGGTTGAAGGTGAAATTGTCACCATGGACCCTTTTTGTATGAATTGTTACAGCAAAATTTTCATCATTTAATATGATTTCATGGGCACAATGTTACATGAAATTTGATAACTGTAAAACCTTCATCACATTAGCCATTACTATTACTTCACCAAAGATCTAACCATTTGAAGTGATTTAACCATATCATTTGCGGGTTTCACCATGTTATTTGATCGTTCACATGTGAAGGCACATACCCCAAATCGAACGATTGTCGCATTATAAGCCTACATCGATAGAAGTGATATTTCATCATTTGACTTATCCTTTCAATTGCCCAATCGTGAATCCCATGCTTTAAGGGTAGAGTTATGATCACATAACCATGACACCTGACAATTAAACTTTAAGTGAACCGTCAAACATGCGAGTAGTTGTGTTTCACACCATCACTACCTTGTATAGGTCATGTTTCACTACCTTGTACATATCATGTTAACTGAAGCATTGAAGGTGCAAACGTTGTAACCCTCATTTGATAAAACATTGGTAGGTACATATGAAACACTGGGTTTAGCTTTATTGTTATATCTTTAGGGGTGGATGACGTAACTCACCTAGACATTGTGGTTAGAAATTGTGTAAGCATTGGCCACACAAATTTCACCAAACATTTAGCGGATGTTGCAAAACCTTGCCTTGACTTCTCTATATATTTCTTCGATGCCCGCCTCACTCGAGCCATTGAATAAGCATTAGAATCCACCATTTGGCATTTTGTTTAATTGTTAATGAGATTTATTTCACACAAGTGTACTAGAAACCTCAATTGATAGAAATTTTGTTTCTTCATTTGATGTTTCATATATCGCTATAGTTACAACGATTAGGCTTCGTGAGTCAAGATACACTATAGCTATCGTAGTATGGTCAAATGAGATTTTTGGCACTACATCTCTATAGAATATAGTAAACTCTTCTATCATTATACAGAGAAGGCCTAATCTTGACATAGCAATGATCAATGAGGAAAGTATATTGCTATGATATATAGTGATCCCTTTTATCACTATGTGAAGAAAATGCAAAAATAATATAGCGATGAGTGATAAAGGAGGCTTATCACTATAACATATAGTGATCATTGGTAAATGGAAATTAAATATAATCATTACAATGATGAGCTATAGAGATGTTGTATTGCTATAAGTCATGGTGATGAGTGTTTTTGGTGATTAAAAAGGAGATATAAAAAATGCATAAAAATTCCATCCATATCGATAGAAATGTTGTTTCTTCATTTGATTTTTCATATACTGCTATAGTTACAACAAATAGACTTCGTTAGTTAGGATACACTATAGAAATCACAGTATGGACAAAAGTGATTTTGGGTACTATATTGCTATAGAATATAGTGAACTCTTTTATCACTATATGGAGAAGGCCCAATCTTGAAATAGTAATGAGTAATGAGGAAAGTATATCACTATGACATATAGCGATCCCTTTTATTGTTGTGCAAAGAAACCAACAAAAACAATGTAGTGATGAGCAATAAAGGAGGCTTATTGCTATGACATATAGTGGTCATCAGTAAATAGAAAAAAAATATAATAATTACAATGATAAGTGATAGAGATGTTGTATCACTATATGTCATGCTGATGAGTGTTTTCAATGATTGAAAAGTAGGAGATATAAAAACACATAAAAGTTTCGTCCGTATCGACAGAAATGTTGTTTCTTCATTTGATGTTTCATATACTACTATAGTTACAATGATTAGGCTTCATGATTTGGGATACATTATACTGATCACAGTATGGTCAAAAGAGATTTTGGGTACTATATTGCTATAGAATATAGTAGACTCGTCTATCACTATACGGAGAAGGCCTGATCTTAACATAATGATGAGCGATGAGGAAAGTATATCGCTATGACATATAACAATCCCTTTTATCACTATGTCCCACATTGGTCAAAATTTTGACCAAAGCATCGACTAGGATGCTGTCATGGGTTTGGCATCCTGATTGATGCTTTGGTCAAACTTTTGATGAAAATTGATTGAAATTTTGACCACTAGTCTCATTAACAAGGGAAGCCATTTTCAACCAAATGCATCATAAAAATTGTGACACTAACAATAATTGGTGAGGTTTTGATGACAAAAATGTTTGTCAAAAAATTTGACCAACATGAGTCCAAAATTTGACCAATTTTCATCAAAAAATGAGTCAAAATATACTAGTGGAGGATGATGGAGAATGAGAACATTGAAAAATAGAGTCAAAGGATCAAAGATGTTGTTACTGTTATCAAAGGTGCTAGTGGAACTCTTGAGGAAGATGATGTAGTAAGTAAGATATTTAGTATTTTATTACATTTGTATGCTATTAGAGTTTCAACTATTCAAGAAGTCAAATCTTTAGGTACTAGTGTTATTACTTTGGATGCATTAATAGGTAATTTGACTTCTTTTGAGTTAACTTTGATAATAGTATGCCTAATATTGAAGTTGTAGTCAAGCCATCTATAAGTCTTGCACCTACAAGAAAATGAAAGGATATTTCAATTAGTTCTTTTGCTTATTTCTGTAGTATCTATGAATCTATTTTGATTGAAGAAAAGGAACACAAGGAATTATAAGTGTTTATTGCTAGGAGGTTTACCTAGGAGAAGTGGTAAATACAAAGGTATAATTCCTTCAAAATGTTTTTCATGCAAAAAGTTTGGACATATTTCTTTTAGATGCCCTAACAAAGTAAAGAAGGAAAATGAAAGAAGATTCAAGGAGGACAAAAAGAAAGTATGTCACCTAGCTGAGGAGGTGTTACTAATGAGGAATATGATGGAAGAGACAAAGAAGAAAATGTGTTTGTTTCTTTAAGGAAGATCCCTTTGAAGATGGTGAAAAATAATTGTTTCCAGTATGAATCAAAATGGAGATTGGATGATAATAGTGGTTGTTCTCATCACATGACTGGTGACAGAAGAAAATTCATCAAGATGAAAGAATACAATGGAGGATTGATAAGGTTTGATAATGATACTCTTTGTGTAGTAAAAGGTAAGGATTCTATTGCTTTGAACAATAAAAAAAATTGTGATAATGTATATTGGGTTGAAGGTTTGAAATACAAATTTCTAAGTGTTTCTCAATTGAATAACAAAGGATATAGATTAGAGTTCAATGAAGGAATGTACAAGATCATTGGAAAAATAGGAGATGTGATTGCTAGTGGTGAAAAAATCAGAGGCAACTTGTTCCATTTGAATTTTATTATTAAGAGTTATCTAATTGCTAGAACGGAACATGGTTGGTTATGACACAAGAGGTTTTTCCATGTTAACTTTGATCATCCAATCAAAGTGAGTAACATGAATGTAGTGAGAGGTTTTCCTAACCTAATGAAATCAAACAATGTAATTTGAAAAGAGTTTTATCTTGGGGAGTTAACCAATTCTAGTTTCATTAGTAAAAGTCATTCTTATGAAAGGATCCTAGACATAGTTCACATCGATCTGTGTGGATAAATAGGAACTCATAGTTATTATGGAGACAACTACTTTATATTTTTTGTGGATGATTATTCCACAAAATGATATGTGTGGTATTTCTAATATACAAATATTAAGTTTTCCACATGTTAAGTATCTTCAAGGATAGAGTAGAAACAGAGACTGATAAAAGATTAAAAAGCCTGAGTTAGGTGCATATTGTAAAGAACAAGGAATCATAAAGCAGATGTTAGCTCCTAGAACACCTTAGCAAAACAATATTATTGAAAGGAGAAACATGTCAATCATTTATTATGAAAGGACATTAATGTTACGGAAAGATGTTGCTCAGACATTTTGGAGAGAAGTGGTGAGTACCGCAATTTACACATTAACATTGTTCATTTAAAGAAAGGTACACATAAATTTCCCTATGATTTCTAGTATGGACAATAACCCTGTGTAAGCCATTTCAGAGTATTTGGAAGCAAAAGCTACATAAAGATTGATGATTATTCAAGCTAGTTTGATTCAAGAAGTGATGAGGGAATATTATTCAGGTATTCCACTAAGAGAAAATCATACAAATTTTTGAAGAATAGAAAAAAAACAAGATAGTAGAAAGTGAAAACATGAGGATTACCAAATACTCAGAGAAAAACTATGAATCCAACAAAAGAGAATTTGAAGATTAATGTGGGTTTGTCTTTATGAAATCAATTTGTTATAATGATTTAGAATAACTCCGGCGGGGGGGGGGGGGGGGTGTGAATTAGCTATCCTCGGGTCTATATGTAAAAATTCAACTTTTAATAGCTTCACGCAACTTAATCAATCTCATAAAATAGCTTAGTGTATATAACATATCATCAACAATTTAACATTCTTTAACTCTCTGTTTTGTCTATGAGTGTCAAATAATAGTAATAAAATAACTATAAAAATAGCTTGCATAAAGAAACATCCACACATGTAAAGAACATTTTGAGACTAGAATTTAATGTGGAAAACCAATTTGGGAAAAACCACCAAGTAACATGCTACCAATTTTTCACTCTTCTGAAGTGAATTTGGTTAAGAACCAACCCTGTTAAAGGTTATATAAAACATTGTTAAATGTGACCCTGTTAAAGGATTTAATAATCCTTTTAGGAGCGGCCTTGTTAGAGGACTTTAGATCATTCCATTAGAATGTCACCTTTATTAAAGGATTTACAAAATGACTATTAGGTCAACCTTGATTAAATAATTTTGACCGCCACAATGGTTAGAATGAAACAATAGGTTTGATCTATAGAATACAACTCACTTTACAAATTCAAATCTCCATTTTCTCATCTGTTGGTTCATTGACTAGCCTCCATTCAATTCTCCATTACTGATATGCTTGGCATCCCTTCAAGCAATATGTACTCTTTACCAAACTCTTCACACTTCTCCTCTATTTCTCTGTTCTCCTTAATATCACCAATCAACAATGAACCAACCTTAGAAAATGTCTCTTATGCCTCCTTAAATAGGTAATTTTGATCTTTTTCCACTTAAACATCACCATTGGTCTTAAGGTTAGCCTAGATTTGTCGAATCCTTCCATCATTTTGTTTTCCTTCTTCTTCTAGAAACATCTTCTGATCAAATTCTCTTCATAAATCAAATGATATGACACTCTACATTGTTAGTAAATGTCTCTCTAGTAGGTTTGACAATATCTCACCAATAGGTTTAACATCAATGACAACATAATAATTATTCCAATTGTAGTTTCCAACAATCTCCCTCTTTGGCATTGATGACAACACCTCTATTTACCATGCAACCCAAAAAAATCAAACTCAAACTGTCATCTCCCTCTATGTTTGTCAAGGATAACTTTAAGAAACCTCTTCCAAGAAAATATGTAAAATGCTGGTGAATTCAACATTTAATGTGCCAGAAAAATTTATAATTGAAGGCAATTTTTTTTTTTCAAGGTAGGGGTGAATATTATTTTCTATTGGCAAAATTTTCCTCTCTGTATCAAAATTTAATTATAATTATGGCTAATTAAAAAAATCACACGTAAATAAATGTAGGTGAATTAATGGATTCATATGGTGCAAAATATTAATATTGTTGACTAATCTGTTAGTTTCTATAAAGAGATTTTTTTTTTTTGGTAAATTTACAGTCACTGGTGGGTCATAACCCATATGCCAAGTGTACATTGTGCAATATACTTGTATTCTTTCAATCCATTAAGACTCAATTAATAATGTGTCATTTTTTGTTCCTAGCTTGGTCGTCGTCAATTTTCATGTTATCATTATTATGGTGAAAGGAATTAATCTGGAGTGTCAATGTAAGATATCTCAATGACCTTGACTCTATTTCAAGCCTAATCTTAAATTTTATAATATAAATTCTAATTCTTCCCGAAACCAAGACACATGTCCCAAATTCCAAATGATAAAATAGTTGGCTAAACAGGGGTAGTTGGACACATGTGTTGGTAAAATGGTAGGTGACACTAGGCCCCAAGGAAAATGTTTTTTTTAATTCTAAGGATGAAATAAAATTTTCCAATAAGAAAACATTAGGTAAAGGATGGCAATTTTTTTAAAATATTGTGTCTTAAATGTAGATTACATTAGCGATTAGATCGGGATTTGAGACCAATTATGTGTAAACTAATGGGCGATTAGCCCAGGATTTGGACCCAAATTATTTAATATCTTGAAAATTTGTTTGAACCCATATGTAGGTTTTATTCATCAAATTATGATTTCCCAAAGAGACGCAGTCACTAATTGGTGAAGATTTGCCACTAAAAAAATCATTGGTGTTTGTTTTATGTCTTTCTTAGTTTCATTTTAATTCTCATCCATACAATCTTAAGATGCTCCCTCTTTCATTTTAGCACATACTCTTTATGATCTCTAGATGATAACACCTCAACTCATGCTCTTGATTTGAACACTCTCTCCCTCTTTGACAACAATCACTCCATATAGATTTTCCCTCTTATTGATAGGAATGGTAACTACACCTCTCCCTCATTATATGAATGGTAACTATCATATATCTCCCTCTTTAGCAAAAATGCCAAATACATAAACCATTCAAATACACCATCATGTCACTATTCTAACTAATATAGAAATATCACTTCAACATTAACACCTTGCAACTTCATTTTCTCATAGTCTAGTGTCTTTCTTTTCACACCTTTAGAAAACTCCTAAAGTGTGACCTTCTACATCAATCTGTAAGATATTTTGATCATAACATTTGATGCAATGCATCATCTGTGCTCATTTTTCTTCAGGTATGGGAATGACGCTTAGTTTACCTCTTAGATAGTGCCTTTGTTAATATATCAGCTATATGTTCCTTTGTGTTCACATATTCCAATCTTACCTCTTTGTCTTGTACCAACTCTCTCAAGTAATGATACTTGATCTCAATATGCTTAGTCTTTGTATGCATCACATGGTTATTTGATATTTTTATAGCACTTATGTTACCATAATATATCACAATAGGTTCAATGATCTCTTTCTTCATACCTTTCAATAATTGCTTGATCCACACAATGTTTGAACAATTAGTTGTTGCAATAACATACTCAACCTCTACTGTAGATTGTGAAATACAATTCTACTTCTTACTTGTCCATGAAATCATTATTCTTCCTAAAAAGAAAGCTCCTCCACTTGTACTTTGTTTTCATCCACATTTCCTACCTAGTCAGCATTTGTATAAGCCTTCAATTCAAACTTGTCACTCTTCTTGTACCATAATCCAGTCTTTTGTTCATTTTAGATATACTGGTATCCATTTTTTATTTTATTAGCAAAATATTTACACCAAAAATCTTGTCCTTCAAATATGATATCATAAAAAAAAATCAGCTAGTAATATCTTACTTTCAGATCCACTTTTCAAGTACAGATTGTTATTGTCATTAGTTCTTGCAAAACCAATTTTCACCACATAATTGTGTAACCTTTCATACCATGTTCTCGGGGTTTTCTTAAAACCATATAATGCTTTGTGTAACTTACATATGATATTCCTCTTTCTAGGATAAACAAATCCTTTAGGTTGTTCAATGTAAACTTCTTCCTCCAAAATTCCATTCAACAATGTAGATTTGACATCCATTTGGTACACTTTAAATCTTTTGTAAGTAGCATATGCAAGAAAAGTTCTCACTCCTTCCAAGCTTTCAATTAGCGCAAAAGCTTCACCATAGTCAACCCCTTCTTCTTGTGCATATCCCTTACAAACTAGTCTTTCCTTGTTCCTTGTAACTTCACCTTTCTCATTTAGCTTATTTCTGAAAACCCAATTAGTTCCAATCGCATTCTTATCCTTTGGTCTTGGTAACAATGTCTAGGTCTTGTTTTTCTCAATTTGCTCAATTTCTTCATTCATTGCTCCTTTCTAATCTTTATTTTCCAAAGCTTCTTTAATACATTTAGGCCAAACTCACATAATAGTTATTCTTCAATTTTCTTCTTGTCACAATTCCTAAATATTTGTCTCCAATAGTTTGATCTAGTGCATGATAAATTCTCACATAATTTTCCAATACATGTTTAGCTCTTCTTTCTTCTTCTTGTTATTCACTAGATTCTTCATTTAAAGAGAACAAATTTCCACAATCCATTATATTGTACTGGTATGTTTCTGGATTCGATTGTGTTAAGATTTTTACCATCAACGTTTCAAATCACACTACGTGATCCATCATCAGGATGAAGAGCAAGAGAAGCACAAAAAATATAGTATATTGCAAATAATGGATGACTCAAGAAAGATATAAAGGGAATAGGCCAAGAAAGATAGCACACACTCCGAGGTTGAAGAAAGACAATAAATAAAATATAAATATAAATAAAAGAAACATTAAAAAGGGGGGGGGGAATGGACAGAAGGACAAGGGGGCCAATAAGGGAACACTCCCGAGGACAGATTAGAAGATAAATAAAGGCGACAAAAGAATAAAGGGAAGAATGATGAGAAAAGACACGGGGAGAAATAAGAATATAGAGGAACCACAAAATATGAAATGACTAAGAGCGTGCCTCAAAATTTTTACTAGGACTCAATATGACGAGAATAAAAAGAAGAGAACAATCAGAAATACATAAGCAAGAGACAAGCAATGGTCGAGGAAGAAATTACGCTCTAGCTAATAACTATGCGACAAAATGTATACAAGAGAGACCAAACCAATAGGAGTGTGTAAAAAAATTTTATGTGCCAATGTGTGTGTTTAAATATTGAAAGGGTCGAATATATATATATATATATATATATATATATATATATATATATATATATATATATATGTATGTATGTATAGTATGTAATTATATTAATATTCGAATACATCCATATACATATATATATTAGAATACATGCATATTTATACATTAATATATTTAAATGCACACATATTCATATATATATATATATATATATATATATATAGAAACAATGCATTATTATATAACTATGAGTGTGTGTGAAAGAGTATGTGAATATATATATATATATATATATATATATATATATATATATATACGAGAATCAATATAAAGTAAAAATAAATAAACCAACTAAAAATATAAAAAAATAAAAATAAATGAGGAATAAATATGTGCGGGAGTGGACATATATATATATATATATATCTATGGTATCTATGAAAGTAAAAGAATAAACTAAATAAAATAGGTAAGAAATAGGAAATAAATGTGCACGAGTGGATATATATAAAAATATATAAGACTACATATATGCATGTGAACGCCACTATATACAAGAAAACCCAAGCTGAAAAAAAGAACCACCACTAGATTCTTCATGTTCATCTGCTTCAATTATCTCTAGTCGTAACTTAGCTTCCTCTGTTTGATGGTTGGCAATCTCTTTTTGTGACTTGACTCATATAGCCTGATGCTCAACAGTCCATTGATGCTTGACATAACTTTTTGTAGAACCTCGTCAGTGTCTAGTTATTGATGCTCGATAACCACCTTTTCTGGTTTAGGTAAAGTGCTAGGTTTACTTTCATAGATAGACAAAATTTCTATAATCTTTAAGTTCTTTCTTGCATTCTTCTCTACAAAATTCATCAACTTTAACATTTGCACTTTCCACAATTTTTTTAGTGTTAAAATTCAAACACTAATAAGCTTTTCTCTTAGTGGAATAATCTAGGAACATAACTCCATCAATTTTTGCATCAAGTTTTCTTTTTATTGCATCTTTTAATATGTAACATTGCTTCGAAAAACTTTGAAATAATTCACATTAGGTGCATAACCATACCAAGTTTAAAAAGTGTTTTGTTTGTACTTTTCTTCACTTAAGCTCAGTTGAGAGTATAGACTGCAGTACTTGCAAATTCTCTCTAATACTTCTGTGAAATGTTCTTCTCCATCATCAATGTCCTTGCACAACCCATAATTCATCTATTCCTTCTTTTAGTTATACCATTATGTGGTGGAGTCCTTGGTTCACTCATTTGTCTTGTGATTCCTTTATCATTGTAGAATATGTTGAACTCATTTGAGAAGAATTCACCACCTCTATATGATCTCAAACATTCATATTTTTTTCAGTTTCCTTTTTAACTCTAACCAAATAAAACTTAAACATTTTAAATGCATCAAATTTTTCTTTCAGAAACATCACAATCATTATTCTAGAAAAGTCATCAACAGATAGAATGAAATATTTGTCACCATAATAACTTTGTACACCAACAAGACCACATAAATCATTATGAACTAGTTCCAAAATATCATAAGACGAATAGGTCTTTCTCTTGAAACTAGAATTTTTCATTTTTCCCATTTGACATTGTTTGTACATCACTTTATTAGGTTTTCTTAGTCTTGGTAACCCTCTAACTCTTTTCATCTTACTAATGCTTACCAAATTATCAAATTTTACATGACATGACCTCTTATGCCATAGTCTAACATCTTCACATTGTGAAAATAGATAAGTATCTTCATATAGGTCTAGATAGAACATGTTATCTCTTATTTTCTTTTCACTTCCAATTAGTTCACCGATAGCATCATAGATCTTTTCTTTCTTGTTCTGGAATTCAACTCTATAGCCTAAACTGTTCAACTATGCCACACTCAACAAATTACATTCAAAACATCAACTTAATATACATTGTCACATATGATATTATCATTCAAAATAATTGACCATTTACCTTTCACATAACATGGTGCATCATTACCAAACTTAATAGTACTACTATTATAATGTTCTAGCTTCTCAAACTTACTTGTATCACTAGTCATATAATGTGAGCAACTATTATCAATTATTCATTTGTCATTCTTACGCACATGTGAAATCAATGCAATTTTCTCATCTTGATCAAAATTATCTTTTATTGCAACATAAACAACTTATTCATCATGATCATCAAAATTACAATTAGAACCATCTTCTTTAGTATTATAGAAAGTCTTTATTACTTCTTTTATCTCTATTGTGATGCAAGAGCATCCTAGGTGTAAGAGCAATCTTGCATCACCCAAAAATATTTTTATTTTCAGCCTTTTCTATTTTAACAAGGACTAGTAGACAGGGGGTTACTATTTTTGGGAACTTGCTATTTTTAGTAAGTTTTTCCTACAAACTCAGAATGTTCCAATTTTCTACATGAAGCTTCATTTTAGAATAATAAGCCTACCATAAAAATCTCAGTGCTCCAACTTAAGTATCAAAGAAGTTATTGAGAATTTTTGGTGGAAAATTTTGGAGAAAAATCTTTGAACTCAGTTTTGAAGGCCTTAGAGGCCCCAAATGAGGTCTGAAAACTTGATGCAAGGGCACTTGTGCAGTTCAAGCCTATAGATCAAGAGTTGACATTTCCAAAAAGTGGTTATAATAGCTAATCAGAGCAATGGTTCGAGAGTTGTGGCCTTCCAAAGTTGGGCTACCCAAAAATTTTAAAATAAATGTCAAAGATGTATTTGGCCGACTCTATATGTATTGTTATGGATTGTTAGCCCTAGGTATTAATTTTGAATGTTTAGAACCTTCTTGGGCGGCATAAAATTGCCTATTTAAGAAAGGCCCGAACATTGTCTAGAACAACTCTGGGTGATAGTTCACAACATTGTCTTGCAGATTATAGTAATGAAGACACCCATGTGGGTTAGCATATTGTAATTGTGAATTTTGTAATTCTGCATTTGCAATGATAATAAGAAGCCCCTATTATGCTCTCACAATTTTTGTTGTTTCTTTGTTTTTGTTATGTGCTTATGGTATCAAGGGGAGCACCCTTCATCATATTGTCTGTAGTCCTTCCACTATTCTTGAGGTCTTTTATTTTCTCCTTGTCTCTATCAAGACACCTTAATGCAATATGACCAACTTTGTTACATGTCAAACAAATAATAGGGAGTTTACCTTTGTATTTTCCTTTTCCTCTAATAAGTCTTCTAGCCAATAATGCTTCAAGCTCATCAAGGTCATCATTGGATTCACTATCACTTTCGATATGCTTTCTCGTCTTCTTTCTTTCAGATCTATGAAGGGTTAGTTGTGCTTTAAATAAAAATTCAACACTAGCATGTGAATAGTTATCAAAATTTGATAGTTCAAATGCAGTAAGTCTACCAACTAGACTATCCAAAGTCAGATCATTACCAGGTGTGCATCTCAACTCTTGTATTGTAGAAACTCTAATAGCATAAATAGGAAGCAAAATTCTCAATACCTTTCTTATCACAGTCTCTTCAGATATAATTCCTCCAGCACCTTTGATATAATTTACCGCTTCTTTGATTCAACCACAATACTATGTAATAGTCTCACCTTCTTTCATTCTCATGTCATCAAACTTTCCTCTTAAGCTTTTTGCCTTAGCTCTCAGTAAATTTTTGTCTCCTCTAAGAATTTGTGCCAACTTGTCCTACATTTTCTTTGTAGTAGTGAAATCCTTCACACAATTAAATTCAACATAACTTAGGGTTGTTGCAAGTTCAATCATCATTTGTTTGTGCTCCTACTTCTCTCTCATTTGTTCAACTGTCATGGGGCTAGGTACCCCAATGTATTTATTTTTTAGGTAGTATGATGTTGAATCTTCAATACCAAATAAGTGCAATCTCATCAGTCTTTGAAATGCTGGCAAGTTCTCCTTGTTCAGCTTAGGTATCTTTCTCTTGTACATCTTGATCTTTGACTTCAGTCCCTTCAAAATTTCCTTACAAAATTGTTATAATGATTTAGATTATCTGAGAGGGGGGTTGAATTAGTTATCCTCGAGCCTAGATGTACCATTTCAACTTTTAATAGCTTCACACAACTTAATCAATCTCATAAAATAGCTCGATCTATATAGCATATCATCAACAATTTAACATTCTTTAACTCTATGTTATGTCTTTGAGTGTCGACTAATAGTAATAAAATAACTGTAAAATAACATGCATAAAGAAATATCCACACATATAAATAACACTTTGACACTGAGATTTAATGTGGAAACCCAATTTGGGAAAAACCACTAAGTAACATGCTACCGATTTTTCACTCTTCTAAAGTGAGCTTGATTAAGAGCCAACCCTGTTAGAGGTTATACAACACACTATTAAATGTGACCAAGCTAAAGGATTTAATCACCCTGTTAGGAGTGACCTTGTTAGAGGGCTTTAGATCATTCCATTAGAATGCCACCTTGATTAAAGTATTTAAACAATGATTATTAGGTCAACTTTGATTAAAGGATTTTGATTGCCACAATGGTTAGAATGTAACAATATATTTGATTTGTAGAATACAACCCACTTTGAAAATTCAAATCTCCATTCACTCATCTGTTGGTTCATTGACTAACCTCCATTCACATCTCCATCATTGATCTTCTTGGCATCCCTTCAAGCAATCACTCTTTACCAAACTCTTCACACGTCTCCTCTGCTACTCTATTCTTCACAACTTCTCCTCAAGATAGCCAATCAACAATGAACTAACCTTATAAAACATCTCTTATGCCTCATTGAATAGGTAATTTTGATGTTTTTCACTTAAACATCACCGTTGATCTTAGGGTTGGGTTAGATTCATTGAATCCTTGCATCATTTTATTTTCCTTCTTCTTGTAGAAAATTAGTCCAATTGTAGTTTGAAACACGGTTAAGCATAATGCTATAAAAAAATCAATAGAATAACAAGTGAATAAGAAGGAACCAATCCAAGAGTTGAAATAGCCTAAGTAGAACCAATATTGTCAAGGTATGTTAAGTTAAATAATTCCCCTAATCAAATTATTGGTGACAAAAATGTTGGTGTGCTAAGAAGAAGAAGGCCAAGGGAAGGTACATGCTTGTTGTCTAAATTTGAACCAAAAATAGTAAGAGATGCATAAAAAGATGAAGAATGGGTAAACTCCATGAAAGAAGAGATAGAACAAATTGAGAAGAACAAGACCTAGACATTGTTGCCCAGATCGGTGGACAAGAATGTGATCGCTACCTGGTGGGTTTTTAGAAACAAGATAGATGAGAATGGTGAACTAGTCATGAACAAGGGAAGCCTAGTTTGAAAAGGGTATGCACAAGAATAAGGCCTAAATCTGGAGAGACATTTGCAACTATGGTCACTGTTGAGACAATGAGTGTTGCAGACATTGCATAATATTGTTATGTTATATTATTTTATTTTATTATGTATAATGTTGTACCTAGGAGCACCTAGATGGACGTGCAACATGGATAGATTCCCATGGGATATACTTGAGGAGTTGTATTGTAACATTATGATAATATTTGATGTAATTATTTAATATTAGGAAAAAATAATTAAATGTCCAATATTAAATGTGGGGTCAATGGGTTAGGTAGCACATAGTTTATGTATTACCACTTAATGATTTTGTCGGAGCCTTCTACTATATAAGCAACCACAAGGGTAGTTGTTGTATGAGAAGGGAAAAAGGAAAAAAGAAAAGTTGAGCAAGACAAGGCTTGACATGTTAGCTAAGGGAGCATTTGTGAAGGTTGAAAGCATAACGTGGGATGTGTAGGTTCATGCTTGTTCACAGAAATTTCTTGGTTATGGCTATGGCTTTAAAGGGTTCCATGGTTGTATTGCAATGGTATTTTGCTGAGTAATATATAGTGATGGATACTTTTAAGGGTGGGTTTTTTCTCTTAATGAAGTTTTGGGATATATTTTGTGTCACATTTTTTTGGATATGTTATATATTCTCTTGCATGTGGATTTTATACATATTTCATATCTATAATGGGTTATGTGGAAATGATAGTATTTTTGTTGCAAGTTTCCTTAAAAGTGGTATTAGAGCTATAGATTTATTGGTGTAACCCTACATTGAATCCATGGGAATGCATGAAAGAATGAAAAGAAATGAACCATTTTTATTTTTATTTTGTATTTAGATCTGAGAGTTTTGGATTTGATATTATGATCATATGTTAACAGATTTTGGACATGTGAAATTATTGGTCAAATGAGTTTTTGGATGTTTTATTTAAATGAGGGTTTTAGGGGGTAGCTTGCATAAATGACCCCCTAGGTAAAAAAATACCTCGTCATTAGATATGGGTTGGTTTTTTCATAAATTTTGATATATAATATACCCTAGTTTGGCCATGTTGATAGGAAATACAAAAAGTTTTTAATTTCAGTCCATGATGGCTGTCAAATTTAATCCTGTCAAAAAATTTGTAACCACAAAAAATAATAGTGAAAATGGTAAAAAGATAGTCTTGGTAAAACCACCATAAATTTCAGTTAGGATATCAAATTTTAGACTTCTTACAGTCATTGGGAAGCTAATTCAAAGCACTATAGGCTGATGTATGTTTGATTCTCTGATTTTGAAATTTTGTTAGGATTTAAGAGCCTCCAAAGAAAGATGTTATTTAATTTGAGCACAATTTTGGGCATAAGTTGGACATATGGAGTTGGATTTTGGACTTCAAATAGTCAACGGAAAGATCTTAGAGAGCTCTACACTTTGGTTCAGATTTGGTGCATGTTTGATACAATTTATTGGGTGATATATTGATCTAAATAGTTTATGATGTATTGACTATGGTAACATTTTGAGGTTATGACATTTTATATTTGAAGATTTAGGATTTGGTGTCACTGTATATTCAACTTATATTTTCAAATTGATCTCATGATGATATGGTTATTAGTGTTTAGTTTTGATATGTATGATGACTTGGTGAGTCTACAAGTTGTGCAATGTTGTAAGTGGTCTATAATTATAAGTTGCATTTATGGATTGGATATGGGTTGTCTTTGCCCATTGCTTTTTCATTATTAATGCATATTTAGATTGGTGGCTTGGATTTGAGTTATTAATACCCTTTGTCACATGATTTTCTGATTTATCTTCATGTAGAAGAGATGAGATGTTGTTACCGGGTACAGTCATGGTGGATGATTGTGGTTGACTATTTTATGTTGACAAGTTGGACACTTTGAGACTTAGGTGCTCAGTTTATGGATGTGATCATGGTGCCATGGATTTTGATATGATATGATTGGATCTACAAGTAATTAATGATTTCTCATTGATTTGGATTCTTGATTTGGTTATGGTTGTATATCTTCTTGGTTGAGGATCATGATTATTTAGTTTTCTTAAGGAGCATGGATAGCTTAGATACATAGTTTAGTGGGAGCTTATGACAATGATAAGGCGGCAGTACAAGATTAGTTCCTAGTTTGGTTTGTATCTTCTTGGTTTGGAGATCTTTGTTTTATTTGGTAAAAACACTTTGGTTATTTTTGTAGACCTGAAAGATCTTCATGTAGGAGATAGATGTTATGATGCCATGGGTCACTTGGTAGTACAGTTGAGTGTGAGTTATTGACATTGATATTTTTACTGAGTATTTGTAGATGTTGGAGGATATCTTAATCCTATTGCTACAAAAGCGTCTTTGACATTTACATGGTGCACTTAGTTCTCCATGGTGTGTGGAGATGGTTGCATCTTGAGGGATCACAGGGTTCTTGGTAAAGGTGTAGTTTATGCTTTCATTTTACATGTTATCCTTGGTGTTAAGATGGTTTCATTATTATGACATGGTATACTCTTGATATGCATTTACAATTTTGACATGTTATAGTATGTTTATATAGAGCATGTTGTCTCTTTTGTTGAGATGATTTAGATCATATTTTCATGTTTATGTCCACGAGGACATGGTTGAAACTTTGACATTGATCTTGGTTTAGTTTCTTGGTATTGACTACATTGACCATTTGCTAGATACTTCATAATATTGCTATGTTGCATTTGAAGTTGGTGTAGATTGATTGGTTATAGGCGCTGATAGATACTTAGAGATGGTGGTGGCGATGATTTCTCTTGGAATATAAAAGCATTTATTGGAAAAATTGATGGTTTCAATAGAAAGTCTAAGGGGCATTCACCTAATATAACTTGAGAGGAGATTGTTCTTAGATGAGTCTTGGTTGGAGACATCGATATCTTGATGAACATTTGTATTTCCCACTCTTGGTATCCTCGACAATTAACTACTTGAGAGGTATACCCCATTGTTTCTCTCAGGTGCATTATGTTTATATTTATCTTTCATTGAGATGAATCTTGAGCTATGGTATGTGAGCTAGTTTTGGAGGGTTCATTTGAGGGATTGTTTAGCATTGGTTATCTCCTTGTTCATATGATGTTGTTATGATGGTTGAGTTTGGGAGATGGTTTATATTGGGCATATTCCTTGGATTAGAAATGGTTATTCCTTGGTTTAGGAATGGTATATGAGTTTGATCTTCTTGTGGGAGGCTCACATCCATGATTAGTTATATTGTATGATTTGGGTTTTGTTGTGGCTTCTTGATTGGGGTTGTATGGAGGAGATCTTACTTGGCATAGTTTACATCTAGAGGTGTGTGTAGAAAGACATGATACATGTTATGATTTGTATAGTTTCTATTTGGTATTAGTTATCTTCCTAGATGTTTGGTATCACTTACATTGGATTTGAGATTAGTTAGACAATGGCCGCTAATTTATGTTCATGTATCTCATGTGATAGATAACATGGTTGTTCCTTTATCTCTTTCTTTTGTTGGTTATAGAGAAGTTGGGAGAGTGTTGGAGGCTTTTTATGTGAGTTTTTCTTGCAAATTATTGGTTTATGTGTTGTGGATGTCCTTAATACTACATGGATTCACTTCTTTGGGGTGTTGTGAGTAGATTGGTTATAGATTTGTCATTATCTTTTGTAGTGGGAGATTCTTGGTATTTATGTGACAAGTATTTCTTTTGAGGCTTGTGAGTGGAGGTCACATATTGGATATGTTGATGATGTGAGATTCACTTGGTATACCTTTGGAGGTATGGATAGTTGGATGGGTTTGACATTTTTTGTGGGTGTTATTTAAGCTATGGATTTTGAAAATTATGGATACATGTGATTACCTTTTGATTAGGTGATTGTGCTTGACATTTCAGTTGGTTCAAGATTTTATGATTCTTATGTGACAGGTTGGGTGGATTTCTCTTTATATGGCTTCTATGTATGTTTGGTGATAGTGACATAATAAGAGATGGGAGCATTCATGTTTGAGATTCATTTGATACTTTGATTTTGCTACGGGTACCAAGATGAAGCATATGGTGTACTTTTATCTATGATGGTGGATGTGCTAGGAGGGATCATTTCCTTGTTTATTTATGTGGCTATAGATTGACCCTATGCAATGTATACAACAAGTGGAATATTGTTGAGATAATGAGTGTTGTAGACATTGCATAATATAGTTATATTGTATTATTGCATTTTATTATGTACAATATTGCACCTAGATGGATGTGCAACATGAAGAGATTCCCACGAGATATACTTGAGGAGCTGTATTGTAACATTGTGAGAATATTTGATGTAATTATTTAATATTAAGAAACATAATTAAATGTCCAATATTAAATGTGGGGTCAATGGGTTAGGTAGCACATGGTTTTAGCAAATGGTTTATGTAATATCACTTGGTGGTTTTGTGGGAGCTTGCTACTATATAAACAACCACAAGGGTAGTTGTTGTATGGAAAGGGAAAAAAATAAAAAATAAAGTTGAGTGAGATAAGGCTTGATAGGGTAGCCAAGAGAGCATTTGTGAAGGTTGGAAGTATGATATGGGATGTGTGGATTCGTTCTTGTTCACATAAATTTTTTGGTTGTAACTATGACTTTGAAGGCTTCCATGGTTGAATTGCAATGCTATTTTGCTAAATAATATATGGTGATGGATGTTTTTGGAGGTTGGTTTTTTTTCCCTCAATGAGAATTTCCCAAGATATATCTTTTGTCACATTTCTATGAGTATGTTGTCTATTCTCCTGCATGTGGATTTTAATTATAGATTTATTTCAGATATATTATGGGTAATGTGGAAATAGTAGTTTTTTTTTGCAAATTTTCTTACAGCCACACTTAAAGGGGTAAGAAGATTACTTCCATTTACTGCTTACAAAGGATTTAAAATGTCTCAATTGGATGTTATGTCAACATTACTCAATTGATGATACCTTAGAATAAGAAGTATACATAAAACAACTAGAAGGGTTTGCTAATTTAGAAGTTAAGAACATGGTGTGTAAATTAAGCTAGCTTTGTATGGATTGAAATAGGAACCAAGGGCGTGGTATAAAAGACTACATTCATACCTAATCAAGATTGGATTCATAAGAACAAGTGATTACAATAATATGTACCTAAAGGTTGAGAGTGATGACAAGCTTGTTGGAAATCTAATAGGGAAAGTAAGATGTTGAGATGGGGGGGGGGGGGGGGGTGTTGAATTAGGATCTTCAAAACTTTAACAAACATAAAACATATTTGATATCTTCACATAAACCCTCATCTCAACTTAACCATATATCAAATCAATCATATACTGCAATATATTATTAGATCTAAAATGTAATAATATAAATAACCCATATAAGCAATTGATCAACACATGACACTAGATATGGTAATGTAGAAACTTTCCAAGGTGAAGGTAAAACTGTGATGGGGATGACACCCACAAGGATCTTCACTACTACAACAATAAAGTGTGCATGTTAAGGCTACAAAGTTTGATCACTTTTGATGATCTACCTTCTGACGAATCTTCCCTATTAAGAGCTTACAAGACTATTTTGATTAAGTAAAAATAGGTTTTGAAAGGACCCAAAACCTTTTATAAAGGACAAGAAAGATATATCAATGAGGAACATAAAATAACTGTTAGATTTACCTTAATTAAAGGATTTAACATCACAACTAAGTGAGTACTCTATTAGGAGATTTACATAGGCCTGTTAGGACCACTCCGTTAAGATATTAGTACTTGATCCCTTGTTTGCACTTGAATGTTGATCACATATCTCCTCTATTCCATACTATATCGCCTCTCTATGAGAGATATTCAATAACTCTTCTCTTAAGTGTTCACTGCACTGCTCGGTTGCTCTCATGATTCACCTTCAACTTTGCATGCATCCAATCTTCAAACTCTCAACCACCTTGAATTAGGTCTAAAACCCTCCTTAAATAATTTTTTGGTGAAACTTCTATATAATGATCAACAATCTAGATTCATCCATTTTCCCACTTAGTTTTTCTAATTTTTTGATTGGCTAATCTCTCTGCATAGGGATTAATGATCTCTATTTAAAGACATAATTACCTCTTTAACAAACTTCTTTATCATACAAATACATCTCTAGCTTGGAAAAAATGGTTTACATAAGATTATGTGTCATTCCAAACAAATATGCAAAACTATCAACTTGGCACTAATAGGTTGTTGATATTCGACCATGCATGTTCTTCATGTTGTCACTCAGCTTCAACTTGACTTGACATGCACTATGTTACTCGGTCTCTATTACACTTGGCATATATATGCACTCGATGTGTATATTGTCTCCTGACCAACTCAGAAAATGCAAGAGTACTCAGTGACCATTGACTTGCTTGGCAGTAAATACTTCTCAACACTAACTGCAATACATATAAGTCTTCTTTACATTACTTAGCCTATATAGAATGGCTCGGTCACAGTGATGACTGACCAATCTTGCTTAATAATTGACTAAGTATTTTGCACTAACTAACAGTACTATGATTTCCTTTAGGGTCAACAATTTCCCCCTTTGACATTAGTGGCAAAAACACTCTGTCATGATAAAAAAATTACATTCCAAAACTTCAAACTAAGTACTTCCCTTAGGATATGATCCATACCTTTGGCTCGGTCTACACATAGACTTATGAACTTGAATTTTAAAAATCTTTTACAAAACCTTATAATATCACAAATCTCTGAGTATCAAACTAACTAATTTCTTATTACTCCAAAAATATACACAACATAATTTTGTTAAAATTTTATACAATACATACATGATCAGATGTTTTTTTTCTTCATCATACCTTTGTTGATCATGTATCACTCATTCATTCTCCCTTGTTTTTGTCATGATTTTTCAAACTTGCAACTAGGGACGGGGAAGTATACCATACTTTATCAAAAATGGTTTGTGGGACTTCATAATCATTGCCATTGTGTTATCCCAGTTAGGTATAACAATATCTTCACCTAAGGTAATTGGTTTACCTCACATTTCTTGGGGTGAGTGTCTCTTGATTTTCTTTAATTTAATTCTCTTGGAGTCTAGTGTGCTTGAGCTTAGCACAATTAGTTGTAAACCTTGAGTTTGAACTATTAGATTCAGCTTGTGTGATTCTTGAGTCACAACAACTTTCTATGTTTCCTCTCCTAATGTCTTTTGTGTGATTGCTTTCTCTATACACGACTGTGGTATGGGCATGTCTAATTTATCTTTAATAATAGTAATCTGGAGTTCACAAGAGGAACTCAGTTTATCAGCCTCCTTTTCTCTCTCTTGCTAAGGTCTTGAGGAAATTGTTCCACTAACTATAGTAGACTGATCTGCTTGATCATTAATGCTCTTCTCTCCTTTCTCTCCTTGTGTACTCTCAGTGCCCTTAGTAGCATCACCTGTCTTTACTTACTTAAGTGACTTATTTGCTTCAATAGTTGGCATGCTCTATTTCTCAACATTCACATTTTGTGCATCATCCTAACTATCATTTGGATTAATTGAAAATATAAGAAAAGTTGAGCTATCTAGTATTGTATCAACTACTTGTGCACATAACAATGTATCTAGCTTTGGATACTCTTTGAATTGAACTAACACAAGATTAAGGTTCAAATATACCTCTTGTATAGGCATTTGAATGGGTGTCTCCTCTTTTATTTCTTGCTTGGCCAATTCAGTCACATCCTTTGTATTATCAACACGTTCATCCTCAACAATGATTATCTCTTGTTTCTCACTCTCATGAACCTTTCTTTGTATTGCTTCCTCAATATTTTTAGCACCATCATAGTAGTCTTCCTAGTTTTCCAACTCAACTTTTTCTAGCTTCGTCTTCTCAGTTTCATCCTTCTTTTCATCTTTTGGCATTATCCCAAAAATCTTCTTCCATATCAATTTTCTTTGTTGCACAATGTCTTTTATTTTATTCTTCAATGACAAGAATGCCCTTGTCTTTGGCACAAACCTATTTTTGTACTACTCCATAAATTGTGTTATTTCTTCTTAGTCAATCCTGATAGAATTTGAGCTAATGTAACTTCCCTTGTCTTTCTTTTGGTCATTATTGCATATTTAAACCTTTCATCAATTTCATTATATAATTCATTAGGAACAATATTCCCTATCTCTAATGGGGTAGTCTTGAAGTCTATCATCATGTCAACTAATGCTTCTTCAATCTTGGCCTTATTAGTCTTACTTAGCTTTTCATATTTGACAAATTTTGATCCTAACAAACTAACACTTCCTCTAATGTTTTTACACACCTCATGAATAGTTTTAGGAGGCTTATGCACTACAACTCTAAACTGACTAATATCATTAGACTCTATTCTATCATCATTGTCTTCTTCATACTTTTCCATTACTACCTTTCTTCTTGGCTTCTTTGTTGGCTTACTTCTCTCAGCCTCTTCACTAGTAGTGATACTCCTCTTTATTAACTTCTTCCCTTGAGTAGGCTTGACAATCTTAGTCACTCCTTTCCTGGGCTTAGCCTCAGCCGTAGTGGTAGTCACCATAATTTTTTTCCTAGAAACCCTTGATGGTGTAGACGTGGGCTTTGTTACTGCCTTTTTCAAACATTTCTTGACTGAGGGTTCAATAATGATGATTTGTTTACCCTTTTTGGCCTTTGGCTCAACAAGTACTAACTCTTTACCTTTTCCTTCTATCTTTTCTTTTTAATGCTCATCATTATCCTCTTCATCATCATCATCATCATTGTCACTACTTGACTTATCCTCACCTTTTCCTTCTGTGATTCATAGAGGCATCTCCTTCATTGAACCTTCTCTAGATCTTTAATCATATTTTTTATTTTCTTGTTCAGTTTAGAGGCTATCAAATCAATAATGATTTTAAACTTTTCCACCTCATACTTGCCAAATGGTTTTTCATTCTTGTCCACTTCCTTTGCCAACAATGCAATAATTGTTTCAGTCACTTCATCTATGTTGATTTCATAGGGAAAGGGTCTCAACTATGCAACCCTAGGAATTACTACCTATACATAGGTATAGTTTATGTCAACAAGAAAATAGACTTCATTGTAGTACTTATCAACCAAGGATTTAGGTATTCTTGTCCTCTTCCTCATTTTTTGATTGAATTCCTCAAAATATCCATCCATAACATTGTAAAAATTGTCACCTAACTGATGAATATACTTATTAATCTATTGTGTGACATGTCTCCTTTGATCCCAAACAACATTTCCAAATTTAGGAAAATAATTTTGTATTTAGAAAAATATACAAACAATCAATGACCCAAACTTACACATTGTATTCTTTGCCTTGTAGATGCTTATTAGATTCTTCACTAGTTGATTCAATTGTAGCTCGACAAGATCATAAGTGTGATCTTTCTTTACTATCTTCCATGCTTGGTCCACTTCTACACATGGAACACTACCAAGTTGTCTTGACTAAAAAAATTTGTGTGCTATGACCCTTACTGCACACTCTATCTCTACATATCAAATTATAGAAATGGTTAATCCTCTCTTGTTCCAAATTGATAAAGTATTAGCTTCAATTACATCTCTTCTTTGACATCACATTGTCTTCTTCCTATTCATAATAGGGTAAATAGTAACATGGTGGATGATTTGTTTTTTTATTTTCACTGGACCATTTTCTAGCTACAATTGCATATCATCAATCCTTCTCATAATAATTTTAATCCATTCCACTTTGAAGTTTCTCAAGAAATTTAGGGCACAAGTCAAACCTTTCTTGGCATGTTTTTATGTTCATCTTTCAACACTCCTTCCTTGCATAACTTCTCATATGCAATTGTCAATTCACAATCTCCTACTTCACCTACTCTGCACATGTAATATGACCTTACATCATGAATCATAATGACTCTAGGTGGAATTGATTATAGGGCACCCAAGGAATCACCCTTCATCATTATTTTAGGATATGCCTTGTACTTGGGTGGGAGACATGCATCGTTCTTGACTAATTGAGCATTACTAACCTTTAAATCCACCTTCTCAATTACAGACAACCTTGATGCCATTTTTTAAAATTTGGGATTTGAACATATATAGTTTCTATGGATCTCAACAACCACAACTGCTTCACAGGTGACTATAACATCCAATGACATACTTCAAATTTTCTCATAATCTCTATTCAACTACTCCTGAATGCTCAAACTTATTATGCTCTTTGAAAAATTGAACATTATGTGCTCAAAATAACTAGTAAAACTAACTATATACCTCAAAAAATCAACATTAGGGCCTCATCAATGCTTCATAGAAATAGTGGGTGAATTATACTTGTCTCAATCAACATGGGATAACTTGGTCATTACACCTCCACACTCCATCAACTTGGTCAATTTCACAACTTAGTCATAACTATGATTTCAACTCGACTGCTTAACACTCTCATAACCTCAATACTAACACTCGGTCAATAGTAACAACTCAACTTGACACCAACATACATTACTCAATTCAAACTTCAAATTTATCCCTATACATCCATTATCATGCAGATTTAGAATTCAATGCATTTAATCTAGGAACTAAGGTAATATTTAACAATTTGAAACATAGTTCCATACATACCTCTTTGCTTAGTTTGAGGTGGGGTAATCACCCAATCCATTGGATTCGGTGACCACAATTTTACCATTTGCACTGCTACTACCATCAAATTTCTTCTTCCAAGTTTGATTCATCTAATTTCTTACTTCTTCTGCATTGATCTTTGATATTTCATTATTCTCTTCATTATTGCGTGATGGTGCTTGATTCCTACACTCTCTACTTAGGTGTATGACCTTCTGATAGTGGAAACATATTGGGTCAAAGTTTTTCCAATTCTTTACTTTGAAGTGTGTCTTCACACAATTTTTGGCAATATGTCCATTCTTACCGCATAGCTGACAAGTGACCCAAGTGTTGTAATCACAACTTACTCTATTACCTTGCCTAAGTGCATTGCCTTGATTCTTGGGTGTCAAAATAAGTTATCATTAGATTTTCAATCTTGTGCCATGTGACCATACTTCTGACATGTATAACAATATCCTTTAAATTTAGATCCCTTACTAGCCTTTGATTTACAACAAAGTGCTCAATGTTCTTACTTATTACAAATGAAACAATTTCCATTGTATTCTGGTTTTGGATTTAACTTACCATCTTTGCTCCTGCAAACATTTTTTTTATGTCCTAGTTTTTCATAGTGATAGTATGTAGACTTCATGTTCTTTGATTTTCCAGACACATTCCTTTGTTCTCTTTGTTTGACACCTGATAGGAACTCAACATAGCCTCATCCAAAAGTGTCATGAGGTCTCCTTGGTGCATTATCTTCTCACTAAGTAATCTCATAGCCTCTTTAGGTTTGTTCATCCTTTCAAGGACTTCTTTTTCAGCTCTCAATTCATTCTTCAATTGATCATTTTTAGATCTCAGATTTGCAATTTCTTCCACCTTGCTAGAAATCTCATGATTTTCTCTTAACAATAGATTGATCATGTCATATTGATTTTGTGTCATCCTTTTCACTTCCTTGACCCTTCCATCAAGTCTTATAACCATTTGCCTCGTATCTTCATTAGTCATTGCCTTGTCATCCTCAACATTCTTGTTTTGATCCATATCTTCACATAACCTTACTAAATGCATTTCATGTTCTCTTTCCAATGCTATAACTTATTCATTCAAATTTTTTTTCTTCTCCAATAGATCTGCTATGGTTGCATCAGATTCATGACTAGATCTTCCTTCATCAAACAACCGTTCAATAGTTTCTTCTTTATATTGTGTGTCATTTTGTTGAATTTCCATATCTTTCCTTATATTTAAGGACTTCCTCAATGTCTCCTTTGTAGCCTTAACTTGTTCTAATGCAAGTTGAACATCAAGCTTTTGATTTTCAATGATCTTTTCCAATTTGTAGGTTTCTATTCTCCAAGATCTTTAACTCCCAAGTGGTTAGACTTCTAATAAGAGAACACAATTCTGATCTTTGGAAATCTAATAGGGAAAGTAGGATGCTGAGAGTGTGGGGGGGGGGGGGGGGGGAGTGGCAATGAATCAAAATCTTTAAAAACTTCATCAAACATATAACATAGTTGATATCTTCACATAAATCTTCATCTCAACTTAACTATATATCAAATCAATCATATATTGCAATGTAATATCAGATCTAACATCTAATAACATAAATAACATGTATAATAAATTGATCAATACATGAAACCAAATATGGTAACACATAAACCCTCCAAGGTGAAGGTAAAACTATGTTGGAGATGACACCCACAAAGATCTTCACTACTACAACAATAAAGTGTGCCTATTAAGGCTACAAAGTTTAATCACTTCTGATGATCTACCCTATGAGGAGTCTTTCTTGTTAAGAGCTTACAAGATTTTTAGGTATACCTTGATTAAAGGATTCAATATCACAACTAAGTGAGTACTTTGTTAGGATATTTACATAGGTCTGGTAGGACCACTATGTTAATATATTTACCCTGAAATACCTATTAAAATGTATTAGTTCCTAATCCTTCATTTTTCACTTTAATAGTGATAACATATATCCTCTATTCAATATGATCTCACCTATATGTGATAGATCTTCAATAAATCTTCTCTTTAATCTTCACTACACTGCTTGGTCACTCTCTTGATTCACCTTCAACTTTGCATGCATACAATCTTCAAAATCTCAACCACATTGAATTAGGTCTAAAACCATCCTTAAATAGTCATGTGGTGAAGCCTCTAGACAATGACCAATAATCTAGATTCATCCCTTTTGCCTCTTAGTCCTTGTAAATTTTTGATTGGCTAATCTGTCTGCATAAGGATTAATGATTTGTATTTAAAGGCACAATTATGACTTTAAAAAACTTCTTGATCATATAAATACATCTCTAGCCTGACAAAAATGATTTACATAAGAATATGTGTCATTCCAAACAAATCTCAAAAACTATGTTACTCGACACCACTAAGTTACCGATACTCGGGCAAGCTTATTCTTCATGTTGTCACTCAGTTTCAACTTTACTTGGCATACACTATGCTACTTGATATATATCACACTCGACATATGTATGCAATTGGCATTTATAGTCTCCTGACTAACTCGGCTAATACTAGAGTACTTGACGACCATTGACTTGCTTGCTAGTAACTACTTTTCAGCACTAACTGCAATACATACATGTCTTCTTTACAATACTCGACCTATATAGAATGGCTCGGCCTATATAAAATGACTCGGCCACAGTGATGACCAACCAATCTTGTCTAATAAGTGACTAAGTATTTTGTACTAATTGACAATACTATGATTTCCTTTAGGGTCGACAAAGCTATTGATTGTAGAAAAATTAGTAGAATATATAATTTTTGGATGAAATGATGGGATGAGTGTTGCATTTACAGATGAGATAAAAAAAGGATTTTTAAATGTTCATGATAAGTGAGATCAAATTCTTCATTGCTTTACATATATACTAACTCAAAATTGACATCTACATAAGTTAGACCAAGTACACACAAGAAATCTTGAAGACTTTTGGGACACACGACTATTAAGTGTTGGATGAATAACTATACATGGTGCACAACATACCAGATATAGTAAAAGAAATTGGGTTAATGGCTAGATTTTTCTCTGATACTAAGAAAACTCATTTGGTGGCAGTAAAGAGAATCTTGAGATATCTTAAAGGGACTGAAGATCATGGTCCATGGTATGAATATGAATGCAATTTCACATTTAATGTATTCACTGATGTTGATTGGAAAGGTAATATAGATGATCAAAAGAGCACAAGTGAAGATGCATGCTTTCTTATTGATAGGATTTTATCATGGATGTTCAGGAAAAAAAAATTGTGTATCTCAATCAACAATTAAATCTAAGTACATAGCTCCTACAATTAATTGCACACAAATGATATGGATAGAGGAATACAAGAGAAGATAATTGAACTGATGATTAGCTACTATGATAATATAAGTGGCATCAACATCTCAAAGAACCTAATGACACACTCTAAACCAAGCATATTGCCATAAGATATGATTTTCTTAGAGAATAGGTTTGGGGAAATGAAGTAAAGTCAAACTATGTACTAACTAAGGATCAAGTAGCATACATATTCACCAAATCATTACCTTAGAATACAATTACATATCTAGGAGGTTGGCTAGGGGTCATTCCCCTACCTGAGATGAATAAGAAGATGATATAGTTGCATCAATTCAAATGCATTCATTAAGTATCTTGATACTTTGAATTGATGTTTGGAGGCTACTCCTTAGGAGGAGGAGTAATGAGTACTGGTAAGTCAAAAAAATTAGAACATACAACAGGTATGTATTGGCACCTTTGACATTATTGCTAAAGGGGGGAAGGGGGAGGGGGAATGCTAATGGAGGAGGATAATACATATATAATTATAGAAGAATAGATGTCTAGTGTAAAAGGGAGCATTTGGAGAAGTGGTGAAAGACAAAAAAGGAAACATTTTGTATTTTCCTAGTGTTGCTTTTCGATGAACAAGCCTATATGAAAAGAAAGGATATAGAAGCATAAGAGAGGGTTTCCATCAATGCTAAAGGGAGATATTGTTGGCATAACTGGTGTTTTGATGGCATGTAATGATAGTAATATCATCGTAAAGATTTGATTCCATGATGATTAGTTATTTGATTATAATGATGTCAGCTATTGACCTAGTGTTCATAGCATGTTGCCTAGCATAAACATGATGAGAAAAGTCTTGCAATGAATTTTAGTGGTTGTGATCATTAATAGAGAATTAGGGATGTCCCTAAAAATACATAATTGGAGTGCTACTATTGAAGTGAAAAAGTGGATGATCGGTTGAATTGATGATGAAATGCTAGAACAAGAGATAGGGAATTTGATTGGTTTGTCAAATCCATGGTGGATCAATTGGAGTGATCTTTGGATGTCAACAAGATAGTTGAAATGATACAATTATGACTTCAACTCATTAGTATGACAAGTGAAGTAGTAACAAAATAGAAAGGTGATTAGTGAAACAGTTATAGAGTTGTCGAACATGGTAACGTGTAATGAGTTCTTGTGTCACAGTTAGTAAATCCATGATCAATGGTGAAATTGTAGTATGAACAGTCCACCTAGTCATGAATTAGTGATGTGGATTCATGATTGAAGGTGATAATTTTTTATCACATTGATCAATGATAGTATGTGGAGAAGATTCTAGTAGAAGAAAATGTTTGGTCAAAATGTGTTTGATCTCTAGCACAAAATTCTATGGATCGGTTGGTGCAATTGTGTAAACACATTTTGTGATTTAAGATTTGTCATATGGTAGTTGAACCTAAGAAGGATATTTGAATTTTATATCAATAACACATTTAGGGCTTGATTAAGGTGGTGAAATTGAAATCCTAATATATACTTGTGAAGGATGAATAGTTTGAATTGTTGATCATGGTTGGACAAGTGTAGTGGATAGGTGTAACTTGTGATAAAACCAAAGAAGAGTTAATTTTGTTTGAGCTTTAGTGGATTTGATCAAGTAGAGGTAGTTCTATTCTACAAACCACTCTTTCTATTGTTCCCTAATATTTACAATGGTGAAATCCCTTAATCTGATGGATCCTAACAAGTCCTATTGTAAATCCTTTAACATGGTGAAACTTTAATTGGTGTTTAAAGTCCTTTAAATAAGATACTCCTAATAGGAATAGAGGTAAACCCTCTAATATGATGGAACCTAATAGTGACTTTATAAATCCTAATAGACTTAAGCTCCTCACTAGGTATACTTTAGAAGAGTGCACAATAAATGGGTACTAATCCCTACTATGGTTTTCACCCAAGTTGGGTTTTCACAATACCAAAACCATTGTGTCAATCTTGTGGATGTTCTTATATGGTGAATGCTTTTATGTGTTTTAATTAAGATATTTTTGAGATAAAGTTTTAAAGGTTGAAAAGTTGATTATTTGGTTGATTACTGATTCATCATAGTCACATTCCTATGTTCTCCTTGCTTTGATGGCTCTCCTTGCTCGACACCTGATAGGAACTTAATATAGCCTCATCCAAAATTTGCATGAGGTCTCCTTTGTGCATTATCTTCTCACTAGGTAATCTCATAACCTCTTTAGGTTTGTTCATTCTTTCAAGGACTTCATTTTCAGCTCTCAATTCATTCTTTAGTTGATCATTTTCAGATCTTAGATTTGCTATTTCTTCCAGCTTGCTAGAAGTATCATGATTTTCTCTTAATAACTGATTGATCATGTCATATTAATTTTGTGTCATCCTTTGCACTTCATTGACCCTTTCATCAAGTCTTATAGCCATTTGCCTCTTATCTTCATCAATCATCACCTTGTCATCCTCAACATTCTTTTATTGATCCATGACTTCACTTAAAATTACTAAATGCATTTCATGTTCTCTTTCAAGTACTATAACGTATTCATTCAAATTTTTGTTCTTCTCCAATAGATCTGCTATGATTGCATCAGATTCATAACTA
Organism: Cupressus sempervirens; assembly: GCA_028749045.1. NCBI lineage: Eukaryota > Viridiplantae > Streptophyta > Pinopsida > Cupressales > Cupressaceae > Cupressus > Cupressus sempervirens. Next base: position 192,736,674 of record CM053783.1, on the reverse strand, counting down.
GATCTACCTTCATCAAACAACTCTTCAATAGTATCTTCTTTGTATTGTGTGTCATTTTGTTGAGTTTCCATCTCTTTCCTTATATTTAAGGACTTCCTCAATGTCTCCTTTACAATCTTAACTTGTTCAATGAAAGTTGAACATCAAGCTTTTGATTTTTAGTGATCTTTTCCAATTTGTAGGCTTCCATTCTCCAAGATATTTAACTTCCAAGTGTCTAGACTTCTAATAAGAGAAAACAACTCTGATCATTAAAAATCTAATAGGGAAAGTAAGATGCTGAGACGGGGTGAATCGAGATCTTCAAAACTTCATCAAACATATAGCATATTTGATATCTTCACATAAACCCTCATCTCAACTTAACTATATATCAAATCAATCATATACTGCAATGTAATATCAAATCTAACATCTAATAACATAAATAATACATATAAGAAATTGATCAACATATGACACCAAATATGGTAATATAGAAACCCTCCAAGGTGAAAGTAAAACTATGTTGGGGATGACACCCACAAATATCTTCACTACTGCAGAAATAAAGTGTGCCTAATAAGGCTACAAAGTTTGATCGCTTTTGATGATCTATCTTGTGAGGAGTCTACCCTGCTAAGAGCTTACAATGTTGTTAGGTCCACCTTGATTAAAGAATTTAATATCACAACTAAGTGAGTACTTTTTTAGGAGATTTACATAGGCCTTTTAGGACCACTATGTTAAGAGATTAATCGTGAAACATCTATTAAAATGTATCAGTGCACTTAGTATCTATTACTTGGTATATGTATGCACTCAACATGCATACTATCTCTTGACTAACTCGGCTAGTATTGGAATACTCGGCGACCATTGACTTGCTCGGCAGTAACTACTGCTTGGCACTAATTGCAATACATAAATGTCTTCTTTACATTACTCAGCCTATATAGAATGGTTTGATCGCAGTGATGACTAACCAATCGTACCTAATAACTAACTAATTATTTTGCACTAACTGACAATACTATGATTTCCTTTAGGGTCAACAATGCTATTGATTGTAGAAAAATTAGTAGAATATATCATTTTTGGATGAAATGATGGGATGAGTGTTGCATTTGCAGATGAGATAAAAAAGGAGTTTTAAATGTTTATGATCAGTGAGATCAAATTCTTCATTGGTTTACATATATACTAACTCAAAGATGACATCTACATAAGTTAGACCAAGTACGCACAAGAAATCTTGAAGACTTTTGGGACACAAGAATCTAAACATGTTAGTAGTCCAACAATAATAGGTTGTAAAGTGTCTAAGAAATATGACTCCAAAGTGTTGAATGAATAACTATACTGATGAATTATTGGCAAGCTACAATATGTAGTGCACAACTTACTAGATATAGGGAAAGCAGTTGGGTTAGTGGCTAGATTTTCCTCTAATCCCAAGGAATCTCATTTGGTGGCAGTAAAGAGAATCTTGAGATATCTCAAGGGGATTGAAGATCACGGTCTATGGTATGAGTATGAATGCAATTTCACATTGAATATATTCACTAATGTTGATTGGAAAGGTAATATAGATTATCAAAAGAGCACAAGTGAAGGTGCATTTTTTCTTAGTGATAGGCTTGTATCATTAACATGTAAGAAAGGAAATTATTTATCTCAATCAACAACTGAATCTAAGAACATAGCTACTGCAATTAATTGCACACAAATGATATGGATCAAACATATCTTAGAAGGAATTCAAGAGAAAATAATTGAATTGATGATTAGCTACTGTGATAATATAAGTGTCGTTAACAACTCAAAGAATCCAATTATGTACATTAAAACCAAGCATATTGCCATAAAGTATGATTTTCTTAGAGAATAGGTTTGGGGAAATGAAGTAAAGTCAAACTATGTACTAACTAACGACCCAACAACATACATATTCACAAAACTATTCCCTAAGGATACATTTAAGTATCTAAGAGGTAGGCTAGGGCTCATTCCCCTACCTAAGATGAATTAGAAGATGTTATAGTTGCATCAATTCAAATGCATTCATTAAATATCTTCATACTTTTAATTGATGTTTGGAGGCTACTCCGTAGGAGGAGGAGTTGTAATGAGTACTGGTAAGTCAAAATTTGTAGAACATACAACAGGCATGTATTGACACCTTTGGCATTATTGTTAAAGGGAGAGAGAAAGTGCTAATGGAGGAGGAGAATAAATGTATAATTAGAAAAGAATAGACATCTAGTGTAAAAGGGAGCATATGGAGAAGTATATTGTGATACTAGTGGTTTTAATAGTCAATCAGAGAAATGGTTCAAGAGTTATGGTCTTCCGAAGTTGGGCCAACCAAAATGTCTGAAATAAATGTCAAATATGTATTTGGCCAACTTTATATGTATTGTTAGGGTTTTTCAGCCTTAGGTATTAAGTTTGAGTGTCTAGAACATTCTCAAGTGGCATAAAATTTCCTATTTAAGAAATGCTCAAAGATTGTCTAGGACAACTCTACCTAGTTAAAATCTAAAAGTGCTAAAATAGGTTGATTTGTAACTTTTTGTTTGAACATATTAAAACTCTTTTATGCTCCTACAGTCCATTTAAATTCTTTCCTATCCCCTCTCATTGTTTGAATCAAGGGTCCACAAATACTACTAAAACCTCTTATGAACTTTCTATAAAAACTAGTCAATCCATGAAAAGATCTTACCTCTGTAGCACTCTTTGGAGTAGGCCATCAAGGATAGCTGCCACTTTCTCTAGGTCCATTTTCAGACCTTTTGATGACTACAAATCATAGGTACACCAACTCCTTTACAAAATCACGCCTCTTCAGGTTTATCAACAACTTTTCTTCCCTCAACTTATCAAACACCTTTTGAATATTCATCAAATGCTACTCCAATGTCTTAGTAAAGATCAAAATATCATCTAGGTAATAGAAAACTTACCTAGAAAATCCTTCAGTACCTCAGTCATGAGTCTCATGAAAGTGCTTGGTGCATTGATTAGCCCAAAAGGCATGACTAACCACTCATAGGTCCTTCCCTTGTCTTGAAAGAATTCTTCTACTCATCACCTTCTCTAATATGAATCTAATGGTGTTGACTCTTCAAATCTATCTTTGTGAAATACTCAGCCCCACTTAAAGAGTCCATAATATCATCAATCCTTGGCAATGGAAATTTGTACTTGATTGTTATCTTGTTGATAGCATGAGAACCTGTGCACATCCTCCATTCTCCATTCTTCTTTGGTGCTATTATTGTCGATACAACACATGGACTCAGACTCTTTCAAATCAACTCCTTCTGCAACAATTCATGAACTTGTCCGTTTAACTCTTCACTTTCTACTAGTGTCATTTTGTGCACTACCTTGTTTAGTAAATTGGCTTCTAGAATCAAATCCATTTGGTGACTAATCTTCCTCACTAGGGATAATCCATCAGGTACATTATCTGACACAATATCAGAAAATTCTCTCAACATACCTGCAACTTCTGCAGGTACCTCCTCAACTTCTTTACCATCTTTTGAATTACAAAAAAAACACATATGCTCATGCTTCATACATTGGAGAAACTCCTCTCCATCAATAAAACATATATTCTTACCTTCTATAATTATACATGTACTATTGATGAAGGGTACTCCCCTTAATACCATAAATACATAACAAAAACAAAGAAACAACAGTAATTGTGAGAATAAAATATGGACTTCGCACTTTTGCCTAAAATGCAGAATTATAGAATTCACAATTACAATATGCTAATCCACATAGTAATTTACAAGACAAAGCTGTGAACTATCACCCAGAGCTATTCTAGACAATGTTCTGACATTTCTTAAATAGGCAATTTTATGCTGCCCAGGAAGGTTCTAAACACTCAAACTTAATACCTAGGGCTGATAGACCCTAACAATACATATAAAGTCGGCCAAATTTATTTTGGACGTTTTGGTCGGCCCAACTTCGGAAGACCATAACTCTCAAACCATTTCTCTGATTGGTTATTATAACTATTTTTTGTAAACCTTAGCTCCTGATCTACAAGCTTGGATCTGTGTAAGTGCTCATCTTTCCAATTTTTGGGCATCATTTTGGCACTTATAGGATTCCAACGGTGAGCATGAAGTTTATATACAAAAATTGCCAACAAAAAATCCATAATAAATCCATGAATATGCATGATATGATATTGAGCCTAAATTGGTAGGTTGATATATCTAAGATGAATATCCACCTCTGAAATTAGGACATTCCAAGATCATATGACTGACTTACTAAGTAGCAAGCCTCCACAAACAATAGATTTGCATTAAGGCAATCCTTATTGAAACAACTGAAATGAAATATTTTTGGTTGATGCAAGATTGCTCTTACACCTAAGATGCTCCTACATCAAACACCCGGGGTAATTTGAGAAGTGACCTCGTCACGTCTCAAGTATTAAGAGAAAACCAAGATGGTCAACCTCCTTCTTTGCTAGCCATGATGAATCTTCTATTGGCCTCCCTTTCCATTTGACCAAGTATTTTTTAGAAGTTTTGTTTCTTGTACTATTGCAAACATGACTGTCTAGTATCTCCTCGATCTCCTTTGTTGCCGAACTAGCTACTAGAATACTCCACTGCGCTTTTGTAACTTCATCTCTATAACCTCCTTCACAATACTCTATCAAATCTAAAATGTTAAACATTGGTGAAATATTCAATTAAGTAGGCAACTCCACTTCATAGGCATTTTCAGAATCATGCCTTTTACACTATCTTGCACGATCCAAACTTCTTCATTTTTAGCTTATTATATGTACCCACTGGAAAACACTCCTTTCTCAAATGAACCATGACTTCATCTCCAATCTAAAATTCCTTATCCCTTATTTTCAAATCTTTCTTAGCCTTGTACTATGTATTCATATTTATAATGTGTTTTCTCATCTTCTCATGGATGTTCTTCAAATGTTCAACAAATTCTTCTACTTCAACACTACTTATCTCTCATTTATCCAACTAGCACAATTTAAAAGCATTTCTGCGACTACTCCCATATACAATATGGAATGGTGATTTACCAATACTCTAGTTGACAGAATTATTATATGCAAATTATGCATGTGGTGAAATCAAATCTCATCCTTTTGGTTGGTCGCTAACTAAACATTGCAACAAATTTCCCAAACTACGATTCACAACTTATGTCTGTCCATCAGTCTGTAGATGATGTGATGAATTGAACTTCAACCTTGTTTTCAATTTCTTCCACAATGTACACTAGAAATACGCAACAAATTTAGTTTCTCGATCTGAAACTATACTCTTTGGTAGATTATGTAGTCTCACTACTTCTTTGAAAAATAACTCTACCACATGAGTAACATCACCAATCTTCTTGCAAGGAATCAAATGTACCATCTTTGAAAATCTGTCAACCTCCACAAAAATAGAATCATGCCCTTACTAAGTCCTTGGTAATCCAAGAACAAAATCCGTTTTGACATCCTCCCATGGCTTTTTTGGTACAAGTAATGGATGATGCAACCTTGTATTCTGCTTCACTCCTTTTGCCATCTAACATACTCTGCAACTTTGTACAAAATTCTTCACATCTTGCTGCAACTATGGCTAGTAATAATTCTTAGTAACTGAAGCAATGGTTTTATCTCTACCAAAGTGTCCATCTAATCCTCTACTATGCTTCTTCTTGATGAGATTTTCACATCTCCTCTCATTTTCTCAGTCAAGGCCCCACAAATACGGCTAAAACCTTTTATGAAATTTCTATAAAAACTAGCCAATCCATGAAAAGATCTTATCTTTGTAGCACTCTTTGGAGTAGGCCATTCAAGGATAGCCTTCATTTTCTCTAAGTCCATTTTCAGACCTTCTACTGAGACTACAAATCCTAGGTACACCAACTCCTTCACAAAACTACACTTTTTTAGGTTTATCAACAACCTTTCTTCCCTCAACTTATCAAAAACCTTTCGCATATGGCATATGCATCAAATGTTCCTCCAATGTCTTACTAAAGATAAAAATATCATCTAAGTAAACAATGACAAACTTACCTAGAAACTCCTTTAGTACCTCATTCATGAGCCTCATGAAAGTGCTCGATGCATTGGTTAGCCCAAAAAGCATGACTAACCACTCATATAGTCCTTCCCTTGTTTTGAAAGCAGTCTTCCACTCATCACCTTCTCTAATACAAATTTGATGGTACCCACTCTTCAAATCTACCTTTGTGAAATACTCAACCCCACTCAAACTGTCCATAATATCATCCATCCTTGGCAACGAAAATCTATACTTAATTGTAATCTTGTTGATAATGCAAGAGTCTATGCACATCCTCTATTCTCCATTCTTCTTTGGTGCTAATACTGTTGGTACAACATGTGGACTCAGTTTGATAGGCATGTTGTACATGATGGGCGAGAAAATACATACACTCTGACGAAGGATGGAGTGAAACATAAGTTGAAGTCATTGAAGGAGAATGAAGAAAAGGTATGTAGTGCTACCAGAATATGTTTTGTTGATGGAAAGGAGTTTTTCCAAGGTATGAAACATGAACATATGTGTTTTTTTGTAATTCCAAAAGATGGTAAAGAAGAAGTTGAGGAGGTACTTGCAAATGTTGCAGATATGTTGGGAGAGTTTTCTAATATTGTGTCAGATAATGTATCTTATGGATTACCCCTAGTGAGGGAAATCGATCACTAGATGGATTTGATCCTAGGAGCAAGTTTTCCAAACAAGGCAGTGCACAAAATGACACCACTAGAAAGTGAAGAGTTGAATAGACAAGCTCATGAGTTGTTGCAGAATGGGTTGATTTGAAAGAGTCTGCTACGGGTACTTCATCTTGGTAGCCCCAATCTTGAACTTTATTGAGCATTGCTCAATGACTAGGACCTTATGGTCATCTTGCACCCAAGCAATACGATATGGGCATGGGTATTTCCGTCTCTTTAGCTTTGACTTTGTTACAATTGTTTCTAACACTAGATTGTTAGTACTTCCACCATCAATGATCACATTACAACACTTATCTTTACATCTGCACCTTGTGCGAAACAAGCTCCTTCTTTGATCAGGTTCATTCTCACTACTCAATAGGACTCTTCTGGTAACTAAGACTTCTCTTTTTTCAACATCTTCAGAATGTGATGATCCAACGTATTCATCGACATGTGCAACTTTGACCTAACCTTCTGTTCTTCAAACCATCCTTCCTTGGCATTGGAAACATTCAAATGCTCTATGCCCTTCTTCTCCACAGTGAAAACATCTCCCAACGAAGCCTCCTCTTCCAGATCCTTTTCCTCTGCCTCTTCCTCTATGATCTCTATTGTTTTGATCATGGAAACAATTAGAATTGTTTCCCCTCTAGTTTTAGTTGCTACTTCCAACCCCATCCTTGTTCTTCTTATCATCATTTCGGTCTCCATAAGATCGTTTGCCAGATCTTCCATCACGACCTCTTCCACTATTCTTGTTGTCAAATTTTTTGCTCACTTTCTCCTCAACTCTTAGGGAAAACTGGTATGTCTCCTCAATACTGGTCATTTGAACCAAACTCATCTCATCCTGAATACTTGGCCTTAACCCATTAAGATAACACATGACTTTCTCCTTATCAACTTCTGCATGGACAATTCTAATGAGAACTCGATAGAACTCTTTGGTATACTCTTGAACAAATTTTCTCGCTTGCTTCAACCCTTGCATTTTCTTGAACAAATCAAGCTCATAATCCACAAGAATGAATTGTCACTTCATTTTAGCTACAATTTGATCCCATCTGGTGATTTTGTCCTTTCCTCTTTTATTTCAATCCAATTAAATCTCCTGCCACCAGATCTTTGCATGACCCTTTAGTTTGGCCTTCACAAAATTGACCCTATCCGGATCTTCAATATCTTCATATTCAAAGTACTCTTCCAATTCATCGATCCAGTCGATCAATTCCTCTAGGTTGATATTTCCTTAAAATGTGGGAACATCAAAGTTTAGTCTTTTTCCATTACTGGAAATGGCCTTAAAAAGATTTGCCTCCTCTTGGTTAAGAACTTCCTCTACTCCATCTTGGTCTGCATTTCCTTCTTCTTCTCTTTCATCCTTTCTTTCATCGTCTCCTATGGAAATATTCATTCCTCTATGCATATGTTCTTGCATTGCTTGCATTTTCCTCTAGAGGGTTCTAAAATCCTTAGGTGTAACATCTTTGACTTTTTCGCTGGGCTCTCTTTGTGGAGGCATTTTCATGCTTCTGTTGAAACCCTAGTGCAAACTACCTCACAATCGGTGATCTGTCTACATGCTTAGCCCAAACCACAGTCCAGGTGCGAACTGCCCCACAATCGATGATCTATCCACACACTCAAGAACCCTAGCTTTGATACCACTTAATGAAGGTTCTAGACACTCAAACTTAATACTGCACAAGAAGGTTCTAGACACTCAAACGAATTCAGGAGAAGATAGCTAAATTGATGATTAACTACTATGATAATATAAGTGTCATTAATAACTCAAAGAACCCAATGATGCCCTCTAAAACCAAGCATATTGCCATAAAGTATGATTTTCTTAGAGAATAGGTTCAAGGAAATGAAGTAAAATCAAAATATGTACTAACTAAGGACCCAACAACATACATATTCACCAAACCATTACCTAAGGATACATTTAAGTATCTAATAGGTAGGCTAGGGCTCATTCCCCTACCTGAGATGAATTAGAAGATGATATAGTTGCATCAATTCAAATGCATTCACTAAATATCTTTATACTTTGAATTGATGTTTGGAGGCTACTCGTTAGGAGGAGTTATAATGAGTACTGGTAAGTCAAAATTTGCAAAACATACAACAGGTGTGTATTGGCACCTTTGGAATTATTGTTAAAGGCAGAGAGAAAGTGCTAATGGAGGAGGAGAATACAGGTATAATTATAGAAGAATAGACATCTAGTGTAAAGGGGAGCATATGGAGAAGTGGTGAAAGATAGAAGTGGAACCATTTTGTATTTTTCTAGTGTTGCTTTTTGATGAGAAAGCTTGTGCGCAAAGAAAGCATATAGAAGCATATGAGAGGGTTTCCATCAATGCTAAAGGGAGATATTGCTGACATAACTAGTGTTTTGGTGGCATTTGATGATAGTAATATCATCATAGAGATTTGATTGCATGATGATTATTTATTTGATTATCATTGATGTCAACTATTGACCTAGTGTTCATAGCATGTTGCATAGCATAAACTGTTAGAATTCTGTTAGAATAACTAAGAGAGGGGGGTGAATCAATTATTCAAGGTCTAGATGTACAAAATAAAAAATTTCACAATTTAGTGAACCCTTCGAGCTTTCTTAACCATGCATGCATTCATTGTGTGTTAACCAAAACTAATATGTTACTGTTAAACTAACATGCAAAAATGTAAAGCATAAATCACAACATATCCATCAGTACACTTGACACAATGATTTAACGTGGAAACCCAATTTGGAAAAAATCATCAGTAACATGTTGCTCCCTTTTCACTCTTCTGAAGTGATGCCCTGTTAAAGGTTACAACACACACTATTAAATGTGACCCGATTAAGGGCCTTGGAATGCCACCCTGTTAAAGGATTTTCCAATGACTGTTAAGTCAACCTTTCTCCAAAAGATTTACCCTAATCTGATACAATTTCTAGAAAGTAACAACAGATCTTTGATCTAATACAACTTACAACCTTACTTGCATATTACAAATCACTATTTAGTCCTCATCTTTGCTTGGCTTCCAATATTTGCAGTTCTAACAGCTTGTTCACCCTTCAAGCATTCATCCTCATTAAGCCTTCTTTCTTAGTTCGTCATTGTAGAGTTCTTCACTTGGGTCACTTGATGAAGCAAACTCTCTTCCTTCTCCTTGTCAGATTTTCACATCTAAAAATCTCTGACCTCTATCCAACATTGCTTCATGACCAGACATCCCTACATATAGGGATTTAGAACTCTTTATCCCACTCATTATCCATCTCAAAAATTAGGGTTTTCGATGGATTAGGTAGGATACAATGTATCTACCCCATAGCTTGTCTTTTCTAGAAACTTCTTCTAGAATCTATTTGAATTTTCCTCCAAAATGGTTTACATAAGATTTTGTGCCTCCAGCTCATCAATCTTATCTTCCTCTTGAATTACAAGTTCCAAGAAAACAAACTTGTCGGCTTTTATTTGGCGAATCTTCGATCTTTTTCATAATGCAGCAGCTCAGCATTATTAATTTATTGATGCTTGACACATATTGTGTTACTCGGCATCTACTGTAAAATCACTTGGCATCAACTGGATTTTACTGGTCCTTGGCACCTATCGAAAATCACTCGACATCAACTACCTTGCTCGGCACCTACTAACTTGCTTGGCATCCATTAGAGATTGCTTTCACTCAGCTCCAACTAACTTTTTTCTTGGCTTGCACTAACTGTGGTTGGCACCTTTTATTGACTTGGTCAAGCTTAGAAAATGAACTTTGTCCAACCTTTTTCTTCTAAACTTTCTAAGTGTAGCCAATCATTTTGTAACCTTAAGTATATCATCGATACATTATGTTATCACTGTCTTAACTGATTCTTGCACTTCAATACATAATCATAACTTAACCTTTCCTCTAGATACTTTTGTTACATCTTGTTGATCAAATCATCTTCATCAATCAACTACGTGATAGTGCTTGAAACATATAAGCAACTGTCTTACCAGCATGGGGTAGGTTTGACATCAGTGACAAAGCAATGATTGAAAACACAATCTTCTTCAACATTTTCTTACTCTTACTCAAGTGATCTTTTCAATCATATATCAACATAAACATGATGAGAAAAGTCTTGCAGTGAAATTTAGTGGTTATTATCATTAAGAGAGAATTAGGGATGTCCCTAAAAGTACATGATATGGCTATTACTATTGAAGTGAAAAAGTAGATGATCGGTTGAATTGATGATGAAATGCTCAAACAAGAGATAGGTGATTTGATTGGTTTGTCAAATCCACGATGGATCAAGTGGAGCGATCTTTGGATGTCAACAAGACAGTTAGAATGATACAGTTATGTCTGCAACTCATTAGTATGACAAGTGAAGTAGTAACAAAATGGAAAGGTGATTAGTGAAACAATTAAAGAGTTGTTGAACATGCTAAAGTGTAATGAGTTCTTGTGTCACAGTTAGTAAATCCATTATCAATGGTGAAATTGTAGTATGATCAGTCCACCTAGTCATGAATTAGTGATGTGGATTCATGACTGAAGGTGATAATTTGGTATCATATTGAAAAGAGAGAGAAGAGTGAAAAGATAGAGAGAAGAGTTAATTAAGGCAAAATATTCACACAATTCGCCAAGCTAGTTACCAAATTTTAGAGGGGAAATTTCAATGAGGAGAATGAGAGAGATTTTTTAATTTGCCGATGATTGATTTTGGGGATGTGTGGCGTAGATGTTGGGGTAAGAATACCTAAAAATGAACCTGCAACCTCAAATGAATCTTCACATTTTGTCCATTTTCCTATCTTAGGAATTACAACAAGGAATCGAGAAGATGATTCAAGGGTTATGTTGGGGGAAGAATACCTAAAAATGGACCTGCAACCTCAAATGAATCTTCACATTTCATCCATTTTCCTATCTTAGGAATTACAACAGGGAGTCGAGAAGATGATTCAAGGGTTATGTAGCTTTGTGTAAGGTTGGAGTAGACAAGAGGTATGCTAAATATTGTGGGAAGAGTTGAACCTAGCATTAGTCTTGTGACAAGGGATGGCCCATGGCAGGTGGTGGATGGAACATCAAGAGACTTTCAACCCTTCCTCATGTAGAGTTTTGTAATATTAAAGAAGAAGCAAATGATGGGGACTCATAGTTTTTGGAAGGAGTTACTAATGTACATGTAGAATGAGGAGAAGGAAATGAAGCAATTAAAGATAGGGAGAAAATGAAAAATGAAATCCAACTTGAGGAAATCAAGTGGTAAATTACGACCAAAGGAGAGCAAGATGGTTACAAAGAAACCTAAGAGGAAGAACAAAACAAGTAAAGTCAATATGCATGGAGGAATTTTCATCCCGAACAAGTCAAGGGAGGAGATGATGAAGAAATGGATCGAGTGAATTTTCAAATGTGTTGTCAAATTTGTTTTCTTACTAGATAGATATAGTTTGCTTCAATCCAATTTTGATAGAGATATGGGCTCGCTTACATAAACAACAATGTAATGTCTATAGTATTCCATTTAGTTGTATAATGTAGTGGATTCTAGATGACTTTTGTGATGCAAAAAGTAATAAATAGTTTTGTCAAAGCTTGTAAGGCTCCTTGTAAGGCAGTATGTACAAGCAATTGCAGATAAGTTTGTAGGGGTAATCTATAGATCAATATACCAACATAAAGGGGCATATTTTGTAAACATGAGTACTTTAGAACATATAGGGGTAGTTGACATGACCACTTTAGACTCAATGAAAGAGCTAGCAGCTGGTTTGCATGGACATATAGTCACAATAACATGCCTGAAAATGTCATTGGAGGAATCTATGGAGAGAGCCAAGAAATATTTCAAATAAGTATTGAAAAGGTTGTGAATTACTGACAAAAAGGAGGGAGAATAGTGATAATGATTCTATGGAAATGCCAACAAAGGGGTAGAATTGTGAAAGATGCAAACAATAAGGGGCAGCAACTACATCTACATGGTGAAACATTTTCACAACAAAATATGAAGTTTTTCCATCAAATCCAAAAGGATAGATTGTTGGCATTTGGGATTGACAATAGGAGATTGACTAGCTAAGAGGTGTAGTCAAATACGATTGGTGAGAAGTTCTCATTGGTAGCACTCAATGATAGCAAAAATGATAACTGGTCAATGAGACTAGGCACATAATCAATGACTATATGCACCAATCAATGTGTTAAGGACAAGTAACAGTAAAGAGGAATATGTTGGCAGTGATCATGAGGAAATACAAATCAACTGGAGCAATCATAGGAGGAGACTCTATGATGTCAAGACAGATTAAGTATAAGATAACAACTTGTAATGATGAGAGGTAAGCAATCATCTATGTATCAAAAGATGATTATGTAATATGTTCTTAAGTTACATGTGACAAAAGGATTATTAGATGTTCAGTGTGATTGATGCAATCAAAGGCAAATGAATGATGATGTATGTAAGAAGGTTAGAGAAGAAGCTTGTGCAAGTCGAACACATTTTGATAATATCTTAGGGAATTGCACTAGAAACCTAATGCTAATCAAGGCAATGATCGAAAATTTGTGAAGGACATAGGGATATGTGAATCAAACAAGGCATGAGTGCACGAAGCTTGTAATTTGAATGAATGGTGAAAATTAAGGGGGGAAAGGAATCAATACTTTTATATTACAACTAAAAAGAAGAACTGTGCAAGAAAGAGTACTATGAGATGGGATCAGAGCAGAGTGTGCATGTGAATAATATAAGTGTGATCTAGTTGTGAAGCAAACACTGACCAGGGGGAAGCTACAATGTGAGTAGAGTAGAAAGGATCTGACAAGCAAGCAATGCTATAAACAAATCATTCAACTCTTTGCTTCCTAACAATTGCGGTGAGGGCAATCCTTTAACTTGGTGGACCTTAACTGGTGTCTTTATTGTAAATCCTTTAATAGGGTTGACTCTTGAAAGGAGTTCTAAACCCTCAAGTGGGGTAGATCCTAATAGATTTTCTTGTGCTCCTAACATTGTAAAAATCACTCTTACCAAGGTGAACCTTGTAAGCTCCTAATAGGGAAAACCTTTTTACTGTGGGTATCACCCCCACCGTGGTTTTCACTTTCTAACAAGGGTTTTCATGATACCAACATAATTGTGTTATGTGTGGTGCTTCTATGACTGATTGGTGGATTTACTTTGTTTCATACAACAATTATTTGATATGTGTTTCTGTTTGTAAAGTTTGAGATGACTTGATGGCAGTTTGAATTTGTGGTTTGCCTAGCATATGTGGGGGTCCTTTTCCAATACCTTTTGTGTTAACACCAATGTTTTGTGAGCCAAACCCAAAAGGATTCTTGTTTATGGTGACAAAGAACCTTGAATCACTTTTTGAGACATTAGTCCTATGACCTCCAAGAATAGTGGTAGTTGAAGGTTCCACCATATGCATAGAGTCCTAGGGACAGTAAGGTCTATTTGTTCTATAGTCATACCTGAATGTGTTCCCTCTTGGTTAGGAGTGGGGAGAGGTATGACATGTCATACTATATTTCCTATCGTAAGAAGCACTTAAAGACCTTCTTACAAATTGGATTCAATATTAACTAATAATAATATAATATAATTACAACTTAATTCAATTTAATGAAAATTCAAGGGACATGCCATGAAGAGTTTTGTCTCACGAAGCATGAGATATCAAGGGGGGAGAGTTCATTTGATAGGGGAAGAAAGAGGCGAGCATCAGATTTAAATAAGGCTTAATGGAAAAAGAAAGGAAGGGGAAGACAATAAGGAAGTGACTTTAAAGATACAACAATGATGAAGGATTGCGACCTTTTCAAAGGGTGGTAGTTCTTAAAGGTTGTGACTCTTCTAAGGGAAACAATGATGAAGGGTTGTGACTCTTCTAAAGGACAACAATGATGAAGGGTAATGACTCTTCCAAAGAGTACTAATTGTGAAAGGTTGTAACCATTTCAAAGGGAAGACGCAATGAAGAGGTGTGATTCTTTTCCACAGTGGAAGATATAAATGGGAGAAAGTTTCATTTCAAGATGTGGAAATATATTATCTGAAAAGACAACAATAAAGTGGTGACTTAATTCTATGGAAGGTGGTGACCCTTTCATTAGTAATGTATAAATAATAAAATATTCAAAGCAATCAATGAGATCAAGTAATCATCCCAAAATCAAGGATAAACATCAATCCAATCAACATAGGCATTATATACATTCATCGAAAGAGCAACGATTAACATCCAAAACAGAAATCAACATAAAGTTAGATTTGCCCAAATCATAGCAATACTCTAAAAGGCACAAGGCAATACCAAAAGGGGACATTCAACTTTTCAAGGAAGCATTATTTAATGTTGTTGTATCATGGCTCACCATAAAGGGCAACGTGATTTGTTCAATTTCTCTTGAGGAAAGGCATCCAACTTCAAACAAGATATGGTTATGTATTTGCTTCTAACCCTAAAGACGCATATTGTGAATTTAGTCATTAACCATCCCCTATTATCTTGCTTCTTTGTAACCCCCTTAATGTGGAAGACCAATTAACTTCTTAGAATGGTTGGGTGGCTCCACATATGTCAAATGAGATCCCAAAAAGTAGTTCTCAAGAATAATGGTCCTTCCCCTCCACTACATAAAGCATATATATGGGCTAAAGTATTTTTTTTGTTTCTTTACATTTGTGCTCAATATTAAAAAATTTAAAGTTTCCAATAAAATATTTTATCATTACTTTTTATTATAATTAAATTGCTTCATGATGTAATTATTGAATTCTAACAAAATATGATCCAGTTAGACCATTTTAAGTTGTTACATTATTTCTTGTATTTTTAACCCTAAATGCATTGTTTGATTACTTTTCTAGTTCTTGCTTTGAATAGCTATAATCACAATGTATAGGCATTTAGGCATTTTGCATTCCATCGTGTAGTGTAATGTCCCCACTAATAGGGTTAGTTAGGGACAAGTAATACTTGCAAAATAAATGTTAGTATCACAATAATAATAAAACTAACTATATTATTCTACCCTATAAGTTAACCCCAATCTAAAGGATGTCTCCAGATCGGGCTTTTAACTCATACCTACCTCCTCGTCATCCCGGGAGCGCACCCCATAAGATTCTTCTTGGATGGGCATCCTCTATCCAATGCCAACTACATATGCATATGTTTGACAACATCAAAATATTCTAGCACATTGATTATCGACCATGACAAACAATGGAGATCTTAATATCTCCATAACCCATGCTTCGATATTGATTCTCGGCCATGATAGACAATGTAGATCTTAATATCTCACATGCTCCATACTTCAAGTTCACATTGATTCTCCTCCATGGCGGACAATGGAGATCTTAATATCTCCATGCTCCATGCTTTGAGTCTCATTAATATCCATGGTGTTAACCCCATGAACTAACACAATATTATCCACAAGTATAATTCATAAATATAAATAAATACATAAACATAATTAAACCAATATAATCCATAAACATACCTTTCTTACCTTCTTCTTTTCCAAGAGTCTCAACCTTTCATAATACAAATCCTTTTCAAAAAGTCAGTTCCTTATTTTCTTCATGATATTACTTTCCTCTTCCATTTTTTCTTTTTGAACTCCTCTCTTCTCCTCTTCCTTTTTTTCCCTCTCTAAAATAAACTCTCCTCCCTTTTATATCTTAAACTTAATTTTAAGGAGTTGTGTCTATTTGTTAAATCTTTGTTGACTTTTCATTAAATTTAATTAATTTATATTATTCTATGATATATTATTTATTTATTTACTTATTTATGTTTATTGTTATTTATTATGAAATTCTATTTAAAAAGTTAACATACTTTCTACAATATTGTCTCTTGTATTTAAGTTTGTTTCTTTATTTACTTTTTGAAAATTTATTATTTTTTAATTATTTAAAATATCATACTAAATATTATTTCATTAATAATATAGATTAAATAATTATTACTTCCTAGTTTTATAAATATAACTGTATTATCATTATTTATTTAATAACATTTTATTATCTAATTATTACTAAAATTCTATCTTAAAATGGGGATATGACATGTAGCTTCAATCACATATTACCTCACTCCTAAAAGATCAAGTTGTACATAAATAATGAAATTTTATAAAACTAACATTGTTGAGAAACACATACCCTCTCATTCTAGAGCCACTCGTTTAGCTATGGTTAGCATGAGGCAATTTTGGACAATCAAAGCCCTTCATTATATCCAATGATACCTATTTCTTTTTATTGCTAAAATAAGCAATTAGATTTAACTTGAGTTCATCATCAAATTACAATTTATTTTTTATTGCTATAATAAGCAATTAAATACAACTTCAGTTCATCATTAGGGTTCACAAACAATGGTGCATTTCTTGTCTAGAACATAAAAGACTAAGGATCCACAACAATTCCCATTTCTTACATTTTGGCAACACTCTTCTTAGTGATGATTATTTGTTAGATTGCACTTGTTCTCTATGCTTGTGTACAATAATTGAGCCATTTTAGCAATAGAAGATTTATTTGGCATAGTATTGGTTTTTTATTCTCCCTTTTGAATTCTCTCTTATGCTTATTCCTTTAGCACTAACTCAATCCCACTTGTCATCTTGAATTGAAAGCTAGCTGCCAATCGCTCGAAAACCACATGGGACCTTTCTCCTAAATATGGAAGAGTTCCTTTTTTTCACTTCAAGTTAGTGACATTTAAGACTTCTATTATAAACCAATATTCAATGTTTCACCAACTAAGCCCTCTCTTTGAACCTCAACAAAAGTGTAATTACATAATATAGAAATCTAAGATAAGGCTTGGTTGACTTCGCCTAGGATTTCTTTGTTCCCCTACCTTACTTTCCTTGGGCTTCCAACTCTTGGCAATAGCTAGGTAAAAGTTAGGATCTCTTGGTGATTTCCACTCTTGGAATATATAGATGATATTCATTATGATATAAGGAACTCCATTACTCCAAAGTACGTCGATGTTTAGTTTCAACAAGAGGTTTTGGGACCTTGAAAATGTGAGAATCCAATGGATCTTATCATCTTTTGACATTAAACATTATAAAAAAATAGGAAAAAAATGAATTGTATTAAATTAGTGGCACAATTAATGCAAGGTTGACACTAGAATAAAAGCTATGATGGTGGCTATTCTTTTCTTGTTATAAAATTTCATATCAAATACACATGGTCTTTACAACCTATTACCAGGTCTTTACAACCTATTACCATTGCAAAAGCACAAATTGAAATTGACACTTCTTTGATCACAAACCAACAACTAAAGGGTACCCATTCTCAATACACAATCCTAACCTTAGTCCTTTTACTACACCTCCAAAGACTTTGGACCTTAGCGTATAGCAAAATCAAGGAACGTGAAAATAGCCTGAACCTATACAACCAATAAAACATTGTTATTTGGCTAATAGCAGCTTTTTAAAATTTCCTATAAAAGAGAGACGTGCTATCCTTTTCAAAAATGATCTGAAGATATCCTTTTTTTTTCTCACATAAACATCAATTAAAGAGACTCATTCCATTCACGGAAAAAACAAACATTTTAAGAGACTTTCAAGTTTCCCTATATGCCTAGGAATCTCAATCATTGGAATCATGATTATGTTTATATGTTAAATAGTCAAATAGGCCCAAGTCCTAACCATGAAGAGGGACACGTAAAATCTTTCCTCCACATTTTAACCCATCACAAGACATATTGGTGACACCGACCTAAATTCAAATAATTCTGAATAGTTTTGAGTCCCCAAATCAATTTCAAATTGCATTTAATTCCCAAATCCATTTCCACTTATCTAACTCCCCTTCCTAGTTGGAAATTCTAATAGCCCTACTCAAATGAAATCACTTAGTTTTTGTCTATTTGGGGCAACTAAATCAGGACATTTTGCACTGCTGCAAAGGAATGTCAAGTATTTATACTTTAGCAGTTGGATCGCATATGTACTTCACTGGTTCGATATGACTCCCCTTATCAGCAGTTGGAATTCCTAGATGCTGTATTTGTACTTTAAAGGGTGCTTCCTTCTCCATGAAATTCCTTGACTAGCTTCCTTCCCAGAAACCTTTTGCAAAGCTCCAAAGAAACTAGAAGTTTTAAATATAGTTTCTACCTTGGAACTACATATTTTGCAGTGCGTTTTCTCTTTACCACTTAAATCCTTATTCATACTTTTGTTCAATCGTGCAGTTGATCAGCCTCCTGTGACCCGTGAACAACACAAACCCATATGCATAGCAATTGAAGCATTTGAAGGGTATTGTTGCAATGCATTGTGTGCTACCTTGTAAAGGCCTCTAATTTTCTGGTAATACTTGTGAGAACAATATCGGAGCATATTTCATAGACAAGTGAACCTCAAAGCAAATTCCCAAAATTTCACCAATATTTGAGTGCAACAGAACTCCACTGGCCTATATAGGGTAATGAAATTTTTCTTTTCCAAGGTCAAAAAGCACAGACATTATTGGCATAAAACTGTGGCTTGCAATGAACGAACTTCAATTCTTTTTCAAAGCAAATGAATCGTGAAAAGATCCTTAATACAACAGGAGATACCATAATCCTTTTTTCTGCTACTAATTTGCCTAAAGTTGAAGTTCCAAAGTCTGGGGCGGATGATTCGCCAATTTTTTTTTTGCAATAATAGACATGGGCACTTTGGTATTGCACATGAAGACTAAATCTTGCATCATTTGACGATTTGGTTTTAACATCACCACAAGATCCGAAGCAGATTTTGGGGTAAGAGAAGAATCTCCAAAGAAAATGACAACGATGTGCAATCATTTGTTGCATTTTCCGTTTCAGTTAAGGGACCCTGGTTGCAGGAACAACATATTTCAATTTGTGCTCATATTTGCATAAATTTATACGTTATCATCAGTTAAAATTCCATCTTGAACATTGTGCCCGTCAAGCTCATAGTATGAGGAACGTTTTAGTAGGCAACATTTTGCTGTCTTCGTTGACTGTACTATTCATTTTTAAAAAAGGAGGCTACCAGATCCAGTTGTGTACAACATCAATCTTTAATCTTGCTTTCAAACAAAGAATAAAGAAATAATAGATGAAATTTAGTGGCTGTTTACTGCAAAATATTTTAATTGATGAGCTTGAACCAAATGGAACTGCATTCTGATCCCAAGAAAATTGATTGAATAGGAAAATATCTAAAATCATTTGTAGACCAAATTATTGATGATCATTTTTTAGAGGATTTTATATCATTCACGAGTTCGATTTGCAACCCAATATAGGAGCACAAACTTATGCTGATTAAACTTCAGCTGAGAGCAAAGGATTAAGGAAAATCCATTCTGCCAGTCACCCAAAGTGTCATCCTGGCCTCATCCCCTATATCATATGTCCAGGGATTTGAGCCTTGGTTGATGGCATATTCAAGGAATATACCTTCAGTCTCACTGATTGTACTCCACCAAATGAGCTACAAGCCTTTGGTAAGATCATTAAGGGATGCAACAAAATAAACAAAACCAAACTCACAAGCATCCTCCTATATCTAATTTAGGGATGCTACAAAATATTTGGGCATTCTTGACTCTCAATCGGCGTTGACATTTATCAGAAAAATCATCCTTTTGCCTTGACTGGTAAACACAATTGTTTTAGATCCTCTCTGGTAATGTTGAATTGTTTAGATGGTTAAGGCCCCCTTGTGAAATTCTAATTATCACCTATTGCATGGGATTCACCCACATCCTTGTTTTCAGCAGGTATGTGTGTGTACAAGAAAATAAGAACAAATACAAGAAAATAAGAACAAACTTCACATTGTTATTTATTTGTTTTGCTAATTCTATCATATTGCTTTGAAAGTACACGATTTGTCTATCAATCCATTCTATTCGAAAATTTGATCAGCTGTTAAACATATTTTGCTCTCTTATTACTCTGACTACTAGAAGGTTTGTGTATCTCTCCATTCTGTTCAAATTTATTTTGTATTTCATTGCCTCGTATTGTTTCAAGACTGGAAGATTTATCTAACAAAACTTTACCGTCATCAAACTCAAAGCTACATTACATTTTAAATTTGCTCCAAATATTTAATGTCAACTTCAACAACAAAAGTTACAGAACCCAATAACTATATCTTTACCAATATCAGGCATTATAAAGGCATGTGCACATAATTTAAGTAGTATCTCCACAAATCTCTGAACACACAGGACAGCAAATCCGTACAGAAGTATTTGCAATTCAACTTGAGGATGTTAAACATTGATAAATGTAGTGAATTGATAAGTAGGAGATAATTTCCACAGCAAGTCAAATTATGATATTGCTATCAGGATTTAACTCTGTGATTTTTGAGTCAAACTCATTGACCCATGTTTCATGAGTAGTGATTCAACATGAATCCATCTCTCATGAGAATAAATGGAACACTTAGCACTCATTGGATCTAGGTGATGCTCACAGGGGTGAAGCAAGCTTTGGGTTTAACCATGGAGGAAACTCTGTAGTTAAGCATGCTTAGGCTAGAGTAATACTGGGATGGGTGACCTCCCGAGAAGTCCCGGTGCTTCACCCCTGTGTGCATCACCTAGATCCAATGAGTGCTAAGTGTTCCATTTATTCTCATGAGAGATGAATTCATGTTGAATCACTACTCATGAAACATGGGTCAATGAGTTTGACTCAAAAATCACACAGTTAAACCCTGATAGCAATATCATAAATGTAGTGAAGTCAAATTCCCCACTTGAAACAAAACAAACTGATGCAAAAGGAAGAGGACTTCCCCACTCATCCAATGTCTAGAAATGCATATTGAGGACAAAATTCAAACTAGAAAAAATAAAGATACAGCACAATCCAAAAGAGGAATCAATTAAATGTAACAAAAAAACTTATAAAGGATGAAATCCAACTGGAGGATCAAAATAAAGACAGAACACTTAATCCAATGGAATCATCAAAAGTAAAGTGAAAAACAATATAAAATATTTGAATAGAAACTACAACAAATTTCAATATCTAAATAAAATTGAAAGATCCCTGATGGATCTCTTCCACTGATCTGCTGTAATTTTATATTTTTAAATTTGTTTTCCCTGTTTATTAAAACTTTCTTGCAGAGCTAGAGAAAAGTTGCAGACATGTTTGATTGTTTTATATTTTTGATGATTTTTCAATAAGTAATAATAGAAGTACAATAACATGAACCAGTTCTGAGAATGTATTCCAAATACATTTAAAGAAAAATCGCTTCAAGCAGATTTTTTTTTGAATATACACCTAATATGTAACCATATGAAGATTTACAATAATATCCAAATGATTACAACCAAGAATAAAGCCAACCTGAAGACGTGAAGGTGAAATATGAGCCCAAAAGGAAGCTATGGCCAAAATCCAGCTCTCAAATGCTGTATGTGGAAAAGTAGATGGCTGCCAGGCGCAGTCATACAGCTGCAAAGTGCCCACATGTGGGTAAAATACCCAAACCCTAACTAAAACTCTAACTCAGTACTGCGTTCCCCAGAAGAAACAATGCACAATCTCCAAGATGCTTCTGACTACAAGAATCCAGACCACTGTTTTGAGGGCTACATCCCAAACAGGCAAAGCAAGTGGGTTTGGCGTCCCAAATGCTGAAAGCTCAATCAGAGCCCAAAACACAAATCCAAGATGTAATATGTCAATAATGCCTTTGAACTTTGTCTTTACCTCCTTATAACCCACCAAACTTAGCTCGAACCCTAAAAGTGTCCCCATGTGGCGTTGGGTTATAAAATAATATATTTCTTATTTTTAAAGTGGTCAAGTATCTAGAAAAATAACCTTTTTCCCAATAGAAAGAAATCCGTTCACCGGAATGCTCTAAGTCAAAAGAGAAACATTTAGAAAAGTTCAAGACCTTTCCAACAAACTATTACACCAAGGGATATTCACCCAAATGAGGCCAAAAAACCCCTTATTACTCCAAAATGGCTATAACTTAGCCTTATTTAAATTATTAAAATGCTAACTTAGGAGAATATTTATATATATTAAAATATTTCCCAAATAGCGAACTGATAGCCAAAACACCTCTACAAGTGACACTGATCTCGTCACCTCCTATGACTGATGCCGAATAATCTGAAATAACTGACAGTCTCGTCCCTCAAAAATAGGGATACTCCTAAAAAATAGGAATGGTCTTCGAATCTCCCAAAACTAAAACCATAGAATGATCTCGTAGAGACTCAAGAATGTAACCCATCTCCACCTCCTAAAATGTAGGAAACTCCTACAATTAAAGAACTGCTCTCAACTGCTCTCCTACTATCTGAAACTCCAGATCCGAACACTGTGTACCCTGACTAAGTCCCTAAACACCACTGCCAGCCTACGAGACTCTAATGATAGGCTAACTCTATCATCTCTGATGTCCACTCTAGAAAGGGGACATGACAAAAAGCTGAAGTAGTAATGCAGTTTGCTTGAATAGAAGTACGTAATGGTTGCCCCCTCGGTACCTAATGAGCTAAAAACACACAATTGAAGGATTCCATGACTAATAGATGAAATTCAGCCATCAGATGAACAGACTACATAAACCACTTAGTTCACAATCAGGTGCTGGGAATAATGCTAAGGAAAACTAGCAACCACTAGTAGATAGAATATTATCAACCAAACAGACTGCTTAAATGACTTAGTCCGTAATCAGGAGCTGGGACGAAAGCTAAGAAAACAAGCAATCACTAATATTTTCAAGAAACTGAACCTACTTCTTAAGTGACTTGTTAATTGTTAAGGGTGGAGCAAGACACTAAGTAAACTTATGAAAACATGGTTGTGAAGTCACATGAATTGGAACAGAGTTGAATAAAGTTTGCTACCTCATAATTAATAGTTGCACAAAATGCTAAGAAAATTTCTTAAAACTTAGCTGCCTAGTCATATGATTGTAGCAAAGCAAAATGAGCTTGCTGATTCATTGGCATGGAAATCCAATTCGCAATACTTGTTTAAAATTTAAAGCCATAAAATTGTAGCAACATACCAGAGAGTCCTACAGAAGTAGCTTCAACAAGTATTTAGAGGTCTAGGAGATAAGAACAGTGACAAAGCCCCAGCATCACATTAACATATAACCTTGCAAGTACAGTACTCAGCCACAATACTAATTTTGCCCTGCTTTTGCTGAGGTGAATAGGAATGTTGGAAAGAAAAAATAAGATCACCACAACTCAGTTTCTGATGAATAACAAAAAGCTGAAGTTGCCTACCATTTGGTGTTAAACAGAAGGTATGCTTATTAAAAGGGTGAGGCTTGAATATTGCTAAGCTGAGACAAAAAAAGTTATCTATATTAAATGAAGTTTTAGAGTCGAGCAGTTTTCCATGATCATAAATGCTACAGAAGGTATGCCTATTAAAAGGGTGAGTCTTGAATATTGCTAAGCTAAGACAAAAAAAAGTTATCTATATTAAATGAAGTTTTAGAGTCGAGGGTTTTCCATGATCATAAATGCTTGGAATTAAACAAGAAAGCAAGTATACCAAAATCTCAAACAATACCACGCTCGTGTACGTGTAAGTAACCTGTACAACCAAACGAACAAAAGACCAAAACTCAAACATCTGCAAATCACAAAGTTAAACCCCAAATTCTTCTGCTTGCTCAGTTACATTTCACCCCCTTACAATTCAGAGATCATATTATGTGCTGTAACAAAGTTACCAATATACTTACATAGATTTATCTTGAGCCAAGATGCATATGCAAATAAAAGGAGATACAATCCCCTATGCATTCCTGAGAGACAATTCCTGAGAGGCAGGTCCACTTTCTTTAACCCCTGTTCCCGTTCCATATTCAGATTTAGTTCCTAGGATTTTGGGAAGTTCGAAGCATCTTCCTGGGATTTTTACTATATCTTGACTCTTTAAGAAACCTCTATTATTGAAAGAAAAGAAGGAATAATTATACTAATTTGACTGATCGTCATTATCTATGCCCAATTGGGTGATGCAAGCTTCTTGTAGCATAGGCAGTGACAAGACTATTGGCCTCAAATCATCCAGAGGTGATTCAGAATAGGATAAGAAGTAATCTCCAAGCCACTGGGATACCTAATAGTGACTAACTAGAATCAATATATAGCCTTCAACAGTATCAGATTTCCACAATCCATTTCTAACGATTTTTGTTTCTGGATTTGATTGTGTATATTTTTTGACATCAAATCCAGAAACATAAATCAACATATCTTTTTCTGTGAAAATGGGAAATCTTGAAAAAAAGCATGGACTAAACTCTAAATCCACAACTCAAGTTCAAGTCTCAAGGTGCTGCAGGATTACTGAAATTCCCCAAAATGACTCCAAATCTCACTTCCCAAAATAAAGAAGAGATTTTAGATGAAACCAAAATTACGAAGGCACCAAATATGGTAAAGAAAAACCGAAACCTTTAAGCCTCATTAATTCATACAGAATTTGAAATTACGCCAGAAAATTCAAAAACTGCCAATAACAAAATAACATACACAAACAGGCTCATGTGAGTTTTCAATTTGGGCAGAAACAGAATCAAAAGCCCAAATTTCCGATCCAAAAGGAGCCAAATTACTAAACAATTGTAATGCCACAAATAATTTCAAGAATAGGAAATCTTACAAAGCATGGGCTAACCTCTAAACACAATCTCAAGTTCGAGTCTCAGGGGGCTGCATGGATACTCCAATCCTCAAAATGACTACACATCTCACTTCCCAACTGAAAGCCGAGAGTTTACTTGAAACCAAAACTGAAAAGAATAGAAAATAGTACCTAACGCTTGAGACTACCTAACGCTTGAGACTCATTAACTCATTCGAAAACTGAAATCGAGCCAAAAAAAAAAAAAAAAAAAACCCAAAAACTGCCAATAAAAACGTACGCGCGCGCGCACACACACAAAAGTGTCAATACAGGCTTTCAATTTGAGCAGCAAAAGAACAAAATTCCAAACCAGAAGGAACAATTCTACAAATAATTTTCGTTACCCTTTAAATAAGTGGCTCATCAGGGTTCGAAATTGAGCTAATTTTACATATAATTTTCATTACCCCTTTCAAAATTGGCTCATCTGGGTTTCCAAATTGAGCCAAAAAAACAGACAAATTTGAAAATTTCAATACAAAAGCCACCAAGTTACTAAGCAAAACAATGGTACAATTAATTTCCATTTACATTAATCTTTTCGAATACAAATTATTTACTAGTTACCTGTCCGGAAATATGAAATTCCGGCTCTCAGAACCGCCCCCTCCAATCTTCCCCAATTACACCACAAAACATTTACACAGCCACGCTCCACTGCTCTCAGAGACCCAAGATCCTACAACAATCATGTGAAATCAACACCCCTTCACCGAATTCTTCTTCCTACAAGCTCTAAAAAACTCAACCCACAAATCATAAACCCACAAGACACTGGCCAATATAGCCAAGACCACAATGCCCATCCAGCACTGAACAAGCCACCTGGGCATAACACCATCAGCCCTGCCACCCAAATAGAAACAGCTCAGTTGCCACGCAAGCAGGGGCGCCACAACACCTCGTGCCACACTGTACAGGACATAGAAAGGGACGCATACCACCTCATAAATTCTCCTAGCCCTCGAGGGCTCAACATGCATTGCAAACATCGACAAAGACCAGGTGTTCTGAAAAGCACTCGTGACCTCCGCCACACATAGCAACGCCATGAGAGCCTGAGCTCCGTGCCCTGCATAGAACCGGCAGCTCGCCATGACGAAGGCCGTGGCCACATGGTGGGCAACGAAAAGAAGTTTCCCCGGCACAAACAACAAGTAATGGAACAAATCCACCATGAAATAGGCAATACTGTACTCCATCACAGCCCTCTCTAGGGCCGTATTGGGCGCATCCAGCTGCCATTTCGAAACAAAAATATCATAGGCCGCTAGGATTGTTACCAGAGGACCGTGGACCATGGAAATTGCACAGCTCGCTGCTTCCCATCGCTCTGGTTTCTTGTAATTTCGGAAGAAAGTGAAGTATGCTAATGAATACTGTGTTATGAAAAACACCGTAGCCCCTGCAAGTCCAAGCATTTCTTCTTCTTTCTTCTTCTTCTCTGCCCTTTTCTCTCTGCTGCCTATGGAGTACAGCTCTGTTTTCTCAAAACTCCCATCTATAAATGCATTCGCCGAAGCCTGGATTGATCTGGTGGGGATGGGTTCCACGGATGTTATGTGGGCTTTTTCTGGAAAAGGACTCGCCACGTGGCCTTCCTGAACGGTACGGATCTCTGCGTGTACTTCGCGCGAGATAATATTCGAATTGCACAACAAACTAGGTAACACATGGTTTAGGACCACCACATAAATAATGACAAATTTTGGCTATTGGATACAAAGTTTTTAAAGGAGAGTTAACCATCCTAAATGGGCCTGATTTAAGGAATTTTCTCTCCTTCACAAAGATTTTTCAGCACCCCTAGTACCTACTCATTTAGGAGAGTGGGCCTTGCACCACCAACCAATTTTACGGCAAAAGAACCCTTCTTGGCAATTATTTTATATTATCATGAGATCGTTTGAGAATTAAAAATAACTTTTGAAAGAGATGGGGCAAGTTGTGTTGAGAATTAAAAACAACTTTTGAAAGAGATCGGGCAGGTTGTGTATTGAGAACAATGACATGGGTTTAGAGTTACATATTCATAAAAGGGGTTTAGGGATGCAAGATTACTTCAGGGGAGTTTATATGGCAACAAGGTTGGATAAACTTATAAACTAGTTATTAAAAATAGAATTAGCAACCTTATATTGTAAGAGTAGTGTCAGTCGAGGGAGGAGGATCTTGGCAATCATTAGAGCCCCATAAGCAGCATGGTTAACTGGTTGGTCAGGTAAGGACCACCCATCATCAATTTTTGTTTTGTTCCTCCTCAATCTTGGGAGGTGAAATGGTCAGGGTCAGGTGAGGAAATGACCATTTTGAAGAAGTGGCCACAGGCCACGAAGAACCACCACCAAAAGTGGCCCAACCAGGAGCAACATGGGCAGTAGGAGTAGGAGCAGGGTCCAAGGACTAGCCAAAGCCACGCCACGTCAGAGAAGTGAAGCAGTGTCGCTAACTATCATTGTCATCACTAGGAGAGTGGTAGGGAGCTTGTGACTGAGGTGTCTGAGAACGATGAGCATAAGAACTCTGAACCTGGCAACAACCACAGGGTAGAGTGCAGTAAGCAGAGCCTGAATCTAGTGGCACTCAGTTATCGTACAAGGCGCATTCCCCTACTTGTATCTGCATCATTACATTATTACATATGCATGCTTTAGTATACATAGAAACATTTATATCTAGAAAGTTGTGAGTGAAAAGAACAACATTCCTATCCTTCTAAAGAGTGAAAAAAAATATTCATTCCATAAGCATGCCAAATTTGGGCATACTTGAAGGGAAATCTAGGAGAATCTCCCAATAAGATCATGTGCCAAGAAAACAACTCTAGCCTGAAAGGCTTGAAACAATCATGAATCCAGAGGCAATACTATTGGGCTTTGCAACAAAACCCAAAAATATGCAAGAAAGACTCAGGTTTCCCACAAAAGGGGCAACAAGAGTCAGGAATACCCAAGTGCTTGAGTTAGGGACCCAGAGGCAGTCCTTGGAACAAAACACACCAAGAAAAGTGTGCAATCTTTGACTTGGTGATGACATTCCAAATAAAATTAACCTATATCTCCAGTTCTATTGCAAAGACTGGAGGTTCCAACATTGGTTGAGAGTATCAACCATAGGAAAGTGTGGCACCAGCCAAAGGTATCTTGTGATTAACAAGAGGAGTACACATATACCACTTCTAGTCCTTCCACTATGGCTTGACTAGTTGAATACCCAACTTGTGGAGCAGATGAGGAGGCAAAGCAGAGACCAGCAAGTCAAAAGATTGACAATCTAGATGAGTCAGACAAAACTAGACTTGCATGTCTTCCCATGTTCTGAGGCTCATGGTAATTCTGGAAAATATATCTTTGGATTTCTTGATGCCACGTTTGAAAAAACACAGTGCATTGACACCTTGAACTTTAGCAAGTGGAACTCCTTGCATTACAAAAAGGGGAGACCACCAAATATTGTGCCAGTCCATAGATGGTCCATCCTTGAAACCATCACCAGCCCAATGAAGCCACAACTTGGTGGCATCCTAGGCTCTCCAAATGCTTTTAACAACAAAAGTGCCTTGGATTTGCATTGGTTTTGGTATGATGAGAAGGGTTTGGAGACCAATCCCCTTCCAAGAAGGTTTGTTGACTAGAAATCTAGAAGAAATGCAATACTTGAAAAGAATTTTCCAGGCTTCATCTCTAGTGAGAGCATGGATGATCCATTTGACACATAAGGCAATACCCTATTTCTAAGGGGAAATAAGGCCAAGGCCTCTAGGCTCCTTGGGTAGGCAATAGTACTCCCAAGCGACTTTGTGAAGACCATGGTGATCAGATCCCAAAGCCAAGATGAAACCCCTGAGGAGCTTCTCCAACTTCAAGTAAGAAGCCTTAAAAAGTGCCCAACGAGAAGAATAATATACATGGGTAGCAGCCAAAACCTTCGATCAGGAATTTGCCAGCCAAAGAAAGAGGCTTGGTGACCCAATAATCCAACTTTTTCAAAACCTTGGCAAGCACATCATTCCAAAGATCCATAGTTGAGACTTGGAAGGCGAAGGGGATGCCCAAAAAATGGAAAATCTCTCTACATTGAATCTATTTTCAATTATATTGAGCAAGCCAAGGTGGATATGGAAGGAATGACTGCCTATAGCACATAGTTTTGTGCCATTGAATGGAGGACCCATAAGCCAAGCAAAAAGTGTCAAGGCATTAGAAACATTTTCCTCATCCTCAATGAGAGTGAGAAAGGAGTCATCAACAAGCTGAGTAGGTGACTTAGGCAGGGAAATAGCTTTGACATGGCCAAAGGAGATGGAATTGGCAAGTAGATACCCAAACCATTTACTAGTAAGAACATACAAAGTTAGAGCTAGAGGACATCCCTAGCAGATGGACCAGAAAAGACCAAAGGCCCTAGATTGTTTGTCATTGATGGTTATGCAAGGAGAAGCATCCTTGAAGAGCATTTCAACTTATTAGAGAAAAACCAAACCAAATCCAATGGCTTAAAGCATATAAAAAATGAAAGGCCATTCAATACGGTCATAAGCCTTGGGAAAATCAATTTTAAGAAAAAGTGTTTGTTGCTTAGACTTACAAGCCCATTCCATACCTTCCCAAATAGCATTGATATTGTCAAAAATATATATGAATTTGATGAAGCCAATCTACTTTGGATGCATAAGTAGAGGCAAGAGATGATGAATTTTGAGAGCCAAGGCCTTAGCTATGATCTTGTAGGAGACACTCAATAGAGTGACAAGTCTCCAATTGCAAATGTCTTCAGGATCTTCGACTTTAGGTGTGAATTTAATTTTGCCTTTGTTGATAATGTTTCCTAAGGATTTGGAGTAGAATGATTCAAGGTAGACCTTATGTAGATCAAGCCCAATAGAATCCCCTAAAGATTTGTAAATTTCACATGGGAAGTCATCACACCTAGGAGCCTTGTCATCTGCCATGGAGAAGACGACTTCCTTGAGGTCACTGAAGGTAAGTGTTTTCCCACTGAAAGCAAGATGCTCAACCACAAGCTAGTTTGGAGTAACAACAATGCATTCCTTCAAAGTTTGGTCCTTGTCTATTGAAATTCCATGCATTGTGAACACCTTCTCATAGTGTTAGACAAAATTTTGAAGAATGTTAGGAAGCTCAGAGAGAATCTGTTGGCCTTCCTTAACTTTTTGGATCCCCACTGAGGTATGATGAGCTCTAAGAGCTTGGAAAATTTCCTTTGAACCTTTGTCTCCATCTTCAAGCCAGTGGAGATGAGCCTTAATATGATCACCCCTAGCAACATAATTATAAGCAACTTGCTTCTGGTGGCAGAGATTTGCAAGCCAAAGTTGTAGGTTTGAATCAAACAGATTCATGGCAAAGGCCTTGGAAGCTACACACGTCTTTGCTAGTGGTGTCATAGGACTACATGTGGTACAAAGCAAGTTGCCTACTGTAGATACAGAGAAATATCATCATATAGGAGATTGCATCATTCCACCATTGAATCCATCTAATGTGGGTGTGTGGTCGAGGTTCCAAATTCAAAACACACAAAATATGAGCCATAGTGGGGTCATGACTTAGGAGTGAAGTGTTGAGGAAAATTTGCATCTTAGAAGGACGTCACTTAGTTGTTTGCCAAATGATAGTAAATAAGATGGGATAGTGAGTTGAAAACAATTATTCAATTGTATGTTGTGTTTGATGTTACACAAAATGTCAAGCCTTACCAAGAAAATCAGTGATTGTCGAGCTCACTTGAGCATTGAAGACAGTTTCCTATGTATGTCAAGTGTTCCAATTATAACCAAGTTCAGAGTTAGTTCTTACCCAGCTCACTCAGGTATCGAAGGTAGGTCCTGTGTTAACCGAGTTCATTAGGTTACCAAAGGAAAGTTGCAATGGATCCTGTGTTGACTAAGTTCACTCGGTTACCAAAGGAAAGTCAGTTCAGAATATATATTGACCAAGTTGGGTCAGTTAACGAAGAGTTTCTCTAAGTTGAAGAAATAATCAATCCTATATTAGTCGACTGATAGCATATTAAGTTTGTTTGATTAAAAGTATATTCAAGTTGACTTGACAAGTTTATTTATATAAGGTCAAGTTGAGGATTGAATGTGAGAAGCATGGAATTGAAGAAGATAAATTAAGCAAGCAAATTGTGATATCCCTATTTCGACATACAATTTAATAATAAATAAATATTATATATTAAGTTTATAATATTAAAAGATTAATAATGTACGTAAATTGAAAATATAAATTATTATATATCATATATACATACATACATACATACATATATATATATATATATATATATATATATATATATATATATGTATGTATGTATGTATGTATGTATGTATGTATGTATGTATGTATGTATGTATGTATGTATGTATGTATGTATGTATGTATGTATGTATGTATGTATGTATATAAAATAAATAAATCATATTTATATCACTAATGATATAATATATGATAATTAAACTTATATCATATAATCTATATATTAATATAAAATATGTTATTATTAGTATAATTAAATAATTAATATTAGTTTTAAAATCTAATGTCCTAAAATGAGACATTACAAGTGGTATTAGACCTGGTTTTCCTACCATCTTGTGAAGAATATATTTGATGAGAAGACTTATATTTATAAAAGAAGAGTATAGATGGATTTGATTAAATAAGAAGGAAAATATTAATATTGTAACTATATGAGGCTTGGAAGTAATTAGCCTTACCATCTTGGAAGTAATTAGCTTTACCATTTGAAAAAATGATAAATACAAAACCTCGACACATTATAAAATCTTTGTATAAAATCTCAAGCTAATGTCGATAACATGTAGAAATTTGCATCCAAGAACTCTTTCAAGCACCCGTACTACTACACTAAAATAGAAACTTAAGAAATAAGTATAGACAACCATAAAATTTAATCATATGAGAATTTTTGCTAAGATATTATTGTTATAATGACCATGTAACGCCTCGCTCGGGAACCCAAGAGAAATAAACCTAACATGTTACAATGTTTACTAAACTATTTTAAAAAAAAAAATTTAAACAACATCAAGATAACATTAATGCGGAAGCAACATGAACATACACATCAAATACACATTTGCAATTACAGATACAGTTTCAATTCCTCAAGGGTTCCTTTACGTTGAGTCACATTTAATAATTTAAAATTAATTAGTTTAAGTTCCAAGTACGATGTCTCAAGATCGTAAAGAAATACCAGATACATAATGGCATAAGTAAAGCATAAGTATATCTAATACAATGATAGTACATCTACCAAATAACATCCACTGCACATGTCGTAGGGTATGTGAAAATAGATACAATACATCAGAATACATGATAACATATATACATCATCTGAAAAGAAGCCTCTGAGATAAGAAATAAGAATGATAAAGGTACATCTTCTGCAACGAACATCCAACAGCTGGCAATGTGAGGGGAACCCAAATGGTAAGAAGACACTACCTCCCGACCGCGTGGTTACCTAGTCAGGCTTCCACTCCCACCGTGCAGGGAAGATAATGAACGATCCACATATGGCTATCAAACATAAAACATTCCTAGGCATGGAATAGCTACTAGCCAAAACTACCTCAAAGGTAACACATGCTACTCAAGAAGATAAAATAATCCAAAAGTAAGACACTCAATCCAATACCAACTCCACATAATCAACATCATACACGAACCAAGTATAAACCAAATACCAAGATCATAAGATAAAGTCAACAAAAGATATCCTCCTCAAGTCAATAACCACATGTCAAAAGTACATCATCCATGAATCACCAATCATTATCAATGAAAGTAATAACCACAATAAACACATCCAACAATAAGTACACCACCAGAGGTACACACAAAATCTACAGAGAAGACTCAGGCTACATACTAGGGAGTGTCATCACATGGCTGCTTGAGTTACTCTGGACTGATCTCTTAATAGACCCCGGACCCTCAAGCATTGAGTTACCTTGGACTGGTTACTCTGAACCCCGGACCCTCAACATCACACATGTGGAAACCAAAAAGCCCTCTCAAGAAGACGAGGCACTCATCCCATTCCCATCCTTAGTCTATACAAGCACTCAAGGCATGGTTGGGTCAAATATCTCTAACTTATCTTTTTTAGTGTGTTTTCCCCCCAAAGGTTTTACTTACTAGATTATCACTTATTACATAACTTGCATTAGGTTACCCTGGCACTGACGACTTTGGGTCCCAGACCCCTATCCAAGTCACTCCCAAGTCACGTACCTAGACAACCTCTCCTAAGCACATAAAAACATAGTTGTGTCCCATACCACAACACCCATAAAGATCAAACTCGGTTCCTCAATAGGCAACCTGATAATAAGATGGTTCTCCCATCCAAGTACACATAAATGCTCCATAAAGTAAAACTCATAAATATAATCTCAATTTGAATCACAAGAAATATCATGACATCTAGCCACATAAATGGTATAAAAGAAATTCCATAAAACCTCTGGTGTACGTCCTAGACTGGTCAAGATCTAAACAACCCCAAAATCCAAAAACAACACATAGAAACAAATAATCTAACAGTTGGGTTGGATTGAAAGCAAATTAAACAATAAGGTTTCAGTTTTGTTTTCAACGTATATTTCAAGTAAATAAGTCTCAAAGATCTTCTTTACATATTAACCCGTTCTTAGTCTGAATTTTACCCTTATTGATTCTAAGTCAGTTTCCTAAAAGAATAATCTTTAGTCCGTCAAACTTCATTAAAACAAAATCATTAATAGTTCAATAATTATATAATCCATTACTTAATTAATATTAATTAAAATTATATTTAATTAAGTTAATTAATATTTATATAACTAATCTTATTAATAATTATCCAATTTTTTTATTATTAAACAAATTCATCATTAATTAAATTTAATCAAACTCTTTTGTTTTATTAAATTAATTAATGAATATCAACTAAATATTTATGTTAATATCTCAATAATTATTAGTTATAAATAATTAATAAAATTGTCATTAATTTTATTAATTAAAAATTAACTATAATAAATGCATTACTATTTATATTAATAAATAATAACATAACTTTTTTATCAAATATTATTTAAATAGAATTATTAAAATCTTATTAATAATTATATTGAACCCTTTTAATTAAAAATATTAATATTATAAAAAAACAAAGAAAATTAACTTAAAAGTTTTTATTAAACTAACTTTAATAAGGCCCCATTATACTGGCAGCCCCTTTTTAAAGGAGCCATGCGGCCAGCCTTAAAGGCTGTCGCAGGCTTTAATGTCGCCAGCTATAAAAGCCAAGCCGTGCGACCCTTTTTCAAACCCCACTCCCGAGTATATTAATTTATTAAAATAAAACTTTTAAAATATAATTTCCATTATTTATCAATTCAATTTTATTTTATTTAAAATAAAATTTAAATATATTTCCAATTATATATATAAATCTTGTTTTATTTTATTTAAAATTTCTATAATAATACTTTAAATAAATATTTTCTTTTTCTTTTACTTTATTTTATTTTATTTTTTACTTTAATTTTAATATAACAAATAAGATTTGATAGAGAAAATAATTCTCACAATTCAAATTTCAATCTAAAATCTTTTTTTTTTAAAATTTCAAACCCTAATCTCGATTTAATACTAATTTCTTTCACATGTAGAACAAGGTTTTCTAAATGGTTGTTTCAATCCGGATTCACAGATGAAATCAAATAGCAAAAGATTCAGAACGAAGGGTGGCAAGATCATACAACAAAATTTGAGAAATAGTTTTCAACAAGCATGAAGAAGACAGAGATCCAAAAGTATTTCTACAATGCTTCACAGATCCTTCCTTGATCTGATGCTAACAATCTGGTGAAACCCTTGCTAATCCAAACCCTTCAAAACTTCCAAAGATTTCTTTGTTCCCCTTCCAAAAGTGTGTTCCCTAAAACTTGTGTGTCCAATAATCACCCGAAATCCCTCTAATATAGAATCTAATTACTTTTTTAGGGTTTCTGTCACCACCACTTCTAAAATTAAAATTATTTTATTTAATTAATTCTTTAACACAATTAATTTACTTTTAATTAAAATATTATTTTATTATTCCTTCATGCACTTTAAGTGAATTATTAAATTACTTTATTTAATTTTTTCACTAGACTTCGCTTTATTTAATTTATTAACTTTAATCTCATGTCCATTTTATTAAATATATCTTAATCAAGTTCACATATTTTATCTTTTTAATTAATTTTCTATATTTTAAACTCATACACGCATCATGCAAACTTAAAACATTTTCATAATTTAATTTCTTTTCACTTTTTAATTTATTTTTGAATGTTTAATTTGATAAATATTTATTAACTTAATAAACAATAATATTTAGCATTTATTTAAAAATGAACTCTAAATATATTATTATTAAATTAAATAAATATTATCACGTTCTAAATTTATTCTTATAACTTTTATCTTCAAATTCTATTCTTTATATTTAATTAATTTCTTAATTAATTAAATATAATTAAATATTAAAAAGTCATAGTAATTTCCATTAAATTAAATCATTAATTTAATTTTTTAATTAGACTTAATTAATAGAAAATTCATCAAAGACTCATAAAACAACATACGCACAAAATACTCACGGGTTTTAAAAAAGGTAGACAATCTGTTACGAGTCCTCCTTGCAGGACAAGTATTTAAGGCTATGGCTAGGATTGGACCTGATCATTATCTTCCCATTCTCACCATTTGAGTATTTGTAATAGGGCATGCTCATCGTGGCAATTCAGGGAAGTCGATGCCCGGTACTTGCATCCTGCATAAAAGACGAGCATGTACTAGTATATAATATATATATCTAAACTAAACAGGCAATGCCAGAGAGTGGTTCATCATGTAGATCCCGACTAGCAGGTGACTACGACTCACTCCCTTAACCACATCAAACACATCAGACAGAAAGATAAAATAAACACACACGCCATATACATGCAAGTATGGGGTAAGTATCATAAAAATCACAAGTCTAACATCAAATGCGTACATATAATAATGCATCTTTATCAATACAACATATTCGTCATTAAAGACATCATGTTAACATTTTTATGAAAGAAACCACATTTACTAACTAGGAATCATCAAAACATCATTAACATCATGTGAAATGAAAACAACTAAGCAATTGTAACAGATATGTTTGTAATTCAAGACATGAAATAATATCATAATAGTGTAAATCCAGTATCTCTAAAACTAATCAATGCATAAAATCAGCTGAAAAGAATTTGACAATGATAACAGAAATGCAAACTAGGGGCAGACACTACATCCACCCCCCCTAGAATTAGGCTTACTCCTGGAAGCCCATTACTAAGAGACATGAATCAAATTTAGAAAACTCAAAACTAAGGTCCACGATCGAGGCAATTGGTCGCTCTATGACCATATTTTCCATAAAAGTAGCAATCTCCACTAAAGCCTCCCTAAGATCCAGGTGCACGCGACTGATCAAAACTACCAACACTAGCATCCTGACTGAAAGCTTGAAGAACTTGATCCAACCTGTTGCGCATACTACGCTTCTAGTTGCGATAGTTCCCTGACTGTGAACCACCACTGTTACTATGGAAGAACTTCCTTCCTGGCTTCTCCTGATTACCTTTAGAGAAGTTAGGAGAATTTCTAAAACTTCCAACCCCTTGAGATTGGCTATCCCTAAATGCTCTTGAATAAAGTGCCCCTCTAGCTGCCTGAACACCTGGAAGGCCACCTTGACTCGAAGTCACACTCATCTCAACCAAAGTAGCTCGCAAAATTGCATCCTTAAGGGTTTTAGGTTGAAAAACCTTAACACCCCCAATGATGTTAACATTAAGTCCTCTAATGAAATGTTGGACCATCAATGGTGAGCTATCACTAATTCCTGCATAAGACATAAGCTCGAAGAACTTACGCTCATACTCCACCACAGTCTTAGTACCCTGTCTCAAGTCATGAAACTCATCTACCCTCTGAAGTTGCCACTACTCTGATAGAAATCGCTCACGGAAGTGTTCGTGGAACAACTCCCATGTGACAGTCTGCATATTTATCCCAAGTTTCTTCTCCTCTATATTCCACCAATTTGTTGTGAAGAGCTCTAAGTGGGTGATGGCATATCTTGCTTTGACGTTGGAGTCAAAGTCTTGCATGGAAAAACATCTATCTAGTGCAATCAACCAATTCTCAGCATCATATCCAGTACCTTCTCCATTGAAAGGTTTGATCTTGACCTGCAATAGGTCCTTCATCTGGATGGACTGGCTAGACCGCCTTATGCTCTCTAGGCTCCTCCCTCTAGGACTCATGGACCTATCTCTATCTCCATGCTCTGAATTATGAGCTCTATCATGTAACGGTAGGCATGCTAGGATCTCCTTGACCAAGTCTCTAGTGACCGGTCCTTTTGTCTTAGCATGATGCTTAACACTATCATCCTCTCCAGCCTCTTCCTGAATAGGGTCTCCTAAATGGACCAAGGAAGGAATACGGTGACTAACTCTCCCATGACTTCTACCACGTCCTGAGCTACGACCCCTAGCAATGGATCTAGAACTAGAAGTCATCTCTCCTACAACACCCAAACACAACAACGACATCTAAGAATCCATCATAACCATAGGGTCATAACTAACTGACATAAAGCAATAATCCAAAAAGTTTTATAAGTTTTCTAGTTCCATGTTCAGAATTTGTATCATTTCAAAGTTTTTTGTTCAACAGTTTGGTTTCAAGTTTGATGTCAATATAAGTTTGTCATTTAAATAAGTTGCAAGTTTACTAATTGCTCAAGTGATGGTGCACATAATGCCTAGAGTTCCTAATGTTGAAACTCAAGCTCTGATACCAAATGTAACGCCCCGCTCAGGAACCCAAGAGAAATAAACCTAACATGTTACAATGTTTACTAAACTATTTTTAAAAAAAAAATTTAAACATCATCAAGATAACATTAATGCAAAAGCAACATGAACATACACATCAAATACACATTTGCAATTACAGATACAGTTTCAATTCCTCAAGGGTTCCTTTACGTTGAGTCAAATTTAATAATTTAAAATTAATTAGTTTAAGTTCCAAGTACGATGTCTCAAGATCGTAAAGAAATACTAGATACATAATGGCATAAGCAAAGCATAAGTATATCTAATACAATGATAGTACATCCACCAAATAACATCCATTGCACATGTCGCAGGGTATGTGAAAATAGATACAATACATCAGAATACATGATAACATATATACATCATCTAAAAAGAAGCCTCTGAGATAAGAAATAAGAATGATAAAGGTACATCTTCTGCAACAAATATCCAACAGCTGGCACTGTGAGGGGAACCCAAATGGTAAGAAGACACTACCTCCCAATCGCGTGGTTACCTAGTCAGGCTTCCACTCCCACCGTGCAGGGAAGATAATGAACGATCCACATATGGCTATCAAACATAAAACATTCCTAGGCATGGAATAGCTACTAGCCAAAACTACCTCAAAGGTAACACATGCTACTCAAGAAGATAAAATAATCCAAAAGTAAGAACACTCAATCCAATACCAACTCCACATAACCAACATCATACACGAACCAAGTATAAACCAAATACCAAGATCATAAGATAAAGTCAACAAAAGATATCCTCCTCAAGTCAATAACCACATGTCAAAAATACATCATCCATGAATCACCAATCATTATCAATGAAAGTAATAACCACAATAAACACATCCAACAATAAGTACACCACTAGAGGTACACACAAAATCTATAGAGAAGACTCAGGCTACATACTAGGGAGTGTCATCACATGGCTACTTGAGTTACCCTGGACTAATCTCTTAATAGACCCCGAACCCTTAAGTGTTGAGTTACCTTGGACTGGTTACTTTGAACCCCGAACCCTCAACATCACACATGTGGAAACCAAAAAGCCCTCTCAAGAAGATGAGGCACTCATCCCATTCCCATCCTTAGTCTATACAAGCACTCAAGGCATGGTTGGGTCAAATATCTCTAACTTATCTTTTTTAGTGTGTTTTCCCCCAAAAAGTTTTACTTACTAGATTATCACTTATTACATAACTTGCATTAGGTTACCCTAGCATTAACCACTTTGGGTCCTGGACCCCTATGCAAGCCACTCCCAAGTCACGTACCTAGACAACCTCTCCTAAGCACATAAAAACACAGTTGTGTCCCATACCACAACACCCATAAAGATCAAACTCGGTTCCTCAATAGGCAACCTGATAATAAGATGGTTCTCCCATCCAAGTACACATAAATGCTCCATAAAGTAAAACTCATAAATATAATCTCAATTTGAATCACAAGAAATATCATGACATCCAGCCACATAAATGGTATAAAAGAAATTCCATAAAACCTCTGGTGTACGTCCTAGACTGGTCAAGATCTAAACAACCCCAAAATCCAAAAAAAACACATAGAAACAAATAATCTAACAGTTGGGTTGGATTGGAAGCAAATTAAACAATAAGGTTTCGATTTTTTTTTCAACATATATTTCAAGTAAATAAGTCTCAAAAATCTTCTTTACATATTAACCCGTTCTTAGTCCGAATTTTACCCTTATTGATTCTAAGCCAGTTTCCTAAAAGAATAATCTTTAGTCCGTCAAACTTCATTAAAACAAAATCATTAATAGTTCAATAATTATATAATCCATTACTTAATTAATCTTAATTAAAATTATATTTAATTAAGTTAATTAATATTTATATAACTAATCTTATTAATAATTATCCAATTTTTTTTTGTTAAACAAATTCATCATTAATTAAATTTAATCAAACTCTTTTGTTTTATTAAATTAATTAATGAATATCAACTAAATATTTATGTTAATATCTCAATAATTATTAGTTATAAATACTTAATAAAATTGTCATTAATTTTATTAATTAAAAATTAACTATAATAAATGCATTACTATTTATATTAATAAATAATAACATAACTTTTTTTATCAAATATTATTTAAATAGAATTATTAAAATCTTATTAGTAATTATATTGAACCCTTTTAATTAAAAATATTAATATTATAAAAAAACAAAGAAAATTAACTTAAAAGTTTTTATTAAACTAACTTTAATAAGGCCCCATTATACTGGCAGCCCCTTTTTAAAGGAGCCATGCGACCAGCCTTAAAGGTTGTCGCAGGCTTTAATGTCGCCGGCTATAAAAGCCAAGTCGTGCGACCCTTTTTCAAACCCCACTCCCGAGTATATTAATTAATTAAAATAAAACTTTTAAAATATAATTGCCATTATTTATCAATTCAATTTTATTTTATTTAAAATAAACTTTAAATATATTTCCAATTATATATATAAATCTTGTTTTATTTTATTTAAAATTTCTATAATAATATTTTAAATAAATATTTTCTTTTTCTTTTACTTTATTTTGTTTTTATTTTTACTTTAATTTTAATATAACAAATAAGATCTGATAGAGAAAATAATTCTCACAATTCGAATTTCAATCTAAAATCTTTTTTTTTAAAAATTTCAAACCCTAATCTCGATTTAATACTAATTTCTTTCACATGTAGAATGAGGTTTTCTAAATGGTTGTTTCAATCCGGATTCACAAATCAAATAGCAAAAGATTCAGAACGAAGGGTGGCAAGATCATACAACAAAATTTGAGAAATAGTTTTCAACAAGCACGAAGAAGACAGAGATCCAAAAGTATTTCTACAATGCTTCACAGACCCTACCTTGATTTGATGCTAACAATCTGGTAAAACCCTTGCTAATCCAAACCCTTCAAAACTTCCAAAGATTTCTTTGTTCTCCTTCCAAAAGTGTGTTCCTTGAAACCTATGTGTCCAATAATGACTCAAAAACCCTCTAATATAGAATCTAATTACTTTTTTAGGGTTTCTGTCACCACCACTTCTAAAATTACAATTATTTTATTTAATTAATTCTTTAACACAATTAATTCGTTTTTAATTAAAATATTATTTTATTATTCCTTCATGCACTTTAAGTGATTATTAAATTACTTTATTTAATTTTTCCACTAGACTTCGCTTTATTTAATTTATTAACTTTAATCTCATGTCCATTTTATTAAATATATCTTAATCAAGTTCACATATTTTATCTTTTTAATTAATTTTCTATATTTTAAACTCATACACGCATCATGCAAACTTAAAACATTTTCATAATTTAATTTCTTTTCACTTTTTAATTTATTTTTGAACGTTTAATTTGATAAATATTTATTAACTTAATAAACAATAATATTTAGCATTTATTTAAAAATGAACTCTAAATATATTATTATTAAATTAAATAAATATTATCACGTTCTAAATTTATTCTTATAACTTTTATCTTCAAATTCTATTCTTTATATTTAATTAATTTCTTAATTAATTAAATATAATTAAATATTAAAAAGTCATAATAATTTCCATTAAATTAAATCATTAATTTAATTTTTTAATTAGACTTAATTAATAGAAAACTCATCAAAGACTCATAAAACAACATATGCACAAAATACTCACGGATTTTAAAAAGGGTAGACAGTCTGTTACGAGTCCTCCTTGTAGGACAAGTATTTTAGGCTATGGCTAGGATTGGACCTGATCATTATCTTTCCATTCTCACCATTTGAGTATTTGTAATAGGGCACACTCATCTTGGCTATTCAAGGAAATCGATGCCCGGTACCTACATCCTGTATAAAAGACGAGCATATACTAGTATATAATATATATATCTAATGTAGTGCCTCTCCCATTTGACTTTTGTAAGTTGTCTTGATGGATGCAACCTTGCTGATCTTTTGTTGTGATGGGATCATGATTGTGACCCTGAGTGGTCTACACCGT
Organism: Cupressus sempervirens; assembly: GCA_028749045.1. Classification (NCBI taxonomy): domain Eukaryota; kingdom Viridiplantae; phylum Streptophyta; class Pinopsida; order Cupressales; family Cupressaceae; genus Cupressus; species Cupressus sempervirens. The sequence goes on along the minus strand of CM053783.1, from coordinate 192,694,193 downwards.
TGAGGTGTTTGGATTTATGTTTCTTTATCAGTTGCTTTGTTTATGCTTTTGTCTGATCTTTGAGATTATGATGTGATTCTTGGTTCACTGAGGTTTGTGCCAGTGGTTACCAAGATCGATGTGGTATCATGAGGTTGTTCCGTGATTACCTTGAGATGTGTGCAGAGATTGCACTATGTTCTTTTACCATGCTACACTGGACTAGGTTCTTGTAGCAGTGGTTAGTCATGTTTTTTACTGTGTTTGCTTATGTGTTTTAAATGCCTTTTTATGCAGAGTAATCAATCATTATTAAATGTGTAAGTAATTAGAATGGATTGTCCATGTTGATTTATTGGGTTATGTGCTAAGGCATTTACCTTGTTATATTTCTGATTAGAGAGATATTTGTTACTCATGTTATGTTTACATTTGAGAGGACCCGAGGGTCAGATGCTACACTTTGATTCCAGTATCATGGATTTTAGACTACTATGCTGTTCAATTAATCATATTGCATGATGATGCCATTTTGAGATGACAGTGTGTTTTGTGATGTTATCTGGTATTTGGACATATCTCTTATTATGTTGTGTGATGAATTTAATGCTATGGTTATTTACTTCATTCCTGCGTTGTTATGCTTTATGCGAACGTGAGTGATGTAAATAGATTATTTTAATATAATTAAATAAATGGTTAAATTAGGTGATTTAATGCATTTATTGCTTCGGCTATATTATTATATGCAATTGCACTTGATCATGTTGTTTAGTGTGCAGGATTTATATCCCTGGCAGTGGCACATGGAGTTAGTGATTCAGCCGTTCATATTTTACCAATGTCGCCCTTGTATGGTCGACGTATCCTCAATTAAATGTTTAATTTAAACCTTTCGGTGATTATTAAATCCGAACTCATTTGCATTATGTGATTAGACCAGTAAGCGTGTCTGTGCATTTAGAGTTTCGCTTTGTCGCGAAAGTTGTTCAGGAGATTTATGTGTTTTTGAGTTTTCGGGCTTTTTAATTGATTTATTTTATATTTCTGGCAGCTTTGCCATAGATGAATTCCTATTTATAGGAATAGCCTGTTTTCGTTTGGGTCGATTCGGGATTTAACTAGGTTGGTTGGTTATTTGCCCTAATCGATTATTCACTCGAAAAGTGAATAAATATCCAAAAAGGAATTTAATTCCTCACTTCTCACTTTCAAATCGGAAAGTTGGAGAGTAAAACCCAAAATCCTCTTCATGAGTATTTACTGTTTTGTTCGTTGGGCGTGGGATCATCGCGAGGTTGGGCTCGTTGGATCCAGCTCGGGGAAACCTTGGATTGCCGCAATTTTCAGCTACTTCTGCGAGATATTTATTTTATGGTTCAGATTCCCGTTTTGCCCTTTTGGATGTGAGGTAGGGCTTTCCCGTTTTATTGTTTCTGCTCCGTTTCAGCTTCTGTTTTTGGTAGTCGTTTGCTTGGAGGCTGAGAACTAGTGTTCCCCTCCGTTTCTGTATGCTAGTTCTACCCGGTTGGGCGGGTATGAACATTTCTCTATTTTTTGGGATGAGGGTTTGGGATTTTGCACCGTTATGCTGGCCGTTTTTGCATACGGTGTCCGATTCCATTTATTTTTGGATTTTTGGGGTTTTTGAACCCAAAGGCCAAATGGGTTTTAATTTTGAATTTTTTCAAATTTTTGGGGTTTAAACCTCATTTTGCGTGCCGCCCTGTTTTCTCGAGTTTTCTTGGCACAATGTGGGTCGTGGACCTTGATGATCCGTTTGGATATCAGTCAGACCACTTTAGCACTTTTATGTTGCATTGGGATGCGTGTTGCATCCATACTCCCGATGTTGTGTTCGGTTGAGTGATTTTATATTTGTTATGTTTTTGTTGGACCTTTGCTTTCGTTTCGTGAACCCTAAGATTCGTGTAGAATCCATACTCTCGGATTGAGGCCGGTTGAGTAAGTTCATGACTTTTGGTCTTGTTGCATCATTAGGATTCGTGTAGAATCCATACTCTCGGATTGAGGCCGGTTGAGTGATTTTATGATGTATGGTTTTGTTGGCTTTGGAATTCGTGTAGAATCCGTCCTTCCCGTGTTGCTTTCGGTTGGGTGTTTTCTTTGCATTGTGTTCTCATTCCTGTCCTTGTGTTATGATCTTCGTGATGGTGGTGCGCCACACATGAGTACGTACGCGTACATTTGTTGGGTGACTTGCGAGGCCCGATCTTCCGTGGATTTGCCGGAAGTTATGATCATTTGGGTTGGGATGGGAGTATGCATGCCCACGGGCACTTGTCGTAGGATGAGCATGGGTAGGGTAGGGTAGCATATGGAGGGGGCTTCTATCCTGTAACCTGGTGACTACTTCCCGGTTGGTAGAGGAAGTTTTATATAAGTGATAATTAAATTAAAACTTTGGGGGGTAATAAATACAAGATAATTAAAATGTGTGGGTTGTGCGCCTTCCGTCGTGAAGAGTAGCTGCCTTAGGTTGTGCGCCTTCTGTTGAGAAGAGTAGCTGCCTATACTAGCTTGGGCTTGTCGATGCCAAGCGACTCTCCATGATGTCATCCCCTACTTAGTAGCCTATTGAGTGTCTGACCAGGACCTGTACTCCTTGCATTGTCTTAGGTTCTTGGTTGCAGCCATCATACTGTCTGGCGTGAGTGTTAGCCTTGGATGTTGTGCTTTATGTGTGTTTGTGGTTGGATCATTATCTCCATCAGCACAGCGGGTGTGGACCTTCGGGTGCCACGTGGTTGGGAGGTGTAGCTACCTTCACCACTGCTAGGGATCGGTGTACAGAGACGATCTTTTGTTCCTAGTGCGACCGTTGCTGGATGTCTTCACTTGGTACTTTGAGTTCCGGAGTATGCTTTCTTGTGATTTATGCTTTCATTGGGATGCTTGTATATCATGTTTAGATGATGTTATTTTATTTGGCGCATTCCCTTATTATGATGTTTAGCATATGATTAGATGCTGTGAATTATTGTATTAGCATATCTGTTGCTTATTGTTGTTTAGCATGTGATAGGTGATGTTATCTACTGTAGGATTATCTTATGCTTTACTACTAGCATGTTAGATTTCCTTATGCTTATATTGTTGCATGTTTTTAGTAGTGACGTCCCTATTACGACAGTACCGACGATTTGGTCGGTGGCTTGGGATGTTATGCGCGGGGGATGGCTAGGACCCATGATGGTCTTATGATGCTATTGACGGTTGGGAGGAACCGCGTACTTAGTTTGGTTGTTTTGTTCCTGAGATGTATTTATGTACATTGCGATGTTGCTTTTGTTCTCTGCGATGTTTATATTCAGTGTGTTCTATGCTGCTGTAGTTTAGATGGTTGATGTTCTCCATTTTGTGTTGTTCTTGCACTCGAGTGTTCATTCCTCGAGCCTTTGTGGATCCGGTACTCCCTGGTGTGGAGGTTCTTTGCTCTATTTTGGTCCTTTTTGCTTCTGGGAGTGTTTTCGTGTTTTTATGGGCGACATTTGTTCAGCATGGTGCGACACTTTAAAAAGTATCGCACGCCCATGCAAACTATGTCGTACGACACTGTAAAGTATCGCACGGCTTCTTGAGAAATGTCGTACGACATTGGAAGAGTGTCGCACGCCTTCTTGAGAAAGGTCATACGATGCTGAAAAGTGTCGCATGCCTTCTTGAGAAATGTCGTACGACACTGGAAGAGTGTCGCATGCCTTAAGGAGAAGTATCGCCCTCCCTTAGTAAAAAGTGTCGCACGATTTTTGTGAAAAACCTGCGCATGCCATCAGCGGGCACTTTTCTTCGTGATCCGATCTTTTTGAGAGTGGTTTTGGATACCCTTTTGGGCGTTCTTCGAGCCTATGTTGTTGCATTTTGAATTCAGGAGGTTTCTTTTGAAATTCAGTTCTGGGTTTCTGTTGTTGTCCTTCGAGGTTTAAAATATATCGTTCAAGTATAAGTTGACGTATATTTAATTATCTATTCCTTATACTTAAGATATATTTTAATATATGCGACAAATCGTTTGAGATAGGTTTCAGACCTCTCAGAGATAAGTTATGGATTCTAGGAAATTTCAGGGCTTCAGAAATCCAGACTTAGCCAATTTTCAGGGCTTCAGGATTTCGGGCTTAGCCAAATTTCGGGATTCTGCATTTTACCCCAGCTTGGTGTTTTGTTGATGAGTGGTCATTTCTTGTGCCCTCATCTTGTTGTGGTGGTTGTTGGTTTTTATTTGGGTGTGTCGGTTTGGTAGTGGCGTTTGGAGATTCGTTGGTTGCCGGGATTGTGTTGAAGTCTTCCATTGCGATCGTTGTGATCCCTGTATGATGTTGTCATGTGCATTCATACTTGTAAAAAAAAATTTATATATCTTGGCTTGATTTGAATCCTTGTTTCCAAGGATCTCCGGGCGGGGCATTACATCTAAACTAAACAGGCAATGCCAGGGAGTGGTTCATCATGTAGATCTCGACTAGCAAGTGACTATGACTCCCTCCCTTAACCACATCAAACACGTCAGACAGAAAGATAAAATAAACACGCACACCATACACATGCAAGTATGGGGTAAGTATCGTAAAAATCACAAGTCTAACATCAAATGCATACATATAATAATGCATCTCTATCAATACAACATATTCATCATTAAAGACATCATGTTAACATTTTTATGAAAGAAAACACATTTACTAACTAGGAATCATCAAAACATCATTAACGTCATGTGAAATGAAAACAACTAAGCAATTGTAACAGGTATGTTTGTAATTCAAGACATGAAATAATATCATAATAGTGTAAATCGAGTATCTCTAAAACTAATCAATGCATAAAATCAGCTGAAAAGAATTTGACAATGATAACATAAATGCGAACTAGGGGCAGGCACTACAGACCAATTCAAATAAAAATGGCATTGAATGAGTCCAAAATTCCATGTAACATGTCATGGCATTAGTGAAGCATCAAATATGAATTAATAAATATATACAACAAAATGTAGACCAATTGAATCATACAGAAAGGAAGATAATTACATGAGTCAGTGAACCAACTTAGCAAAAAGTATAAGGGAAAAACAAAATACATAATTAATCGAGTGATGAAGGTCAATACATTCAGAAGGCATGAAAAATAGAACTCCATTTTCCACATGATAATACAAAGTAGAAGAACTATGATCGGAGAATCATTATAGAAATGAAGGTTTATTGAAAACAACATTAAAGAGATTGTCATCATGACTAGTGAATGCATTGTCATCGGCATCGACAGGAATAAGCAAGCAAATGAATCTTGAATTTGTTTCTAATATGTAATTCAAGTGACGTAAAGGAGGGAATAAAAGACACGTTAAAAAACAAAGCATTCCAGCCATATAAATCTAATTAAAGTTAATATAAGCATTGAAGAGTGGTCAACAAACAACGCAAGGAATATAAAATGCAGCAAGTGAAAGGAGATGATAAACAAAGACAATACGCAGCAAGTAAAACAAGGATCATGAGCTTTTAGCAGCCATAAGGTAAGAGGATATAAAAGGGGAGTGTATATTAAGGTGGATAACATTAATAGTGCAGCCCATAAAATCTAAAGAAGACATAAGTGCAACCACCGTGTATGATAAAAGAGAGGTATGTAAGGACAATATTGAGGTGGAGGACATCACATGTTAGCAAGGAGAAGTATAGCCACCAACATATGATTAGGAAAACCAATAAAGAATGAAACTCATAAGAAAGGAAATATAGAGAGTTTTGTATTAAAATAAAGTAAGGGGTTAAAATTAAGTAATAAAGAATAGGAAAGGAGATAAAGAAAATAAGGCAAGAAAAGGGAAGTAGGAGATTTGTATATGTCAAAGTATTTTTAAATATGAATGAATTAGGGAAAAATAAATAAAGGATATCCTGGATAGAATAAGGAAAGTAATTGAAGGGAAATATAAATATCAAAGTAAGTTGTATTTAAGAGATTTGGATAAGGGTTTGGAAGATCTAATCATTAAGTAACCAACTCTTTGATAACAAAAAGGGCTTATATGGGAATAATTAGTATATAGAACTATAAAAATATAAACAAGGAAGTAAGGAAAACAAAGGTGATATCAAGTGCATAAAGAGGGAGAGATTTCAAATATATTTCTAAGATATCTACCATATTAATATCAATGACAGAAAAAGGTATATGATTAGATGATAAACACCTTAATGTGGAATGAAAGAGCAAGACCATTACACACTCCTACGTCATCACCCCATCACATAAGGTATGGAGGTAAGTTATATATATTTTCTACATATATTGTTATTAAGAAATAATTGTTAGTGTCTTTCTTAATATTGACACATTTTGTTATTGTGAAGAATATTGAATAGTTTATCAATGATTCTAGTTACAATGAAATGAAATTGATTTTTAAGTTGATAGGTAGCAATCAAAGAATATTTTTAAGTAAAATCAATAAGATTATTTAAGGTCATCACCTTCCAAGATAAGATAAGGCCAGAGGTGAAATGGGCTGGGTGACACCACTCGAAGGTACTAGGTAAGGCCTGCGGTGAGATGGGCATTGGGCTACATCATCCAAGGGTACTAGGTAAGGCCTACGGTGGAGCGAATACCTTAGGTTACATCATACAAAAGAATTATCTTGGAGATGATGATTGGAGAGAGCTAACAATAATAAGGGAGAATGGTGAGGCCCATGATTGGGTAACAGGGCACCCTATTATAGTTTCTCCTTTCGTACTCATGAAATGATGAGTTAATAAATGAACTATGCTTTTTATTGAGAAGTCACTAAATTGAGACCATAAATACCTTGTTAGGGGATTGATATAAGGAAATCCTAAAAAGGAAAAATTATATATAAATGTGTACTAATGATTTTTTGCAATTGCAAGTTCACAATCAAAGAATTTCATAACGTGTGTCTTCATTTGTCTGCATCGTGTTTTCTGTTTGCCCAAAGAAAGGGGTCAAAATCCTACAGCAATGGACTACTTAATCCAGGATTGGACATCCTAAATGTTTCTAACCCAACTCATTTGAACTCATTTAATTTATCAACCAGGGATGTAAACTTGAAATTGTGTCTACAAAGTATATGCTTCAAACTTCTCTCAATTTAACAATTACTCTACGGAAATTCAAATGATTATGCTATAGGAAATCTAAGCTAAAGCTAAGAATCAAATCTATTTCAACAAAGCATAAATACAGTTCAGAACTACTTCAACTGCCTATGTTGCAGGAACACCCTACTAATTCTGCTATCAGTGGCTACAGGAACAACATAGTCTACTCTAGTTCTACAAACTGAAGGTAAATCCCATGCTAACTATTTAGTTCACTCCCTGTGTGGGTCCCCACATAGAAGTGAAGTAGAATGATTCAAAGATGGAAACCTGAAACGATCTTTTTATTCATAACAACAGTAAATGTACATACTGATAAACAAAAAGATTACATTCAGTACTCAAAAAATCAAAAACTTCTTCTTTCTACTAAAAACTACTAATTAATAAAAAGTTCCTTTGGAACAGAGGTTTCTAGTTATTTAAGTAGAAACTAGGAACAAAATTCCTAGATTTTAGACTCCATCAACTACCGAAACAATGGACGGCATTGAATATTACAAGAGATGAATTAACTTTGGTGCCAAATGGAACATGAATTTAGGAGCTCATGACCCCTGGATTTCCTTCTTTGACTCTTGCTTTCCTAAAAATAGGTACTAGTTGTTATGGATGAAACAGTTGGTGATGTGGAAGGTCATTAATGAAATTTACCACTGTTTTCTCGAGCTGCTGACTTTGCTTAGTTGAGTTGACTTCACCTTTAAGTTTTCAAAATATTAGTGCCTCCAAAGTAATAACATACATCAAGACTAATTCAAAATATGTCATCTAAATTAGTTTACCCTATGTCACATTATTGCAGGAAAACTACCCAACCTAGCTAAGGAAGAAAAAGAATCATTCTTACTATTTTGTAATCAAATGACATATCATTTCATAGCATATTCATTTTAACCATAAAAAGTAATTATGCACACATATGTTTGAAATTATCATAAACATCATGTTCTTAAACATCAAAGTCTTTAGAAAGTTTGCAAATTCAACTAAAAATGAAATGATAAAATAGACCATATTCTGGTCTCATCATTCCCCCCAACCGAAACTTTGACTTGTCCTCAAGGAAACATGAAAATTTTCACCCTCGCAACTATCTTGAAATCTGAGGGAACACTCCATCCTTTACCTCCTGTAGCGTAGTTCCAATAAAAACCTTTACTCTTCCTATACCCTTCCCATCTGTAGAGCTCTTTTGTCATATCAAATTTCTCTAAATCTTGTTTATTAGTAAGCAATGGGGACAATAGTAGTGAAGGCTGAAAAGTTAAAGGAATCCAATTAATATTTTCTTTCTTCCCCTAGCTTAATGTACTAGAGTGCTCGCCAAATAGCCATGATAAGATTCAACAAAGAATGAAGTTCCTTCTTCTGTAGGTCTTCACTCAATCCTATCCAGCGCCATTGATTTCCCTGTTTTGTTGTAGGAAGATTTGTTTCTCCCATAGCTATATATTCTTGATAGGTTTCCTCCCTTGAAGGAGGAATAATCTAGCTTCTAGATTTTTCTTGAGCAACTTTCAACCAATCATAATACAATTTTCTGGCATCCTTGGCTTCAGGCCTAAGAAAAAGTGGAATCTCATACTCTAATTCTCTGTACTGGTGGGCCTGGTTTTCTTTGCTAACTTCATTTTAGATCCAAGACATCAATGCCCTAAGTTGAATATCACCCACATAATGTAGAGGGTTCCAATCTTTGTTGTTAGGGACTACTAAACTAAGTAAAAAGAGTTCACAGAGTAAATTTTTGATGGCTATAGGGGCAGTATGAAAAGCTTGGAAGAATTCTTGATGAGTATTTAATGTTAAACTTTTACCTTTCATTACACAGGTCACTAATAATTGACAAATTGTTCTTTCAAAAAGAGAGCATAAACTGGAGAAGGAGAGTGACAAGACATTAATTCAAGAATCATGGTAGTGACTTTTATAAGCTTACAACTTAATTGTTCAATCTCCTCATCCTTTCCAATCAAATCTTGAGTTTGATTGAAGATGGTTTTGTTAAGGCTCTCTCTCTCTCTCTCTATATATATATATATATTTTCCATTCTTCCCTTTCCTAAATTAACTGATTAGATAACTGTGAAATAATGCTTAACAATGAAATAGTGGAACCAGGATGGTAAGTAACATGTGACACAGGTGAAGGACCAAGGAGAACAACTTTCTGGGCTACAGATGCTAAAGCATCAAGTCCTTGCGAAAGAATCTATTTAGCAATAGTGTTAACTACATCCAAATTTATTTCAATATCATCTTCATGAATCTTTTCCCTTTGAAGAATAGGTGGAGAATCTAAAACTTCAAAAAATACATTGCCATCATTGTTTGAATCTATGGAAATGATGGGTGGCTGGTCAGAGGATGTTCCTACTACTGCAAGCATACATTTTGTACTTTCTTCATTTGAACCATCTTCAATGATGATCTTATCCTCGTCAGAAGAGGATTGCTCTTTTTTAGTAGTCACATTTTCAGACACAAGGGATTGAAAAGACACACCTTCATCAGGTTTAACAGACGGTTGGCTCCTTTGAGTTCTATGCTTGAGGGGTACTTCTATTGCATTTGAAGCTGCAGGAAGTTTTGGAGTGTTTCTTATACATTCCCCTTCTTCTTCTTATAAACCCTGCGAACTGCAGGAGAGCCAACAGTTGGGGAAAACTTAATTTTCCTTTTACCCTTATCAGATGTTGGACCCAACTTGGAGGTAGAGGCTATAGGAGTGGAAATTAGGGTTCTCTGTGAGCTCCTGGGTCTGGACAAGGATGAACCTGGTGTTGGGTTTACAAGATTTTCCTGAGGTTCTTTTTCCTCCTCAATTTTCTGTACAGGCTGCCTAACAGGGTTTTGCACATTGTTTGAAATAAAATCATCCCAAGATATCCCAAGTTGTTCCCTGTGAGCTTAATCTACGATGAACTTAATAAAATAGTGGTGTGAAACATCTTTCAGGGTTCCTTTTTGCACTACATCAGCTCTTTTTAACGAAATGTGATACATAAAATGAGGAACATTCAAAGGGCAGTCATCATGTCTTAAGCAACTCAAAAATTTGAAATGCATGGCATGCAAATATGAATGTCTCCCCTCACAAGTTAAGATATCTCACAATATAGATAGCACATTGGTTAAATAGTTCTGGTAAAGATGTGCAGATTGTACCTTGTTTTTGGTCTATTTGAAGCCATGGGTCTGTGTGCACTGTAAATTGGGCTCTGGCCGAAACTAGGTCGAATGCATTTGAAAACTCCTCTCTTGCTAGAGGCAATTCTATTATCTTAGTTGCAATTTGGCAAAACCATCCCTCAGCGTCTGCAAAAATTCTAAGGTAAGCTCCTCATCCCATGCATATAGTTTGAACATGTAATTTGTCCACTCCCTAGCTTGAAATATAGGTAGGAAAACTAGGTCTTCCAACAATGTTGCATGGTCAGTTGGTTCTCTTCTTCTCAAATCACCCCCCATTGTTCTTCCAGAGTGATTACAGGAGTAATTTCAAAAAAATAAAATGGAAAAGCTTGGAACAAGAAGAGAAGACAAGTAATAGTACTTTTTAAGTAGCTGACGTTTTAGCATTTAAGATCACATAATCTGCATTAAGTACCTCAACTGGAACTCATACTTACCAATTTGCAAAATTGTGTGACATAAAGGTAATTGTCACATCACATCATCCTTTTTATCATGTAGTAGCATATAAAGAATAGCATGAACATTTAATGATAAAAAAAAAGAAGAATAAAATATAATACCCCTCCCCCCAACTAAATTAGACAATAGCTTCTGCAATTACTAGTGACAAAGGTAACTAAAAATAGAATAACACACTAAGAAAAAAACTTAACTTGAGTATGTGTATGAACCTTTTAATTTGTGTTGTTAGATGACACTGTCATGCAAGTTGATGAAGGATGAGGTGAGGTGGAAGACGAGAAAGAGTGGAGTGAGGTGGAATTATTATAGAGAAAATACTTTCACTAAGAAAGTAGTTTATTATGATGAGTGAAACATGCTTACAGAGAGGACGACAAATGAGTAGGAAACTCATCTGTACTTGCTACAGGAATTGTAGGTAGGGATTACTTTAGTGGCGAATGTTCACCTTTTGGCGATCTCATATGATGGGTCAATCGTCATTCGGTGAATATTTATCATATTTGGGTTGAACTGCATCATTAGATATTTATCATATTTGGGTCCAATGCCCGGGGTGGTCACCCATTAGTTATCACATGATGGGTCAAAAATATCGGTGCAATTGCCAATGCGATATACAGTTTGGATACATTTATTTTAAACATATCGCCAACCTTTGCATGTTGTTTCTTATTGGCTGACATTATTTCGCCATTACTACAACCATATAAATTTTCCCTTGGGTTGGGTGTCGCCAACCATTTTATTGACGTGTGTCCAATACCCACCCCATTTAGCCAACTATTTCCTACTGTGGGCTTGCATAGGAAGGTGAATTTGACATTCCCACTTGTTAATCCTGCCTAATTCGCCAACCTAGATTGGACTATAAGAAATTATTATTCTACACAATTCACTATTTTTTGGTCTGGAGACTGGCATTTCTTATTGCTGTCAAACTTTCAGAGTGCTGAGTGCATTGGCCATTGACTCGTGGACCCTGGTTTTTGTAAAAGGCAAGTGATTTTTATATTATTTTGTAAGTGGTACTGGTTATTTTTTTAGTTTCACTGCCTAGTGTCCACTGGTGACTGGACATCTCACATGCTAAGATAGCCTATAGGTATTAGGTTTGCAAATTATATTGGGTAGTACCGCAGACTATAGTAGTAGTACCCTTTTTTTGAGAATGAATCATATTATTGTTATTATATGTAGTCTAAGTAGTTAAGTCTTTTGTTCAACAACTAAGTTGATATTTTTTTGTAGCCTTTATCGATTTTCCATGTCAAACAAGAGGGCTACGATCCCTGATATCCAAGAGAGGCCACCATTAACAAAACACAGAACCATAGCGACATATTTTGGTGGTGGAAATGTTGGTAACCTACAAGATTCACAAGTTAGATTTCTAGTGGTTATTGAAAAAGGAGATTCATCACAAGTTGGACCCTCAGATAGTATTGAAGTTCAAGTTGGTGAACTTGATATCTTAGCCAAGGACAAACTTGAACAAGATCTGGAGGAAATTCCCTTGAGTAGGGAGTCACAAACTAAGCTTATAGAGTTAGAGTTGGTCTTGGACCAATCGGTTGAGAAAAACAAAATTGATTCCATAAATCGGGTTCATGCACAAAAGGGGAAAAGAAAATTGGAATTGAAGAAAGATCGATCTCACTGGGATCTATCCAAAAGGAATTTTCAGTTAGAATGGGTGGAAAAGTACTAGTTCATTAAACCAATGCCCAATCCAAATGATGGTGAGCCTCCTACAGAATGCAGATGTAAGATTTGCATAAAGATAACAAAGAAGGAGAAGGGGCTGCAACTTAAAATTGATACCATAGAAAAGCATGTTGGTAAACTTTACAAGAAGGAAATTATAGATGGAGTCAAAAAATCCATGCTAACTTGGAAAACAAAGGAGAATTGTCTGCATATGAGGAATGCTTAAATATACGAGTTACACCAACAAATATAGGAGAAGCATTCTATAGTAAGAGATTCCATTGAAGATTTCATTAGGAAAGCAATGAAAGTGCAAAATATGGGAAAAGTAGTTCAATTAGGTGTCATCTTTTATATGTTGAGTAGAGGATGCCCTATGACAGACTACCCTTCAATGAGTGCATTATTGCATTTTTTGAAAACTCAAAACTATCCTAACAGTCACTGGTCAGTAAATAGCGGGTGGGAATGGGCTAAATGTCTTGCATATGTTGAAATAGAAGATATGAAGGAATCTATAAAAAACTCAAATTTCATTGCATTATCTCTAGATGAAGTTATAGCAATTGATAATACTTCCTGGGTGTGCATGCATGTTTATATTGTAAACAATCTTTGTCGTCAACCATTTCTACTATCTGTTTCTAAATTGAATCGTAGTGTGACAACTGAAAACTTATATGAATTATTAAAGACTACTCTAATTGAATCTAGAGGTTTGGATAGCATGGAGATTGCCAAAAAGTTGGTGTGTGTTGGAGAGGATGGTGCTTCGGTTATGCAAGGTCATAAAGGTGGTCTTTGCAAAAAGATCAAGAATGATTTGGCACCCTACGTTATTCCCATTCATTGCATGGCCCATCAAATGAATATAGCTTTTGGAATTGTCAGCAATTTTGGTTGTGTAAGTAAAGTGGAATCTCTGATCAAAGAGATTTACCAATACTTTTGTCAAAGTCCAAAATGAGTCTGAGAATTTCAACACTTTGTTGCAGGGCTTACTGATGGGAGGAAGCTTCTTAAAGACAATGATACCAAATGGATCTCTTTGGATGGACCAACGCATCGAATAATGTCTGAATACCCGTCATTGCTTGGACTAATCCACTCCATGTGAGACATATTCCCTTGGCTATATTCAAGCCTAACTAATGTTAAGGTACTCTTAACTTTAGCAGCTATTCTCCCCATACTATAGGACATTAGAAATATTATAAAAAAGGTTCAACAAAGAGCTATGTACATTGCAAAATATAATAAGCTATGTAAAATGACATGTAGTAGCCTGGATACTCTGTACCGATTATTACCATTAGATGAAACAAAATTTGCAAAGTGGTTAGAAATCTCAAATTTGAACAATCGTGGGAAACTTTTACATATTGGTGCAAACAATGAGGTATATGCCAGGGTACGTGGAGTTGACATAGCAATGCAGTACTATGCCCGTGTCAACCCCAACTCCAACCCCAACGAAGTAGGAAGTGAAGTTGAATCAGAACCAGAGAAAGTACTTTCACGTGTTACAAGTGAAGCCTTCAAGAAGATCAAAGACTCTGTGCTTGACTCTATCAAGCAAGTTTGCTACAATCTGTTGTTAGAAATTCGATTCAGATTCCCTCCAGAGGAACTGCTGGAAGCAATGTCAATTGTTTTTCCACAATATTGGTCTCTGAATAGTCCAACTGATTTTTGAAGAAGGATAACGACTGTGATTCAACATTTTTGCACACCTAAAGTAATCAATGGAGTCACCATAAATGAAATTTTAGATGAAACTCGACTGAGAGATCAATCATACTCTTTTGCAAACATAATGAGAGAACAATATGCTATTATGGAGAACCCAAATGAAGAGGGAGCAGTAACAAAGCTTTGGAAAAAACTTGGTGAGAGCAATCAGTTGAGAGAGGCAATACCAGAATATTTCAAGCTTACCAATTTATGTTTGACAATGATATTGGGTTCAGTAGAGGATGAGAGAGTTTTCAGTACTTTGGGATTCCTTAAGTCAAAGGTTAGAAACAAATTAGACAAAAATTTGTATAATTGTCTGAGGCTCTATAATTCTAGGTATGAGGTAGAAAGTTTCCCTTATGATAGGGATGTCAGCATTTGGAGAAAGTGATGTCAAAGAAGAGGGATTGCCAACATTTCAAACACAAGTGGCAGTGGTAGTGGCAGTGGTAGTGGTTCATATCATGATATTGAAAGTCAAAGCAATGAAGATGATGTTGAATTTGGCATGCATAGTGAGTCTGACGCTGGCAATGAATCTAAAGAAAACACAACAAACAATGAAATGTTATATGAAATAAATGAGGAGGATTCTGATGATAGTGATGTTAAGCTGCTCTAGGCAGAATGACAACTATAACAGCTTCTCAACCTTCTGTGTGAGTCATGTAGTAGGCTAGTAGTTCTGATCTAATACTCTACCTACTAATTAATTATGTAACATGTTTGTAGAAGTTAATTTATAGCCTTCATTCATTGTCCCTTTATAGATGCTTAATTTTTTTCAAAAAAATTTGAACATGTTGATGTTACAAACTTAGTACTTACATGTGGAGATTTTCATTGATTGTATTTTTTAAACATGTTGAGATTTTCATTGATTCTAGTTTCTTTAAGAAATTGTAACATAATTCATTTAATAGAATAAGCTCCATTTAAAAAAAATTGTATTATACTTTATAATTACAAATAAGCCTGTAACATAATACATTTAATGATTGTCAATTACAAACAATTACAACCCTTTGCAAATGACTCGATGTCAAATTGCAATGACCGTGAATTCCCTTTTGCAAATACAAGGGAGCAAGAATAGTTGTAGGTTGGTTTGTAATTGTATATATGATCATATATGCTGGCTCTTGATTCCTGATATGCCATAGTATGCTAGTGCCTGGCTGCCCAACTATCCTGAAATGCTGGCTCTTGATTCCTGTAACAATAAACATTAAACAAAGTTGAAATTAAATCCAAAATTTAAAATTAAAGAGCAACAAGTAACAAAACAATTATAGTTCTATCACTTACTAAGTTGTTATAGTGTTACTACTTAGTGCTATCAACTATGACTGCCACTGATAGCAACAGTAATAGTTTGAGAAGATGAACCAGCTTTATTGAATTTCTTTAGGGCACTCCATTCTACATCATTTGGAAGCCCCATTTTTTTTGAGGTTGTAGCTAATTAGTTGTAGTCTCGTCAACAAAAAATACTTTTGAGAGATAGAATCATATGATAGGAGGAATCTATCTATAACAACACTCATTGTTGATAGTGGTTTGATGCAACTTGCAATTCCCTCTAGAGTGAATTCCTCAGGAAATTTCCCTAAATTAGAATTCATCCTACCTTGCAACTTTTGCATATAATTTTTGTTTCCAATGAATGTGCCTTCTGAGTTAGCTAGATTTGGTAATCCAACATTCAACAAGTTCACTATGGTGTTATTCATCTTCATCAACTCTGAAAGCAAAATTGAGTGATTCACCAATTCGCGTTACTTCTTCACAATGTTGAGAGACATTAATGGCCATTACACAGGCATCCAAGCGATTGTTTATTCCATGGTTTTCCAAATCCCTGTCACTAGATCTCTTTAGTTTATTGAGAACTTGGTCAGAAATTTTTTTTAAGGAACTGGTGAAGATTTGTCTTTTAGCCTGAAAATCAATTTTTACATTTTCAAAGACAACTCTGAGATTGCTATTTAAATCAAGCCATTCAACCAAACCATCACTGATCATCATTTTTTTGTCCCAAATTTCTTGTTTGATAAGCTTAAGTGTGTTTATTATAGTATCCTTCACATGATGGTCTTCGAAAGAGGTCGTTCTATTTTCTTCCATTACATTCTCCACTTTTTTCTTCATTTCAGACATCTCTTTTTCACTCTTTTTCTGCATTTCCTCTAGTTGCCTTTGCCAGTTAGTTGCTCTCTTCCTCTCATCCTCCTATTTCTTCTTCAAATCTTGGATTTTATTTGTAGTAGTTACCTCTTTTTTGTTCTTTTCCTTGAGTTCCCTTTTCAAATCATGGATTGTCTTTGAAGTGGACTCCTTTTTCTTCACACTATCCAATTCCTTCTTCAAATCATGGAGACTTTGAGTAGACTCTTCTTTCTTCGCGTTCTCCAATTCCTTTCTCAAATCAAGGTTTTGCTTTGTAGTTGACTTCTTATTTTTCTTTGCATTCTCCAATTCCCTCCTCAATTTGTGGATTGTGTTAGTGCTTGTAGTAACACTAGACTCAATTTTCTTTGTATTCTCTAATTCCTTCTTCAAATCACTGATCGTTTTTGCAGTTGACAACTCTTTTTGTTTCATATTCTCCGATTGCTTATTCAAATTGTGGATTATGTCTGCACTAGACTCCTCTTTTTTCTTCTCATTCCCCAATTCCTTTTGCAAATTAAAAATCATACTTGCCCTAGACTCCACTTTTTTCTTTTCCTTCTCCCATTCATCCTTCAAAACTTTATTTTCCTTAGTAGTAGATTTCAGCTCCGTTTTCAATTGATTGATGAGCTGTGCACTACTCTCTACAAACTTGAACAACTGTGTAGTAGATGCTTGTTCATTCTTAAGTCTTTTTTGGCACTCATCCAATTCTTTAGTCAAATGTTGCACTTGTTCATTCATCTTTTCTTGTTGGACAATTGCTTCTGTAGGAGAAGATTTCTTTATCCTGTTTTGCAATTCTTTGAACCTATTGTTTGCTGCTTTCTCCCTCACCTTCACATTATCAAGGTCTGCCTATAACTCTTCTATTTGCTTTGTAAGCCTTTTGCTTTCCCTCTCCACTTTTAGAAGTGTAGAGTAGACCATTTTGTTGCTCTCTTTTGATATATTGATTTTGTCAATATTTTCACTTTTGACAAATCCATTTGAAGATTGGTAACTTGTATATCATTATGATTTATTACATTTTGTGGTGGATTATTATCTCTACCTAGGGGCATAACAGCCACGAAGGTCATCATTTCATTGTTTGGATCATATGTTGGAAATATTCTATTAGTAGATCCCTGACATTTGACAACTGCATCACTTTTCAAAGTCTTCATAATTTGCCTATTTCTTTTGTTTGTCTGTTCAAACTTTGATGCAAACTCATTCAAACTAAAATTTGGGTTTTCTGACACAATTGAGTGTTTGAAGGTGAATTATCAACTGTATCATTGAATGTTGATGCTCTTCCATCTCTAGCTAAACTTACTCCACCTACAATTGCATTTTGAGGATTGCCAACATATTGAAGATGGCCCATTCCAAATCGTAGCGTTTTAGGACTATTTTCATGGTTTTGTATAGAAGCCATTGGTGCATACATTGTTGAAGTAATTGCTGACATTTCTTGTGGTGTAATTGTCATAAGTTTTTTCTTTTTTGCACAAGGTTCATCCATGCTAGTGCCAGTGCCAGTGGGATCAACTACAACTGGATTTTAAGATTTAACAAATAACGTGTTGGGATGACCTTTAGAAGCAGAAGTATAATGTTTTTTGCCCTTTTTAGATGAATCATCTTCAATCTCGAAGCTTCCAATGATTGGTCTACTTCCTCTTTTAGGTGGGTTTGGTACTGGAACTAGATTCCAAATCCCATCATCACTTGCACCAATGGGCCCTATACCTACATAACGCATTTTTTGTATCATAGTTGCTCCTTTACCATACGTTTGTTTAGTAGAATCACTCATTTGAAGTTTAATAATATCTCTGCCCTTGGTTGACCCAAAATCCTCAATAACTTGAATGTCAGCATTAGACTAGAGGTCCTTCTATCTTTGAATATTAGTATCACTGTCACTATAACTGCCAAGTTGATATAGTATAGTTGGATGCTCTTTATCCCAATAAGTGTTGAAAAGGTCATCCTCATTAATTTCCTCAAAATATGTTGACGTCTTTGGTTCACCTAAAATTTGCCTCATTTTCCAAAACTCAGTTATCTTGTTTTGACACTACATTTCAGATATGCATGCCTCTTTAATTTCTTTTGGCATAGACTTCTTAGAAAGTTCAGATGCTTTCTCGTAGAAATTTAAGTATGTCAGAGGCCCTGATTTGTGTGACTCTGATATGTGCAATATCGTAATTTGGGATGACAGTTGTTGCATTGAAATATTATTCTCTGTTGCATGTTTCTCCATCTCTTTCTTAACCTCATCCCATGAATCCTTGTTTTTTAACTTTTCTATCAATGACATCTCCTGGTGTTGATATTTGTTCGTAGAGTTCCCATTGAAAATAAGTCTTATTTTTATTATGTTCAGTGGATCATAATTCTAGTGACTAACAAAATGAAAGCAAAAAAAAGTTATCAATTCATTTGCCACTTTGAAATATTTTCTATCAAATGTGAGGCCTCCAATTGCGAAAGGCAAGGAAGGAAATATCATTTTCTTTTGTTGTCCACTAAAAAGTTCATCTGCGCTCTCCATCTGCCTTACATACTCCAGTGCAAAAACCCTTTTTGTAACATGCATTGGAAGTTTGTAGGGTTCAATCGCTGAACCGTAAAACCTCAAGACAGTGTACCCTTCCATGAATAACTAGTCAGCCAATTGAATCTGACTTCCCAGTTGAATGCAATCTTTACAAGACACAGGCAATCTAGGCATTGTAGTGCTTGTGATTTTTTGGTAAATAGGTGCCAAAAAGAAGTCTACAAAATGGTTGTAATTTTTATTGTTAGCAGTCATCCTCATCTTATGTGTCCACTCATATACTTGACTTGGTGTCTGTGATTTTTTTTGGGTTTTCTCATCAAACTTATAAACCTTAACATCAAGCTTGTTGTTCTCTATCTCAAATATTGGGCGATGCTTTGCTAAAAGAAGGTAGCACAAGTAACTTGTGAACCTAAATGTCTTTGTCTTGCCTATAGTTGTACTTTGTTTAATCATTAGTAATTGTTGTTGCATAGATTCAACAATGTATTGTACAAAATCATATCTTACTGCTACATTGTCAACTGACTGACCTCGACAATGGATATTATAAATCATTTCAAGAACACTGGCCCCCACTTCCTTATTACTATCCACTCCAAGGAAAAATGATAACAAAGAAATAGTATTATGAACCCATGGCACAAAAATATCATACTAATAAGGAGGATTATGGTCTTTGTCTAGTGTAACACTAGTAGTGGACTCTAAGGGTATTAAACCCTTAATATATGAATCTTGAAAACTTCTTTCCAGCTTGTCATAAGTCTGAGCTAGTTTATCCAAGTCAATTCGCTCCTTAGAGCTTTCTGTTCTAAACCCTAACCCTAGGTCTAATAGAGTGAAAAATTCACTCTCAGTTATTGATAAAATTTCCTCCTAAGTGTTTTGGTTTACAATTGCCTTTCTATTTTCATCATAATTCTGAGTGCATAGCATTACAATTTCAGGGCAAGGGAATACTTCGGGTACAGTGAGGTTTGCTAATCCAATAACTAGAGCAGCTAGTTTATTTGTATATGCACCAATACTATTGTTATATTTGTAATAAATTCTCCCCTTTTGGGGATCTTTCCACTTACTAAACAATGAATCTCTAATTGCTATGATTCTAGAATTTCCGTGGATAACAAGATAAAAAATATCATGACATTCATCGGTGAAACCTGGGCTTTATAGCACTTGTCTGAGTTCTATAATGGTGTTCTTTTCCTTTATGGGCACACTCATTTGGGAGGTTTTTGACTTTGTTTTTCCTATGCCTGGCTGCTATTGGTTATTAGACTTTAGGCCCTATTCAAAATAATTGTAAAGTGTAAACCTATGACAATTAAAATCAAGATTTCTATTGCTGCAAATTGCAATGGAATTTTTTTGAAAAAAATTAATTACCTAGAATTGAGATTGGATTATTGGTGTTGTCGTTTGATACCCAAGTTTCACACTTTTAGTCTTCATAAATTATAACACAAAATAGAATTCTGCCAGTCTTTGAAAATTTAAAATTTGAAAACCCTATGGCTATCGTATCGGACTCTCGTCTTACAGTTCCAGAACTCTCAATTTCATACTCTAAAAAGGTAATACTTGAAGTTTAATAGTTAAAATGAAAGTAATAAGTAATTAATGGTTTTAACTTTTATGTACAATGTACATTTAATCGTAATAAATTGTCAAGACCCAATATTAAATAATGTAGTGATGTACATAAGTTACACGTGTCACGATTCTGGATGAATCTTGACAGATGGGAAAGCATTCCCCAAATCAGCCCAAAATTCATCTTGGGCCGTCGATCTATAGACTATCAAATGGTTATTAAATTTATTATTATTATTATATTATATTATTTAATATTATTTATTTATTAAATAATATAATATAATAATAATAATGACCATATCAATCTAATAGATCGATGGCTCGGGATGAATTTCGAGCCGATTTGGAGAATCCATGTGTCACGATTTTGGATGAATTTGGGCAGATGGGAAAAGATTCTCCAAATCGACCCAAAATTCATCCTGGGCCGTCGATGACTCGATGGTCATTATTATTATTATTATATATAAATATTATATGGTTATAATTATATTATATTATATGGTTATGATTATATCATATGGTTGTAATTATATTATATTATATTATAGTATAAATAATTATATCATATGTTTTATTATTTTTAATTAAATTATTAAATTATTATTGTTGTTAAATATTTTAATTTTTTTTAATGTAAGTGCATTGGTTTATATTTTATATTTTAATAATGTATTTTTTTATAAATTATAATATGTTTTTTGGCATTCAATTAAAAATAATATTAGTTATATTATGTAATCATTTAAGATTTATTATTATTATAAAAATAATATTATTTTTATTTATAATTATTTATTATATAATCAAACATATAATATAATTGTTTATACTATAATATAATATAATATAATTATAGCCATATGATATAATCATAACCATATAATAAAAATATAAATATAACCATGTAATATAATATAATATAATATAATAATAATAATAAATTTAATAAAATATATAATGACCATCTCAATCTAATAGATCGACGGCCCAGGATGAATTTTGAGCCGATTTAGGGAATCTTTTCCCATTTGTGCAGATTCATCGAGAATGATTTCAGATGAATTTGCGCAGATGGGAAAAGATTCCCCAAATCGGCCCGAAATTCATCCCCGGCCATCGATCTATCAGATTGAGATGGTCATTATTATTATTTTATTATATAAATATTATATGGTTATAAATTATAATTACATTATATTATATTATATGGTTATGATTATTATTATATCATATCGTTATGAATATAACTAGCTTATATATACCTCTATATATATTACGCCGAGAGTAATCGTTCTCGAGGCACCTATTTTTATTTAATCCCAAAGTTATTTTAATCGAAGTTGGGATTTACGAAAATAAAAATAGGAGCCTCAAGAACGATTACTCTGGGCATAATATCTATAGAGGTATATATAAGCTAGTGGCAATCGCGGCGCAATAGGAAAAATATTTACTTTTTATTTTTTATTTTGATAAGGTTACTATAAAATTGTTAATTAATTTTAAATTAGAGTTGTATGAAGTTACTATAAAATTATGCTTCAAATTTAAAAAAAAAAATTAATATAAGGAGTTTAATTTAAATTAAAAATATATATTTTATTTTTGGGATATTGTAATGTAAAATGTTATATTCATACGTAGATATATGGTTAGGGACAAAGTTACCATTATAGTTAATGTTAACCTTAGGGATAGAATTAGGGTTAGGTTGGAGTTAGGGTTAGGGTTTGAGCTATGGTTAAGGTTAGGGATAGAGTTATGGTTATGGTTATGGTTATTGTTAGAGTTATGGCTAAGGTTTAGATTAGAGTTATGGTCATGGTTAAGGTTAGCGTTAGAGTTATGGTCATGGTTAAGGTTAGGGTTAGAGTTATGGTTATGATTAGGGTTAGTGTTAGGGTTATAGTAAGGCTAAGGTTAGGGTTAGGGTTAAGGTTTGAGTCAAGGTTAAGGTTAGAGTTAGGGTTACAGTTTGAGTCAGCATTAAAATTAAGGTTAGGGTTAGGGTTAGAGTCTGATTATGGTAGAGTCAAATCTAGGGTTAGCGTTATGCTCATGGTTAAGGTTAGGGTTAGAGTTATGGTTATAGTTAGGGTTAGGGTTACGGTTAGAGTCCAATTATGGTAGAGTTAGAATTAGGGTTAGAGTTAGGGGTAGAGTTATGTTTATTGTTAAGGTTAGGGTTAGAGTAATGCTCATGGTTAAGGTTAGGGTTAGAGTTATCATTATGGTTATGGTTAGGGTTATAGTGGGGATAGGGTTAGGGTTAGGGTTTGAGTCAAATGTTTTTAAAAATTTTACATAAGGAGTTTAATTTAGATAATTTTTTTTTTTTTTAGGATATTGTAATGTAAAATGTTATAGTCATACGTAGATATATGGTTAGGGACAAAGTCACCATTACAGTTAATGTTAACCTTAGGGATAGAATTAGGGTTAGGGTTAGCATTAGGGTTAGGGTTTGAGCTATGGTTAAGGTTAAGGATAGAGTTATGGTTATGGCTATTATTAGAGTTATGGTTAAGGTTCCGATTAGAGTTATGTTTATGGTTAAGGTTAGGGTTAGAGTTATGGTCATGGTTAAGGTTAGGGTTAGAGTTATGGTTATGGTTATGATTAGGGTTAGGGTTATAGTAAGGCTAGGGTTAGGGTTAGGGTTATGGTTTGAATCAAGGTTAAGGTTAGAGTTAGGGTTAGGGTTTGAGTTAGGATCAAAATTAACGTTAGGGTTAGGCTTAGAGTCCAATTATGGTAGAGTCAAATCTAGAGTTAGAGTTATGCTCATGGTTAAGGCTAGGGTTAGAGTTATGCTTATAGTTAGGGTTAGGGATATGGTTAGAGTCCAATTATGGTAGAGTTAGAATTAGGGTTAGAGTTAGGGGTAGAGTTATGTTTATGGTTAAGGTTAGGGTTAGAGTAATGCTCATGGTTAAGGTTAGGGTTAGGGTTAGGGTTTGTGTCAAATATTTTTTTAATTTAATATAAGGAGTTTAATTTAGATTTAAAAATATATTTTATTTTTGGGATATTGTAATGTAAAATGTTATAGTCATAGGTAGATATATGGTTAGGGACAAAGTTACCATTACATTTAATGTTAACCTTAGGGATAGAATTAGGGTTAGGGTTAGCATTATGGTTAGGGTTGAAGTTAGGGTTAGGGTTTGAGCTATGGTTAAGGTTAGGGATAGATTTTTGGTTATGGTTATTGTTAAAGTTATGGTTAAGGTTCAGATTAGAGTTATGTTTATGGTTAAGGTTAGGGTTAGAGTAATGGTCATGGTTAATGTTAGGGTTAGAGTTATGGTTATGGTTATGATTAGGGTTAGGGTTATAGTAAGGCTAGGGTTAGGGTTAGGGTTAGGTTTTGAATCAAGGTTAAGGTCAGAGTTAGGGTTAGGGTTCGAGTCAGGATTAAAATTAAGGTTAGGATTAGGGTTAGAGTCCAATTATGGTAGAGTCAGATCTAGAGTTAGAGTTATGCTCATGTTTAAGGTTAGGGTTAGAGTTATGCTTATATTTAGTG
The DNA here is from genome assembly GCA_028749045.1 of Cupressus sempervirens. Taxonomy (NCBI): domain Eukaryota; kingdom Viridiplantae; phylum Streptophyta; class Pinopsida; order Cupressales; family Cupressaceae; genus Cupressus; species Cupressus sempervirens. The sequence goes on along the minus strand of CM053783.1, from coordinate 192,670,084 downwards.
TTAGAGTCCAATTATGGTAGAGTTAGAATTAGGGTTAGAGTTAGGAGTAGAGTTATGTTTATGGTCAAAGTTAGGGTCATAGTGGGGATAGGGTTAGGGTTAGGCTTTGAGTCAAGGTTAAGGTTAGAGTTATGGTTAGGGTTAAGGTTTGAGATAGGATTAAAGTTAGAGTTAGGGTTATAGTTAGAGTCCAATTATGGTAGAGTTAGACTTAGGGTTAGAGTTAGGGGTAGAGTTATGTTTATGGTTAAGGTTAGTGTTAGTGTTAGGGTTAGGGTTAGAGTTAGAGTTAAGCTCAGGGTTAAGGTTAGAATTAGGGTTAGGGATAGTGTAAAGGTTAGGGTTAGGGTTAGAGTTATAGTTAGGATTAAAATTAGGGTGAGGGATAGGGTTTGAATTAGAGTTAGGATTAGATTTAGGGTTAAGGTTACAATTAGAGCTAGAGTTAGGGTGAGGGCTAGATTTTGGGTTAGGGTTAGACTTAGGGTTAGGTTTAGAATTAGAGTTAGAATTAGGATTAGGGTTAGGGTTAGGGTTAGAATTAGGGTTATAGATATAGTTAGGATTAGAGTTAGAGTTAGAGTTAGGGTAAGGGTAAGAATTAGGGTGAGGGTTAGAATTAGGGTTAGAAATACAATTAAGGTTAGGGTTATAAAAACACTTAGGGTTAGAGTTAGAGTTAGAGTTAGGGTTAGGGTTATATTTAGGGTTAGAAATAAGGTTAGGGTTAGGGTTAGGGTTAGTGTTAGGGTTATGGTTAGCATTAGGGTTAGCATTAGGGTTAGGGTTACAATTAGAGTTAGAGTTAAAATTAGAGGTAGTGATAGTGTTAGTGTTAGTATAAGAGTTAGAGTTAGAGTTAGATTTAGGGTTAGAATTGGGGACAAGATTAGGGTTAGGGTTAGAATTAGAGTTAGAGTCCCAGTTCAAGTTAGAGTTAAAGTTAGAGATAGAGTTGGAGTTAGGGTTAGGGTTAGAGTTACCTAGTTAGATTTAGGGTTAGGGTTATAATTAGGGTTGGGATAAGGATTTAATTAGGGTTAGGGTTGGAGTTAGAGTTATATATATTGTTAAGGTTAGGATTAGGGGTAGTTTTAGAGTCAGAGTTAGGGTTAGGGTTAATGTTAGGGTTAGGGGTACAATTAGAGTTAGAGTTAGAGGTATAGTCAAGGTTAGAATTAGAGATAAAGTTAAAGTTAGAGTTAGGGTAAGAGATAGAGATATATTTAGGGTTAGAATTAGGGTTAGGATTAGAATGAGCATTAGAGTTAGAGTTAGAGTTAGGGTTAGAATTAGTTTTAGGGTTAGGGTTAGGGTTAGGGTGAGAATTAGAGTTATTGTTAGAGTTAGAGTTAGGATTAGAGTTATAGTTAGGGTTAACATTAGGTTAGGGTTAGGGCTAGAATTGGGATTAGGGTTAGAATTAGGATTAGAGTCAGGGATATATAGGTTAGGGTTAGGGGTAGAATTAGAGCTACAGTTAGAGTTAGAGTTAGGATTAGGGTTAGGGTTAGAATTATGGTTACAAATATAACTAGGGTTAGAGAGTGAGTTAGATTTAGGGTTAGGGTAAGGGTAAGAATTAGTGTTAGGGCTAGAATTAAAGTTACAAATTTAGCTAGGGTTAGAATTAGGGTTAGGGTTAGGGTTAGATTTAGAGTCAGGGTTTGAGCTAGAGTTAGAGTTAGAATTAGAGTTAGAAGAAGGGTTAGAGATAGAGTTAGGGTCAGAATTAGGGTTATGGTTAGCACAAGGGTTACAGTTAGAGTTAGGGTTGGCATTAGGGTTAGGGTTATAATTAATGTTAGTGTTAGAATTAGTGTTAGTGTTAAAATTAGGGCTAGAATTGAGGCTAGGGTTAGGGTTAGGGTTAGGGTTAGAATTAGAGTTCCAGTTAGGGATCAAGTTAGAGTTACAATTAAAATTGAAGATAGAGTTAGATTTAGGGTTAGAATTAGGGTTGGGGTTAGGATTAGAATTAGTGTTAGGGTTAGAGTTACATATGGTGTTAGGGTTAGGATTAGCATTATATATAGTGTTAGGGTTAGGATGAGGGGTAGGGTTAGGGTTGGGGTTGGGATTAGTGTTAGGATTAGGGTTACAATTAGAGTTAGAGTTATAATTATAGTTAGGGTTAGAGTTAGAGTTAATGTTAGGGTTAGAATTAGGGGTAGGGTTAGGGTTAGAGATAGAGTTGGAGTTAGAGTTAGGGTTAGAGTTTGAATATGGGTTAAAATTAGGGTTAGGTTTAGGGTTAGAATTAGCATTAGAGTTAGAATAATAGTTAGGATTAGGGTTATAGTAAGGCTTAGGGTTAGGGTTAGAATTAGGTATAGAGTTAGAGTTATAAAGAGTTAAGGTTAGGGTCAAGGGTAGAATTAGAGTTAGAGTTAGAGTTAGGGTTAGGGTTAGAATTAGGGTTAGGGTTAGAGTCAGAGTTAGAGTTAGTGTTAGAGTTAGAGTTAGGATTTGAGTTATTATTGCGATTAAGGTTATTTCTAGGTTATTAATCATATTATAGTTGATGTTAGTGCTATTATTATAGTTTATCTTAGTGTTAGGGTAATTGTCAAGTTAAATTTTTATGTGGGTTAGTTCTATTATAATGCCCATGATTAGTGCTATTATGATACAAGTTATTAATCTTTTTAATAATGTAATCCCTCCCTCTCCCATCCTCTCTCTCTCTCTCTCTCTCTATCTCTCTCTCTCCCTCCCTCCCTCTCTCTCTCCCTACTCTCTAACTACACCTAGTAATATCTCCCCCTGTCTAAATACACCCTCTAATCTCTCTTTGTTTCTAGTCTCTAGATACACCCCCTAATCCCTCTCTGTAATCTCTAGATACACCCCCTTATCTCTCTCATCTTGCTCTCTAGATATACCTCCTAATCTCTCCCTCCCTCTATGCTCTCCAGATACACTTGCTAATCTCTCTCTCTCTCTCTCTCTCTCTCTCTCTCTCTCTCTCTCTCTCTCTCTCTCTCGATACACCCCGTAATCTATCTCTCTATCTCTCTAGATACACCCCAAATCTCTCTCTCTCTCTCTCTAGATAAACCCCCTAATATCTCTCTCTAGATACACCATCATATGACTCTCTCTCTCTCTCTCTCTCTCTCTCTCTATATATATATATATATATATATATATATATTTTATTTATTTATTTATTTTTTTTCCACTTATAAAAAATATAATATTATTTCTAGTTTCTAGTACATATAGGGTTAGGTTAAGGTATATAATTTACTAAATGCTTAGTACAGTCATATATAGATTAATAGTTAGAGTTAGGATCCAAGGTTTACAATTTCATTTATATGACACTTAATGTTATGGTTGAGGTTAGTAAGTGGTTAAATGTTACACTAAAATAAGGGACATGGTTAAGGGAAGTATGAGATTTAGGTGTAGTGTTGGAGCATTTGGAGTACAACTATGGTCAAATTTGGGATATATGTTATACAAATGACTCAAATAGTGCAAACCTTTAAATTCATGAAAGGGAAATTATAAGTCCCAACACAACTATTTAGATGATGTAAAAAGTGTGAAATAATATATAAGAATCAATTTTATGGAAATTATTTCTCCATGATAATGTGAAAACATTATATATTGTTGAATTTTTAATAATGCTAATGCAATTTGTATTGCAATGACTAAGAATTGTAATCAATAAATATACTTATCATTAAGGACATCTATTTAGACTTATGATTTTCTTTCTTAATTAACATATTTAGTAGCCACATCCATTAAAGAAATATTTTGTACAATAATAAATTTATTTTTTCTTGTTCTCTTCTTCGTGAAAGTTACATAGAACAACGTGGAAACAAAACTACCAATACAACTAATTAGAACTAAAATTCTAAAATTGGAGACAAGAATGAACCATATACAAAAAATAAAAATCTTTGTAATGGCTTAAATACATATCACATTCTTCAATGATTAGGATTCTTTTGTGACCTTTGTTTGAACAATGATCATGAAAGACTTCTTTCATCATTAAGGGAAACCCATCCACTTTTATAGATGTGTCACATATGAATTTTTATGCATCTTTCATATGCATTACTTCTATTTCCCCAACATAGTCAATTGGAAATATTGCATTCTCCATAACTTTAATTATAGTTGTGCACATCTCTTTAATTATTTGTATGCATTTGTCAAACTCGATCTCAAAGAAATCATTTAAGGTTATTGAAGTAGTCAGGCTAGTATCAAATAATGTTTGATTCTTTGTTTGAGGCATCCATAACTCAAATAGTAACCTGCAAACTTATAAACAAACATCAACATATAGAAATTATCAGAATAAAAAAGCATTCATAATTAACACAAATTCTTTCAAATGAATAATTTTTAACATAACATAAATAAAAATCAAAACTATTTCAAACGAAATAGTTAGATTGTAATGCTTGAAATATGGTGGCATTGTCTTCCACTTTTCAAATATTACAAACATAAATATTAATAAAAAATATATACACTGTGAAAAATATTTAAATAAAACACATAATTAATCTAATTAAATAATGATAAAATATAAACTAAGTATATGATTTTTTTATTTTAAATTAATCATTAAATTTAATAAAATACAAATTTTATTGATAAGATGACCTTGCCATCCACATTAATGATAAAATTTAATTATGAAACATGCAAATATAAAACTATTATCAAACATACAAATCTAAAACATAAAAACCAAAAGCATTTTGAAATATGAAAATCTAAAACTAATATGAAACATGCAAATATTATTCTAAATTGAAACATGCACATTAAAAATGTGCAAATGAAATGTATAATCAAATATCTAAACCAAATAGATTTTGATTCAATTTGAATTCTAAATCTAAATCAACCTTACAAGGCTAAATTATAACTAATTTTGAAATTAAATCTACCTTTAAATCTAAATACATAACTAAATCTAAATCTAAATGCAAAACTAAATTAAAAGTAGAAATCTCACATGCAAAAAATTACTCCAAAACTTTAATCTACTCCTCTTCAAAAACTCTAATCCACTCCAATAATCTCCACCTCTTACTCCCTATAAAAACACAAAATGAAAATGAAATGTGGAGCATTTGTTTTATAACCTATGAGAGACTCCTCATATCCAATAGATGTCTTTTGACATTCCACGAATTTGTTTCAAATTTCCCCACTCCCCACAAAAAATAAGCATGAATGTGCATGCAAAAATAAATTTAACAAAAAGAAAATATTTTATATTTAAAAATTTAATGAAATTATTTTAACCCCTTTTTTTTGGCCTTATTTTTTCAAGTCCTATTTTTGGCCCCTTTTATCAAGCCCTATTATTTCGGCATCCATTTGGCTTCATATGATTTTGGCCAGCTATTATTTGGAGAGTTTTTCTATATTTTACAATCTAATAATGATAAAATATATACTAAATATATGATTCATGTACTTTAAATAAATCATTAACTTTAATAAAATATAAATTGTATTGATATGGTGACATTGTCATTCACATAAATGATAAAATTATACTTTGAAACATGAAAATATAAATACTTTGAAACATGCAAATGTAAAACTATTATGAAACATTCAAATCTAAAACATGCAAACTAAAACTATTTTGAAATATGCAAATCTAAAACTAATATGAAACATGCAAATCTAAAACTAATTTGAAACATGCACTTTTAAAATATGCAAATGAAAAGTATTATAAAATATATAACTTAAAAGATTTTGAATGCAAATCTAAATCTAAATCAAACATGCAAGATTAAACTATTAAATGTAAGAGTAAACAATTTCGAATATAATTCTAAAAATTTAAATGGAATTAATTGAAATTGAAATCTAAATCAAAGTAGAATATTATAACTAATTTTGAATCTGAATCTATGTCTACATCTAAATCTAAATAGAAAATATAAATCTCACCAGCAAAAAAATTACTCTAAAACTTCAATCTATTCCTGTTCAAAAACTCCAATCTAATCTTCCAATAATCTCCACCTCTTCCTTCTTGCAAAAACATAAAATGAAAATGAAATGAGGAGCCTTTGTTTTATAGCTTGTGAGAGACTCCTCATCTCCCCCAACATGCATCTCTTCACATTCCACAAATTTATTTCAAATTCCCCCACTCCCCACAAAAAAAAACATGAATCTGCATGCAATATTACATTTAACAAAAAAATAAATCATATTAAAATTGTTTTGCCCCTATTTTTTCGGGACCTATTTTTTAGGGGCATATTTTTTGGGCCCTATTTTTTCGGGTCCTACTTTTTCAAGCCCTATATTTTTGGGCCTATTATTTCGGCCTCCATTTGACATCCTATTATTTCGGCCAGTTATTATTTCGGGAGTATTTTTTATTTTATGATTTAATAATTTAATATTTAGTTTAGAAGTTTGTAACTCCTGCCTTTTCTTTTTTATTGACAAGAAATCTTGGCATATTCCCGTGCTGGACATTTGTGCTGCCATTGTATAGAACACCTCTCGGCGTAATTATATTATATTATATGGTTATGATTATATCATATGGTTGTAATTATATAATATTATAGTATAGTATAAATAATTATATTATATGTATATGATATGGTTATAATTACAATTTTAAAATATAATTGTAAATGCTCTATTTTTATTCATATTTATTATTTAGTTTCAAAATTAAAATATAATTTAGTTATAATATCTATAAATTATTAAAATTTAACATATATTAAAATTTATGATAATTGTTTATAAACTATTCTTCATCATTTAAGAGATTTCATAATGAAAAAAAAGTTAAGAATAGGTGACAAGATAGGTATGAAATAAAAATTTGACACATAAATTATCAAAATTATATTTAACTTTGTTAAGGTTATAATCTATTAATTTTTAGTTTTCTTTGAAGCTCCATTTGTTAACTTTTAACCAATTAGATTAAAGGAAAATAGTTAATTATTAATAGTTCATTATTTTTAACTAAGTCGCAGACTAACATTAACATTTTAACAGTGCATAATTTGAGAAAAAAGATGCCAAAAAAAAACTTACAAAGTCGTAAACTAAGAAGAACAATGATTTTAGAAGCCAAAAACTATCGTTTTCATTGATAATATTTTAGATTGTACAATGTACATAATACTGATTCATAGCTTACATATTCAAAACAACTAATTAAATCACTAATCAGCCTAGTTTTACTATTTCATTATTTACAAAAAAGGGCAAGGCCCAATCCAAAAAAAAATACAAATATCTTGAAAATATTTTTTTGGAAAACTTTTGCCCTAATCAAAACATTTTTTTTCCCTAAAGGTCCAAGGGAATAGGGAACACTGAACAGAGAACTAGGGAATCAAGGAGGCTAGAAGCATGAGCAGGTTGAGGGGCCGAGGGATTGAAGCCTTTAATCAAAACGGTCTTCAATTTCGTTTGCAAAGAATCTATTGGAGAAGATGATATCACTGAACTCGTCCAACCATGTGAAGTCCATCTCATTGACATCATCGTTCAACAACAACCATTTCCATAGAAAATCCCTTCCGAGCTGCACCCACCTTCGATGGCGAGTCAGTTGTCATTTGTTCATGGTGAGCAAGAAAGGATGCTTATGTATAATGCACCCTATGCCTTCCTCCTAGCACTTGTCTGCTACATCTGCAAAAGGGATGCCAATACCTGGCCCTGGTACCTTCTCAGCTAATACAATAATTTTGACATCATCTTCTAAAAATGTTTCCTTAAAAATGTTACGTAGAAGCATCAACATGTCTATTTGCCTGCTTCCAAGGTCGAGAAGAGACGCGAGGAAGCGAGAGGTAATATCCATGGACACACAATACCTCTTATCATTTCTCAAGAATTCATGGTCGAGTACCATGCATATAGCATGGCGGATAAAAGGACTTTGGGCATCTACCTGGCAAACCATGGCAAGGACATCATCAAAAAATTTTCCTAGAAAAGGCTTTTGCAGAGCCATATTAGTGCATTTCAAGCGAATTGGTGTATCCATGACTACAATTTAAGAAACTAAAAACTCTGCAAAGTGCAACAACAAACCAAATTTAGATTGAAAAAAATTAGAATATGAGAAATGATATTGAAAGAGCAATTGAAGAGCCTATTTAATGGCAGATTGTAGTTGCATCTAATTCTTTGGCATTCACGATCTTCCATATCTTATTTTTTTTGTATTCCTATTAATTTTCAAGTGTATGAAATGCTGAAATGTGTTGACATTAATGTCGGACAATCAATAGTGCCTAACACGATTAATGATTTCCATGCAAACTTTTCCACATGTCTCCATCCCATAAAATTGCGTGCAACTCCAAGTCTTTTCAAGTGAGTGGGCCTGAGATGCATCTACTATCATTGATCTTTAACTAATCAACGATCAATAAAACTATTGTATTTACTATTAACGTAACAAAAGTGATGATAGTTGACTTGGTAATTGTGACATTGACGTAACGATGTTACGACATTATTAATAACACACCTAAGACAGTACACAAGTTGAAACTTGAAAGTGACTACTCAGTAGTTAGTACAGTCACTAACCAATACATGTGCAAATTTTTCTTTCAGATAAAACAAATTTTCAATTTACCACTGAAGATTATCCAAGACCATTATTATTGATTTTCTTACAAAACAAGTAATTCGCCTTTGACATTATTAATTAATTTTTGGCAAGGGAAAAAATAGCCATCATTTATATATTTGTTAGTGAAAAAAATATTAATTCGCCACATTTAAAATGATTTTTGCTAGGGCGAGAAAAAAATTGCCAACATATAATATTTTATTTCCCTATATGGAACAAAAAAATCGCCTTCGATATTAAAATTTTCCTGCCCCCAAGATATTGGATTTGCTAGCATTTTAGGCTTTTTTCTCGAGAGGGGTTTCTTAAAGTTATCCCTGACAATGTGCAACAATTTGAAGTAATACAAAGCAAAGAAATACCCTATTTCCAAAAGTGACACTTTTGTCCACACAACCCTATAATTTGATTTTAGATCTAAAAAGTAGATGCAAAATGATGCACTTTCAAAAAAAATGGAACCTATTTTTGTGTCCAAATAAGCCTGTACAAAGCATTTGAGGTTGCAAAATGCAGGATTAGATAGGTACAATCACCAATAGACACAATTTTTGAAAAATCTATGTACCAAATCTAGAAAAGAGCTACACCACTAAAAATTTAGGAAATTTTACCCAATTTCAAAAAAAATTACACCTGATTTGGAGTCTGGATGACTAAGATATGGCCTTCCAAAGTTGGACTACACAATCAAAACTCAATTTGGAGAGGGGTTGCATCAATAAAAGATGGGGTTGAATTTGGTGGTTATATAGCCAACATAATAGTTTAAATTTGCCTTGGAATGATGGTCAGATGACCATCAAATTTGAACTCACAAACTCAATGATGTCAATGACTCATAGCCCTGTATTGATGTTAGCATGATGTCATAATGATGTTAGCATCATAGGCCTGTATGGATGGATGGCGGAGGAAAGTATGATATGATTTCATGTCAATGACATGTCATATGGAATCAACTTCATCGAGGCTGACATGTTAGCTCATTCGACCTATGTAGGGCACTGATGTGTCCTTCGAGCGGATGATTGTGCAATGACATGGATTCCACCATGTGTTTAGCTGACTTGGTGGGGGCACTAACTTGGGTTGTATAGGATTGAAACCTATCATTGACATGTTGCAGAGCTGGAAGTCACCATCAAAAACATGATTGCGAGGTGTTAGAAAACTTTCGTTGCTGTCAAATAGACTGTGCCGAAAAACAAAGCGATGCTAGAAAAATCTGTTGGGGCCACTAGTATTCTGATTGACAGTAGTTGGAATGTCTAAATAAAATCGCACATTCATGGGTTAAAAAACTTTTTCATTGTTTAAATAAGTGCAACCAAAGGGGTAATAGAAAAGCTGCCTACACTTGTGTGAGGCTCACTGTGCCGAATTGTTAGCCGCTCACTGAGATTAGCCAGAATTCCAATTGAAAATCCCACATTGGTGGGGTTAGCACTGTTGGTGATGTTTAAAACATACAATGTAGATCATACAAATAACAAAGCTATGTGGGCTTGGAATGGGGTCCGCTTGTGAGTTGTTGTCCGGTGGTATGTAGTTGCCATAAATATTAAAGGCGCCAGTTTCTCTATGCGTTGGATTTAATTGTCATGCCCTCCGATTAGGAATATGCCTGTAAAAATAGAATGTTCTCCCAAATTGTAGGGCCAGGTTGTGGCTACCCGATTCTATGAAAAAAATTTCTCTACTAGCCCGACTGGGTGCAAAAATAAATTAAATGCAGATCAAATAGATCATACCAATTGCAAATTAGTGCCTTCAGGTGTCGGTCTACAATTTTTTTTTCCTCATGATGAACTTTAGCCTAGCATAGGAAAATTTATAGTCAATCTTCACCGAATCGATGTTTCAAATGCAATGGCCAAGTCAGATCTAGCTCTAGACACTCCCAATTTCTGCAGATACTCTAGATTTGGGTCGAGGTGCTGAAGCATGAACGGTCTCGAATAACTATGTGTAGAGAATCTCCCTAAGCTCTGATACCATGTAAGAATTTTTCTTAGGGTAGAGTTCACCCAAGACCAAGGAACTCAAACACAAAGAAAATAGTAGACCAAAGAGAGAGTATGATTAGAATGATGATATATTCATTCAATATGTCATATGAAAGTACACTAGGAGTGCCTATATATAAAGGCCTCTAGAGAGCTTCTAGAATGCATAATTAATTGGGTTGTCATGTAGACAACACAATTATTTGCACTCTTAATTAAGCACATGGTATCTACAACATTATTTTTCATGCTACACCTTTGTAGGCTCATTCTCTCATCATCACACTTACTCCTATGCTTAATGGAGGATAATCCACTCTTGGTGGACATGTACTTGGTTGTAAGACTTATCAGTGTGCTCACTTCTAGACATTCTAAAAGCATTCCAGAGGCCTTTATAAATAAGCACTTCTAGCATACTTGTACATTGAATTGAATACTATATTGTTATTCTGATCATACTCTAGTCTATTCTATACTTATGCTTGAGTTCCTTGATCTTGGGTGAATTTTTTCCTAAGGAAAATTCTTACATGGTATCAAAGATGAGGGAGATTCTCTTCACATAGCCATTGGAGACCTTGTTGCTTCATCTCTTGAAGGGACCTGATTATAATCTTGAGCATTTGCAGTGATTGGCAGTGTCTAGAGCCAAAGTAGACCTCGTCATTGCATCTGGAGCATTGATTCAATGAAAATTGACTATAAATTTGCCTATGTTGGGCCATAGCCAAAATTGACCCAAATTTTTTTACAAATCGACACCTAAAGGCTCAATTTGCAAAATTGGTACGATCATTTTAAATCTCTGAATTTAATTTTTAGATATGTATTTTATTATTTCAATCTCTGCAATTTCTCTACATTATTTTTTAGATCTATGTATTTTGTCTGGGAAAATTTTAGCCATCAGGCCAGTAGGAGAGATTTTTTGTAGGACAAGATTAGTGTTTGCTAGTGCAAATTAGTTATTGGCATCATATTCAAAAGGTCAAAATGCCCCCAAATCAACTTTTGTTTCACCAAAATTGGACATCTAAGGTGAAATCTAGAGTCAATTCAATTTTTGGAGGTGTAGTGGTGGTGATTCAGGAAAAATAATAACAGAGCTGATTTTCAAACAACGATATCTCCCTCATAGGAACTCCTTTTTGCAAGCAATTTTTTGTTTTGTTTTGGGGTAGAATTTTGTGATCTACACATTGGTACAAGATGTTTGAGCTCTTTGTTCTTGAATTTCTTTGCAAGTTGCAAATCTTAATTTTTGCCACTTTAATTGCTTAGTACAGGCTCATCTGGACACATAATCAAGTTCCATTTTTTTTGAAAGTTCATAATTTTTTGTCTACTTTCTAGATCTGCAATAAGATTATAGGCTTGTGTGGACAAAAATACCACGTTCAAAAATAGGTCCTATTTTGCATTGTATTATTTCAAAATTATTGTATTTCCAAGCTACATTATAAGGTTCTAGATTTGAACTCCAAGAGGAGGTTGTAAAAAGAAAAATCAAAAGCCCACTTCATCCATTTTGACAAGTGGCCTATTGTAAACACACTACGTATAAAATTCCAAAATCTTTCATTTGTGGGGGGGATTTTTTGATTGAGTGAAAAGGGGGGGGTGTGTATTGTGTTTTGTGTCTCCTTGATATTGTGCTCTTGCATTATGGGTTCTTTTTCAAAGTTAACTGAACATAATTATGCTACTTGGCAAGAAAACATAAAGGAACCATTGGTTGAAAAAGGTTTGTTGCGTTATGTAACTGGTGCAATAAAGAAACCTCCTGTTGATGGTAATGAGTCTCGAAAAGAAGACTAGGAATCCAAACAAGAATGGCCCTAGGAATCTTGCTCAAGAATATCTCAGATCCCCTCAAATATCATGTTAGGAAACTTACCAATCCAATAGAGGTTTGGGCTAAACTTGAACCATTGTATGGGACCATAGATGAAGACATGGCCTACACCATTGAGGACTAACTTCGCAAGTTGGATCTTGGAAATTTCAACAGCATCATAGATTATCTTACCCAAGTAGACATGTATAGGGTACAAATTAAGGATTGTGGTGAACCCATCAAGGATGGAAAGATGATCAAACATATAATGTCTTATCTTCCACTTGAATATGCTCCTTTTGTTTCCAGTTATAATACTCACAAATTAACAATGGGTAGTGCCTACACTAAACCTTCATTTAAGAGATTTTCAGAAATGCTGGTCTTAGAACATGACAATTTAGTGAGTATGGAAATTCTCAATCTTCAAAGACCAAATCCTTGGTAGCTAATGAAGGGAATTCAAGTGGTAAAAACTCCAACAAGTAGTAGAAGTAGTGGAAAGATCAGCTACAAGATGACACACAACAATCCTCCTCTAAACAACAATTGTCCTCTCATCAATGTTCTTCCACTCAACTATCTTCCTCACAACAAGGCAAGTCTTTTTCCAAAAATAATTAGAAGGGTAACAACTCCAAAAAAAGAGAGAAGAAAACTTGTGCCTATTATAAGAAGAATGGTCATGATGAACATGAGTATAAGATGATGAACATGAGTGTAAGGATAAGCAGACTGCTGAATTGGTAAACCTAATGAGGAAACACAAAATTGATGTACCAAATGCCTATAAGGATAAGGGATCTTCAACCACTTCAAAAGGTAAGGGAAAAGCTTTGGTAGCAAGTACAAATAATGCTAAGGAATGGGTTCTTGATTCAGGAGCTACACATCATATGGGTGCTTCAAGGGAGCATTTTTCCTCTTTGAAACCATCAAATGTACCTTACATTTATGTGTGCAATGACACTCAAGTGGAAGTTGAAGGGAAATGGAATGTTGAGTTGGACAATGAAATCTTCAAGAATGTTCTACATGTTCCTAAACTTAGTACCAACCTTCTTTCCATCTACCAAATAACTCACTATGGATGTGGAAACAAAGTGTAGTTCCTTCCTGACATAGTTGTGGTGAAAAATCTCAAAGATGATTCTATGGTGGCAGTTGGAAAGGCTAATCATGAGACAAGACTTTATTATTTTTCTCATTTTGTGCCTAAGTCTACTTCCCTTGTTGACTCATTCAAATTCACAATGTAAACTATGGCATGAGGAATTTGGACATCTCAATTATCCCTACCTTCAAAAACTTAGTAGCAAGGATATGGTCATTGGTCTACCTCAAGTCAAGTATTCAGAGGTTGTATGTCCAATCTGTGAAGTAGGAAAGCATCTTGAAGAGAAATATGACAAGGGGAAGTCTTGGAAGCTATTGTTGTTCTTGAATTGGTTCATAGTGATGTAGCTGGCCCATTGCCAGTACCATCTTTTAGTAAGGCTTGCTATGTTCAAACCTTTACTGATGACTTCTCATGCTACACTTGGGTCTTCTTTCTTGATCATAAGAGTGAAGTATTTGATAAGGTTATCACCTTCAAAGCTCAAGTTGAGAAGCAATTAGGGAAAGCCATCAAGATTCTATGAACAGATAATGGCAAGGAATATATCAACTCTAGGCTTATAGACTTTTGTACTAATGAGGGTATTGATCTTCAACATTTAGTTGCATACATGCCACAACAGAATGATGTTGCTGAAAGGAAAATAGAACCCTTAAGGAGATGACCACTTGTATGCTTCAACATAAGTCTCTAGATCAAGTGTTTTGGGCAGAAGCCATGTGTTGTGCCAATTACATCCAAAATAGAAGTCCCCATAAGGCCTTAGATGGAATTACACCTTTTGAGGCTTGGTGTGGTAGAAAACCAAGTGTAAAGCACTTTAAAGTTTTTGGTTGTCCAGCATGGGCAAGGATACCTCCACAAAAGTGAAAGGCATTGGAACCCCAAAGAAAACCTTTTATATTTGTTGGATATCCTAACCATCTTAAGGCATATAAACTCATGGATCCAAAGACACATGAAATCTTTTTTGAGAGGAGTGTTCACTTTGAAGAAAGTTGTCCAAGTTTGGCTTCTTCAACTCCTTCTTCCTCCTTCATGGAAAGTGATAATAGTGATGATAGTGACTCAGAAGATGACATTCCTTCAACTTTGACCTGCAAGACACCACCTTCACATTGTCCACACACAGTTGAGGACATTCCTTCATCTTCCACTAAACCTCGTTGGGCATAGCAAACCCTTGATTCAGTAGTTTCATTGGTGGGGAATCCTTAAGATACTCAAAGGACAAGGTTAGAACACAAATCATTTCCACATTCTCGTATTTCCATTACTTCAGATCCACAATCATTTAAGGAAGCATTAGGGATTCCTAAATGGGACAAGGCCATGGAGGACGAAATAACTCTTTGATGAAAAATAACACTCGGGACTTAGTTCCCCTTCCTAAGGAAAGAAAGTTGGTTCGATGTAAGTGGATCTATCAAACCAAATTTGCAGTAGATGGAAGTGTAGATAAGCATAAGGCTAGACTAGTTACCAAAGGTTTCTCACAAGTTCTTGGTATTGACTATATATAAAATTTTGCAACAGTTGCCAAGACGAACTCCATTCACTTGACACTAGCTATTGCTGTAGCTCATGGTTGGGTTGTACATCAGATGGATGTAAAGAGTGCCTTTTTGAATGGTGATCTTCACGAGGAGATTTATCTAGAGCAGCCATAGGGGGTTCATATAGGACACTACTATGGTTTGCAGATTGAAGAAGTCTATCTATGGTCTTAAGTAGGCTCCTCAGGCTTGGTATGCCAAGATGGATTCCTTCCTACTCTCAGAAGGATTCACCAGGTGTCATTTTGATTCGAATGTCTACATTCTTCAGAGGGATGAATCACACTTGATACTTGTGCTTTATGTAGATGACTTGATCATTACAAGAAGTACTTCATCCATCATTGCCAGTGTCAAGACCTCTTTGCAAGACATATTGCTATGATAGGCTTGGATTTACTACATTATTTCCTTAGTATTGAGATCACACAATCTTCAGCAAAGATTACACTTTCTCAACCCAAGTATGCTCTTGACTTACTTTCTCAATTTCACATGAGTGACTCCAAGCCTACTCCTACTCCCTTTCTTTCAGGTGTCAAGTTAGAGGCCAAGTGTACCACTCCATGTGTTGATGCTACATTATATAGATAGTTGGTTAGGAGTCTTATCTACTTGACACATACATGTCCTAATATAGCTTTTGCAATTGGAATGGTTTCTTGCTTCATGGAAGAGCCACATGAGCTTCATTAGAAGGCTATCAAATGCATCTTGCACTATATACAAGGTACACATACACATGGGATACACTATGCAATAGGTACAAGACTTCAGCTAGTTAGATATACAGACTCAGACTAACCAAGGGACCTTGATTCTTGCAAGTCTACTTTAGGTTACATGTTTCACCTTGGTTCTGGTGCTATTTTTTGGTTAGAGTAAGAAGCAAAATAATGTTTCTCTTTCTTCAACTGAGGCTGAGTATTGAGGAGCCATCAATGCAGCTACAGAGGCTCTTTGGTTATAGCACATCCTAAAGGAGTTTGGATTTGATCTACCTGAACCTACAATCATACATTGTGACAATTAGAGTGTTATTAAGATCTCTAAACATCCAGTTCAACATCAACAGACTAAACATCATATGCACTACATCAGAGAGCTGATCCACAAGCAAATCATTGCATTATAGTATTGTCCTACAATAGAGCAGGTCACTGATATCTTCACCAAACCCTTCATTGAGGTCAAGTATATTCATTTGCAAGATCTCTTGGGGGCGTGAGATGTTGCAAAAAGGGGAGTCCCTTGACTTCTCTCTTTTTTCTTCTAGGAGGGATCATTTCCTCATCTAAGGTCTTCTTCTCTCTCATCTTCTTTATTGTACTTATCTTTCTTTTTGGAGGAGGGTTTTTCCCATGAGGTTTTCCCTCTTTCTCCACTTTATGAGAGATTGCATTGATTTTATATATGGGTACCTAACATGGCCTAGTAGCAAGGATCCGTCATGCATTTGTTAGCTTAAGTGCATTCCCCTAAGTTACACTTAAGGTGGGGTGTTGGTGTAAATAAGTATTCACTATTTACACTTTACTTAAATTTATTTAGGTCAATGCATTATTTTATTATTTATTAGGTTGACACTTAGGAGTTTGTGTACTTTTATGAGTTGTCATGTTGACAACACAGAAGTAAGCAACTCTAATTCAACACATGGTGTCTACAACACTAGAGTTTGCATAATTAACTGAGTTGTCATGTAGGCAACACAGTTATTTTCACTTTGAATTAAGCACATGGTGTCTACAACATTATTTTTCATGTTACACCTTTGTAGGCTTATCCTCTCATCATCACACTTACTCTTGTGCTTAATGGAGGATAATCCACTCCTGGTGGACATGTACTTGGTTGTCAGACTTAACTGTGTGCTGACTTCTAGATATTCTACAAGCATTCTAGAGGCCTTTATAAATAGGCACTTCTAGTACTTGTAAACTGAACTAAATACTATATTTTTATTCTGATCATACTCTGGTCTATATCTAGTGCTTGTGCTTGAGTTCCTTGATCTTGGGTGAAATTTACCCTAAGGGAAATTCTTACACATTTGATTTTTCTCAAACTACTGATGTGTGAATTTAGTGTGCAAGATTATTAGCTAGGAAATCTAACAAAGAATTGGAACTCGACCCTATGTACAGTTTGTGAAACCAAGTTTGAGCCTAATGAAAGATGCAGACCCCGTTGTTTCATATTGTATTTGTATCATAAATTGAATGTGTGTATCATTCTATAATCGTAAAGTGTTTAATGTTTTGTAATAGTGATTTTATAGTGTCACATGACACTCATAATTTATATATGTATATTAGCATAATAGTTAGGGTTAGCTGAGTAACCTAATTAATTTGAGATGGACTAGGTTAGTAACCTATACTAATTAGTTAGTAATAAGGATTAATTACCCTAATCAGGGGTTAGTGGTATGTTTGCATTCCTAGGGTTTTTAGAAAATCCAAATATTTTAGGCAATTTAGTAGGTCCTAAAATGGCCCTAAGGGCAAAAATTACTGAAAACTAACTGCCTAGGGGGTATATGTATGAGTTAGGGGCATTTTCCACCCCTCTAGCCCCTTTGGTTGACTTTTGTGACAACCCAAATATCCCATTTTGACTTTAGTGCCAAAATTGGAACTTCACCATGGGTTTGACAAGTTTATACTCTACCATAAAGTTTTCCTTAATGATAGGGTTAAGTTAGAAGACTCTAGAAGCCCTTAGTCAAGTATGGAGTTATTGTGATTTTTAGGTGGTTGAGTTAGGAACCTCTTTAGTTGCAAATTTCAGGGTGGAAGAGTGTTCACCCAATCTCTACTTTTAGAGAGAGTTAAGCCTAGATTGAAGAAGGAAGAAAGATAGCTCTTCTCAAATCTTTAGTTTCCATAAACATTTGTGAAGGTAAGAATCCTTCAAGTTCGTGTCTTCATGCTGTATTTTCATTGCTAAAGTAATATTTTTGCATGTGTGTGTATTCGTATGTATGATGAGATATGTAAGGGATGAGTTTGTGATGGGTTTCTTAATTGTTTTCTTTTCGTGTTTTACATTTTTTTTATGAGGGAAACTGTAAGGGTTGTGTTGGCATTACTCACCTCAAATAGGGTAGAAGTGGTCATGTACAGGAGGAGGGTTTCAGTTGGACTCTAGGCAGTCAAAGTCTCTCCTCATGACAAGGAGAGGGAGAGAATAGGGTGATATGGGCCCTTACTTATTAGTACAAACCATGTTTGTGTTTTGAGAAATTGAGAAGTGGAAGAATGACAGTTTGTTTGATTATAGTCTCAGAAAGGGCATCTATTATGGTGTTGTGATTGACTTCTCTTGCCCTAGAAAAATCCACCTTCTCCCTAGTTTGGTTCATTAATGAACTTGTTGTCCAAACCTGGGATGAGAGTATTTGGTTGTATGTTTCCTTGTGTCAAATTTTTTTGTCTCCCAGTCATTTTTTGGTTTC
Source organism: Cupressus sempervirens (assembly GCA_028749045.1). NCBI lineage: Eukaryota > Viridiplantae > Streptophyta > Pinopsida > Cupressales > Cupressaceae > Cupressus > Cupressus sempervirens. Next base: position 192,651,464 of record CM053783.1, on the reverse strand, counting down.
TCCATGGTTACCTTAATGTATTTTGTATATTTTTTAGTGGCTACCTTGATATGGAGCCAAGCATGAATTTATAGTTGCTGTCTCAATTCAAATGTATTAGAGACTTCTCCTCGGGATAGTGATTCTATTGTAAAAATTTATTGTTAATCTTATTTTCTAAAATGATTATGATCTCGTGTTTTCTTCCCTAGTTCTTTCTTGAGGGAGTCCTTGAATCATATGATTGAATCAAATGAATAAGAAGTGGCTAGTGCATGTATGTTGAAAAATAATAACAATGAGTGTTTTCCTTTCATATGATATTCCTTATGATTCATTTTATATGCATATGCTTATCTGTAAATAGATGCAATGATGTTTTACCTTCCCTATGAAATTCTTATAATTCACATTTGTATTCATATGATTAATGGTATTTAGGTACAATAATGTTACTTAAGTTTTGCAATTTGATCTCAAACATAGATAAGAGGAAATTCAAGTTATATGTTTGGTATATCACTTTATCTTTTCATAATTATTGAGAAGAAAAATAATCCTTTTTGATTGCATTGATATAACATCAAACATTATGCTATTATTTATCCTAAAAAAAAATCCCCTTGCCATGTAAACTAAATAAATTTGAAAATCCAACATAGAAAAAAATGAGATTTAAGAAAAAAATCTACCTTCCTAGAGCAAAATTGCTCTCTGCCCTTTGTATGGGAAGAAAATTTAATCTCCTTGAACAAATAATATTCTCTTTAGATCCTATTTAAATATATTTGATACCTTTTCAAAGAAAAATATGTAATTTAAAAATGAAATAAAATTGAAATTAAATAATAATAAAAAAGGAATAACATTTGAAATTAGACCTATATCTATCCTATCCTAACCCACCTACTTAACTTTATTTCATAAATCCCATTTCTCTTATCTTTACCCACACCTAGAAATTTTTTAATCATAACTCCTAAATCTCCTTCCCTTCCATGCTAGGCATTGAGATGACCTCCAAAGTCCACAAAAGAAACCTCTCACATGACCCCATGTCAAACCTAACATGACAAGTGGATTGGGCAAAGAGGGTAGAAGGACCATTTAAAGTTGAGCATGTTGGAAATATGGCCAATCAGTCAAATTAGGTGAGAAATGTGGTTGTCATTTATGGCAACATATGTTTGGTAGTATAATTGTGAAGGAAAATTGTCTATCTATTAGACAATGTTGCAACTGCATGATGAGATTTATTGATAGTAGGATATTCCCTTGGAATATTCTCTTGCATTGTTAACCACAAATGCATGATGTCATTTTGATGATGCATACCAGTGCACATGTCCATACGAGAAACTAATTTCAAGTTATGAAGAAAATACCTATGTAGTTACTTCACAGTGCAGAACAGAGCATGTAAGAAAAATGAGTTGTATGCTTTGCAGAATTGTTTTGATTACTAAATCTTGATGAGCTGACTTTAAGGATGATATGTGAGTCGAATAAGGAAGGATTTACTAATATAATTGATTTAAGTAAAGAACTTCAATTGCAAAGTTAGTATGTGATACAATACGATGCCATATGATGCTATGATATGTGATGTGAAGTAATGTTATGATGATGTCAGATATGATGCACATTGATATATGCACAATCACTCTTTGTATGAAGAACTAAAAATCATAAAAATTGTGAAGTACAAAAAGTGATCTAGTATTGTATGTATTTCTATTCTCTTGAAGAACTTATTGCATAATTTCATGTTAGGGCAGTGGGCTCTTCTTGCACACATTTGTATGTGATCCACCAACTCCTAACAAGGTTGAGGCTTCTAACAAGGCCTACTCTCCTAACAAGGACTCAAGACAATATACATTCTTCATAGATTCCTAACAGGGTTAATATCCTTAACTAGATTCTTATATATATAGTTAATCATCTTGTGATTTTCATCCCCACTGAGGTTTTCCCTTGGCCAGGGTTTCCTTAGTTAACAAAATATGGTGTTATGAGCTCTCTTTATGTATGGTTGTTTATATTGTTCAACATTATTGGTTTATATTAAAATAATTAATAATATCTAGTTGTGGGCAAAAATATTGAAAATATTGATTCACCCCCCTCAGTATTATCTATTTCTAACAATTGGTATCAGAGCCTACTTAATCAGAAGAGGTTTAACAACCTAAAGAAGATCCCTATGGATATGGAACAGTTGAAGAAGAATCCTAAAGAAGCTTTTGAACAAATTGATCTCCTTACTGATGAAAGAGATGGCCTAAAAGATAGATACAAAGATGCAAAAGCTTACATTGGTGAACTAAAGGACAAGATAGATGACTTGAAGCAAAAAGGACCTAGTGAACAAACTAGTGATGATGATATTGAAGATCTAAGGAAAGAAAATGAGATCTTGAAATATGAGTTAAAAATAGTTGAACTCAAGCTAAGTCTTAAAAAAATGGAGGAAAGAATGACTTTGAAATAAAGACTAGAAATGCAGATCTAATATCCCAGTTAAGCAAAGTAACATCTGAATTGGAGCATGTAGAATTAGAGAAATACAACACTATTGTGAAAGGTGAATTGATGCAAACCAAACAACAACTTGAGAAATTATATACTAGTAGTAAAAAGATTGAAGAACAAATATATGTATAGAGACCTAGTTATGACAAGACTGGACTTGAATTCTTCCTTGGACAATCCACCAAGAAATCTATTTAGAGAATAGAACTTGCAAAATAGATTATACATCTAAGGACAAGGAGAATGTTACTCACTCTATGAAATCTAAAGAATCTGATCAACATAAGGATAATAGAAGAATGGAATCTCATGCCATGTGTAGTGAACTTGAACATACTAGAGATGATTGCAACTATTTCAAAATTTTATTGTCATAATTGTCATGGATATGGCTATTATGTAGTAGATTGCAAGAAACCTAAATTTGATAATGATAATGCAAATACTAGAATGTCTAGGAACACTAACCATGCAGGCAACAGACAAAGATCTCATAGCAATGAAAGTGGAGAAAGAAGACAAATTGTTTGTTACAAATGCAACAATCTTGGACACATAGCAAGGAACTGTAGAGCACTTGACAACCAGGATAATGACCAAAGAAGGAATGTACCTGTATGTAAATTATGTAATAACTTTGGACAAACAAAAAAGTTTTGTAGAATGGATAGAAGAAACCTTAATAGGAATCAGAACTACAGAAGGAACAGTAGAATAAATGATGGCATTTTTAAGGAAGAAATGAAGGAAATGACAGAAGAATTTAAGGAAATATTTGTAAAGGCAAAAGAAACTAGAAGTTCTCATACAGTTCAGAAAGAAGGACATCCTAATATACCTGATAAGATAGTAAAGTCACTTATTATCTGTGACCCAACCTACCTACATTAAGCATTCTTAGTAAAATAGTGTGTTAGTTAATAATAACTAATGTTAGAGAGAATATCACAAGTTGCACAATTAGCAGTATATACTAGACATTGAGAGGAGTCTACAGTGATGTGCGCATTGCTTAGTATGACCAGTATAAGGTTATGTAAGAAAAATAACCTCTCTATTATACAAAGATAGTAATTTAAATTGGTGGCAAATACACATTTAATGCAAAGTATAGATTGCAAAATATTTAAAGGACACAAATTGATTTATGAACATCATTTGCTTGTGTGAAATCTTAAGTGCAAGATTGAAGAGAGATTTGAAGTCTTGAACAAGATTGCAGATAGACATGATTGCTGAAAACCCTGAAACATGAAATTAAGGTATTTTTCAAATTTGTTGAGCATATTTTTTAGTAATAGAAATACAAGGAGTGTTTAATATTAGTGATATACCTAGATATAACTTCAAGAAACATCCATTTGTTTCCTTACTTGATGACCCCATTGGAGCATTTTTGCAAGTACCAGAAAATGTTCTTCACGTCGAGGACATAAGAAGTTACATTCATTGTAAAATAGAAAGCTTATGAGATACTAAGATTCATAAGGAATTGGAAAGAATGTGCAACAATGATTTGTCATTAAAACTAGAATATGCATACCTAGAACGACTTAACCTAGTTAAGCATATGTTTTATATGAACTTTGGTAACCACGAATGGACAAGAATCATTCTGAGTAGAGTTCGTGATGACCTTCTATTGCTGGGAGATTAAATCATATGCATTGATAATGACCTAATTCACAAGGTCACAGGTTTGAAAAATGAAGGATATAATCCTATGAACATAAAGAATGTGTGCATATTAGTTGAAACAAATCTCAACAAAAGTTTTTATGGTAGAAACATGAAGATCAACACCATTCAAGATGATGCAATCATAATTATCAGTAAAATCTTGGGATATAAGTTCAACCATGGATCTAGGATGGATTTAGTCCCTGCCAGATTTCTTCATGAAGCTTATGTGATGGTAGTAAAGGGTGAAAAGGTTAATCTATGTGATATTATCCGAACTCAGTTGTTGGATAACATATCAAAAATCAAGAAGTATAGGAGTGCAGGCTTTAGGTTTGAATCCCTACTGACTCATATATTCTTTTGCGTAGAAAATAAGTTTCTTGGTATTTCAAATTGGGATGGAAGCAAGTGCACAATACAAACTATCATTCGTGCTTACAAATCTAAATTAGAAACAACCAGGGATAATGCTATTGACAGAATGATGAAATCATTCCAAACTAAAATGAGGCAAAGGTACATGATACCTCTTGTGCTAATAGAAAAATAAAAGGATGAACTATGTTTCATGGTAGAAACAAGCTTTACATGCATGGAGGTCATAGTTCCTTGAGTAAAGTTCATTGAACCTATGGGTTATGAAATGATTGTTGAACTAATTGAACGCTATGCTAGATAATTCTACACTTTGAAGTTGATTTTGGATGCCATAGATGGGGTACATATGCTAAAAAGATGAAAGAATTCAAAACAAATCTAATGGACAAGGATATTGAGAAGAAAGTAGACAAAGTAATTGATTCCATCTTAAAAGATACAAGGATGTCTAGAAAGGAATTTGAAGAGGTAAAAGGGATAGCCTTGAAAATGAGAGCTAGTGGTCAAACTAAACTATTGACCACTACACCTATTATAATGGATAAACCTACTGAAGAGGTCACAACTGCATAGACAATTGCACAAGCACCTGCAATACCATATGTAGAAATTGAGCAAAATCAACCCTTGAGGAAACCAAAGAAAATAGAGGAAGCATCAACACCAAAAAAGTCCACAAGGTTTGAGAAAACTAAACTCCCTCCTGAGAAGAGAATCAAGAAAACAACAAGTGGAACAAGTAAGAGGAGAAGAACCTTGCTAATTAGTTCCTCAGAATCTAAAGAATAAATTGGTGACAGACCACTAGAGCCAGCTTACCAGGAAGCAAAGACTTCAATAGGAAGAAAAGAATGGAAGCCAAAGGTAGAAAATATCAATATGTAAATTATTACTGACAAAAAATTTGTGCAATTAAATAAGTATTATGATTTTTACAATAATATAGATAGGAGACAGCTAAGAAATATTGTAGTTAGAAATATGATTCTAAAAGATAAAAGATTTGATAGCATAAAAGGTCAAATACTTGAAGATTTGTACAATAGACTAAGAAATTGAAAAAGTAGACTAATTGAAGAGGATGAATAAATAAGGATGAATATGGTGAAAAATATATGTATAGTAAAAAATGAGGAAGAGATAAAGGAAATTGCAAAAGGAATAGCACCACTGTTGAGAAATAAGAAGAGATCTATTGTTCTTATGGGAGGAAATTATGAAGAAGTGAATGTGGAAACTCAAAAGGCAATAGTCACATATATGTCTACTATGCCTAAGGAGTCTAAGGAGAGTGTGTAGTCAGAGAAGACAAGCCCTACTATGGCAACAATTAGTCCACCTCACAGTTTTGAGCAACCAGCTAAAACTTCTATTCCAAGTGATTCACCAAACATTACCATTGACAATGAATCTATGCAAGTGAATAACACCATGGTAACAGTGGATAGAACTGAAGATCCATTCAAAGATTTTGGCTCTATCATTGTTGGCAATATTGTTGATTACAACAACTCTTCTAATGAAGAAGAAGAACAAGAGCAAAAGAAAGAAGATGTATCTTCTGAAAAGAAATTTGAAACTATGACTGAGGCAGCTACTACAAATGTGCCCTTAGCAACATCTATAGTGAAACCCTCTACACCACCTACACAAGCGACAATGCTCACCTCAGTAGTATAGTTAGATGATGAAGATGAAGAACAAAATCTTATATATTCTTTAAGTAAATTCCTTGAAAATAAGAAATTAGTTAAGTCAATTGAGAAGACTTTAACTTTAGTTTTGGATAGATTGGAGAAGATAGTAAGCTCTATTGATACATCTATGGACATTCAATAAAGAGTAGCAAGTGTGTGCAAAACCTTTGGTAATGAGTTTACAATGCTTACCAATGTTGCTACAAGTCAAACACAGAGTGAGCATGATGATAAACTTCTCAATACTATGTATACAAATATAAGAAATGATTTAGAAACATTAAATGTATGCACTAAGGCATTAAGGTAGAGTATGGAAGAAGGGAAATAGATATATGCTAAGAGCAACTAAGCATACCTTCACCTTCACAATTTTGATGAGAAAATCAAAGAGAAGGTAACTGAGCTTCAGACGATCACTGATAACTTTTTAAAATAGAATCAGAAAGTAGAAACCTTTGAGCATACACAAGCACTTCATGATAGCATCCAAGATATACAAGCAGAAAAGGAGAAATTTTTAAAGAGATTTACTCTTTTGAGGGACAATTTATCCCCATAGATTACATTGTTACAAAATAATTTGGAGGAATGCTTGGCAGCTAAGACCTCATATGACAAGTTTGTGGCTATAGACTTGAATGCAATAAAGTTAGCTGTATATGCTTTATGTACACTAATAAGTGTGTTAGATGCACTAAAATAAAGTTGAAAGAAATGTCTTGCACAATTGAAGACTAACTTTAGTGATTTTTTTTCTAGATTTTGATGCAACTTTCAGATTTTGATAGTTTTTCTTTCTATTGACACCTTTGTCATTGATGTCAAATGGGCAGAAATAAGAAAAATTGTAATTGTAAGTTATATAGTTGTACTTTGACATATAGTAGTAAGCTTTACCTTAGGCAAGCCTTGTAATTAGAGTTATAAGGGATGTAATCTTTTATGTTCATTATTGTATTATGTATGGTAATTTACTTTGATTGATATGACAACATTTTTTGGGACTTAGCCAATTTTCCCTAAATGTTGCCATCAATGCCAAAGGGGGAGATTTTCGACAATATGGTCAATTAGTCAAATTAGGTGAGATATGTGGTTGTCATTTATGGCAACATATGTTTTGCAGTTTAATTGTGAAGGAAAATTGTCCAGTTACAACAACATGATGAGATTTATTGATAGAGGGATATTCCCTCGGAATGTTCTCTTGTGCAATTAACCATGGATGCATGAAATCATTCTGATGATGCATATCAGTGTGCATGTTTGTACAAGAAACCAAGTTCAAGTTATCAAGGAAATACCTATGCAATTACTTCATAGTGCAGAACAAAGCATGCTAGCAAAATGAGTTGTACGACTTGTAGAATTGTTTTGATTACTAAATCTTGATGAGCTGACTCTAAGGATGATTTCTAAGCCAACTAAGGAAGGATTTATTAATATAATTGATATAAGTAAAGAAATTCAATTGCAAAGTTAGTATGTGATACAATGCAATGCCATATGATGCGAAGTAATGTTATGATGATGCGAGATATGATGCACATTGATATATACACAATCACTCTTTTTATGAAGAATTGACAATCAAAAGAATTGCAAACTACATCAAGTGATCTAGTATTGTATGTATATACATTCTCTTGAAGAACTTATTGTATAGTTGCATGTTAGGGTAGTGGGCTCTTCTTGCACACATTTTTATGTGATCCACCAACTCCTAACAGGGTTGAGGCTTCTAACAAGGCCTAGTCTCCTAATAGGGACTCAAGACAAAATGCATTCTTTATAGACTCCTAATAGGGTCCATATCCTTAACCAAATTCTTATATCTAGTGAATCATCTTGCAGGTTTCATCCCCACTAGGGTTTTCCCTTAGCTAGGGTTTCCCTAGTTAACAAAATATGGTGTTATGAGCTCTCTTTATGTATGGTTGTTTATACTATTCAGGATTATCAGTTTACTTTCTTATGCATGTATTAAAGTAATTAATTATATATAGTTGTGGGCAAAAATATTGAAAATACTGATTCACCCACCCAATATTATCTATTTCTAACAGAGCATTTATTAAAGGAGAATGAAATTTACTTTTTGGAGCTTCCTTGTCTCCATTTCAAACTTGGGCATACATCCTTCTAGAAGATCCCCTTTGTTGCGATTTGAGCTCTTGGGAAGAGTGAGGAGGCATGGGGAAGTGTCCATGACCTTGGGAAGAGGGGATGACAAGTGGCCAGGGGTGGGTGTTAAGTAAGGAACGATTGATTTTGATTGGTCCTTGTGTTTGGGGTTAGGTGTCAGGATGTAGTTGGTGGGTCAGTTTTATTTTGTATTAATTTATTTATTAAGGGTAGTTAAGAGTTAGTTGTTATGATTTAGTAAAGACTAATTATTAAATGTTAAAGTTAGTAAGTATAAAGTTAATAATTAGTTTAGTTAGTATTTAGTAAAGTATAATTAGTATTGTTTTAGTTTAGGTGTAATTCAATTAATTGGTGGTTTAAATTAATTTGATTTAAGTAATGTTATTTTAAAAATTATGTTCGTGGATAAAAAAATTATTATCAATTTAAAATAATAATTAATATTTTTTTTAATGGAGGAGGATATGGAAGTCATATTACAGTTAGGAGTTATTACGTAAAGGGTTTGATTCATAGTTCTTCTAGAATTGTTAAAATGTAATTATGAAAATATTCTTAAATGAAGTTTATTTGTTTAAGTTTAGAAATTAGATATGTTGTCATGTAACTTTGAAGAAATATATAGGAATAGTATAATTTTTCAAAGGGGGAAATAGATTTATTTTTAAACACTTGAGATTTAGTTTTAGTATTTAATTATTTTAAATAACCTTGTAAATCTAATTTCTATAATTTATAGTTTGATGAAGTTTTATAGGTATCTAAAAATATTAGTTTATTTGGTAAGACTAAATCAGATGAAAATTATAATGTTGAATTAACCTATGGAATAAATGTTTAAATATTTTCATGGTCAATATTTAATAATTTTAATAAGCTTAAGAAGTTCTTTTAAACACTGGGAACAAGTATCACGGTAACTAAGCAAACATGCTATAAAGATATATCTTGTTCAACTAGGAGATATATAGAGACATTATTAATAATATCGAATCATGTCAAAACCTAATGTGTCTGGTAAGTCTTAGTCAAACTTGTATTAACTTAATTAATTAAAAAAATTGTGTTTTTTTGCCCCATTATTTTGGGCATGACATTTTAATATCAGATCTATGTTTCAACACTAGGAACCCAAAACCATTACATTTCAACTTAATCTAAACTTTAATTTTTGTAAGATGCCTCCTAGTACATGAAACAACTAATGAGGTAGAGGTTGTAGAGTGGGTGGTGCTAGGGTGAAATAGGAGGATGGACCACCGCCATCGCCATCGAACCCTAATCAAAATATTTTGGATGCCCTCCAAACCCTAATTGGAGTAGTCCACCAGAGGCTACCACCCATAGTACAACCAGGGCAACAGATTCATAAAGGGGAAGCACAAGATCTTGGAGGAGGTAGGGCAAGTTGCAAAGAGAGGAGTAGGTGTCCCCCACTATGAAAAGTCGAGGGATAGGGCGATCATGAGGGTGGGTCGATGCATCAGTTAGGACCACCACTCAATAGACCTCTTATACATGTAGGAAATGAGATTAGGGAGTTGATACAACTCCAACCATCCTTGTTTGTTGGTTCCACTGATAGAGTAGTAGTATAGGCCTTATGGGAGTAATATGAAGGCATCTCTAATAGTCCATCAGCTGAGGGAGAATGCCTCAATTTGGTGGCAACATGAGGAATCTATAGGAGGAGTGAGGATGGATACCTTCACATGGGAGACATTTTTGGTTAGATTCTAAGCGAGGTACCTATCCAAGCACTTCAAACATAAGTAGATAGAGGAGTTTCATTCTATACATTAGAGGGGCCTTACAGTAGCTCAGAATGAGAGTCATTTTCTCAAGCTCCTTCCTTATTTTCAATACATGAAGGATGAGAAACTACAAGTCCATTGCTTCATCATGGGCCTTAATTTCTCACTCCAAGGTGCAGTCTATTTGGCCTTCCTACCACTTTCAAATAGGTAGTTGAGATAGCACTAGTTACTGAGGATATTGCGGGTAGATAGGAGTTTCGAGATTGGTCTCAAAACTAAAACTCTACTTAGTAGTCAGGACAATAGAAACCCCCTTGGAAAGGGAATTAGAACTATGTAGCAGGGTCCTCTAAGGGCCAATAGTATTAGCAGCAAAAACCACAATAGTAGCAGAAACCCTCACAGGGTTATCAAGGATCTTAGCCCAAGTAGTGGTAGTCATACAGTCCTAGATAGGATCAGAAAGCACATGCCCCACAGTACATTCAACAAATACTCAATAGTCTTCCAGGGGTGGATACAGTGGATCTAGTAGGTCAGGAGGTCTACAATAGTCTAGATCACATGATGCATAGTCTTATACCCACGGACCATGCTACAGTTGTGGTGGCATGGGTCATATAGATAGAGAGTGTCTACAAAGACAGTCATTCGGTGGTCAAAGAGGGATTATCTCAGAGCCTATAGTTGGTGACATGGGTAGATCCCATAGAATATTTACAACAGTTGACAACTACCAGGCTGAGCATCAAGCCATAGTCATCAAGGCCATAGGTATAATATAGGGTAGTATGGTTGTTGTTTTATTTGATTATAGAGCTACTAACTCTTTTATATCTCCATATGTAGTGGAGCATTGTAGGCTAGTGTTAGTTAGACAGAATGTTAGTTGGGAAGTAGAGTTAACCTTAGGAGCTTGATTGTCAATTAGTTCCATGGTGCATAATTTCCAGATTCAGATTGGAGATATGACCATGATGTATGATCTACGCATTACCCCTCTAGGTTCTTATGATGTTGTCCTTGGCATGGATTGGCTTTATGCCCACAATGCCAAGATGGATTGTCGACAAAAGAGGGTAGGATGTGTGGATGACTATGGGATCTCTAGGGTGATCTTCAGAGTAAAGAGAATGGTATCTCTTCATATGATTTCCCCTATGCAGCTCAGATAGTGCATGCAAAAGGGATGATAGTTGTTCACTATCACCATTAGTGGCAAAGAGGAAGATTCAAAGAGAGAGCCATCTCTCCATGGTTTTCCAATTTTCTAGGAGTTTTCAAATGTATTTCCTTCATAAATCTCTAGTATGCCTCCACCTAGAGCAATGAATTTTCACATAGATCTTGTGCCAAGAGTTGAGCCAGTATTGAGAACACCTTACAAGATGACTACTCATGAGCTTGGTGAACTAAAGACTCAGTTGGAGGAACTCTTAGAGAAAGGGCATATTTGACCTAGTGTGTCCCCTTGGGGTGCACTAGTAATCTTCGTAAAGAAGGATAGATCACTTAGGTTGTGCATTGATTATCAATAGTTGAATAAAGTAACCATTAAGAACCAATACCTACTTCCTATGATTGATGATCTCTTCGATTACTTAAGGGGTTCTTGAGTATTTTTGAAGATAGATTTGAAATTAGATTATCATCAGTTAAGGATTGTGGATAGTGATATCCACAAGACTACATTTCGTATGAGATATGGTCACTACGAGTTCACCGTGGTACCATTTGGCTTCACAAATTCTCTAGTTGTATTTATGAGCCTCATAAATAGGGTATTTCATACCTTTTTAGATAAGTTTGTGGTCATATTCCTTGATGATATTACGATATATTCTCGTAATGAGAAGGAGCATGAATAGAACCTGAGATAAGTGTTGCAGAAGTTGAGAGAGTATCAGTTGTATGACAACTTGTCGAAGTGTGCATTCTATAGACCTCAGATACATAATTTGGGTCATGTTATATCAGGCAATGGAGTCTCACTAGATCCATCAAATATTAAGGCCATCATGGATTGGCCAACACCCACCATTGTCACCAAAGTAAGGAGTTTTATGGGACTACTAGGATATTACTGATGCTTTATAGCAGGATTCACTAGATTGGCACACCCAATCACATCTCCTAAAAAAAGGGGAAGAAGTATGAATGAAAAAAAGAGTGTGATAGAGCTTTTCAAGAGCTCAAGAGATCCCTCATGAGTGCAGCAATCCTTGCAATGCCAGATCCTTCTATAGATTTTATGGTGTGCACAGATGCATCTTTGGATGGTATAGGGGCAGTCCTTATGCAGGATGGACAACCTATTTCCTATGAATCTAGGAAGTTGAAGACTCATGAACTCAATTACCCTACTCATGACTTAGAGCTTGCAAAATTTGATCATGCTTTAGTGAGGTGGTGACACTTCCTTCTAGGTCATAGATTCAAACTTCATTTTGACCACCAGAGCTTGCAATATATATTCACACAGCTAGACCTTAATTCTAAGCAAAGAAGGTGAATGGAGTTCCTTTGTCAGTATGATTTTGATGTTCATTACATCAAAGGAAAGGAGAATGTGGTTGCAAATTCCTTAAGTAGAAGGCACCATGAGCTTTCATTTGTAACTACTTGCACCAATTTGAGAGAGCAGATCCTACATCATTTGTCAGCAAATGAGTTTTATGCAGAAGTTAGTTAGTTGGTGCATTCTCAGAGACCATTGGAAGGGAAGTATTTAGAGTATTTATTGGAGTCCAATGGACTTTTGTGCCATAGAGGACGTATTTATGTACCTTCCATTAGGGGTTTGCATGAGCTCATTGTACTTGAGGCTCATAGAGCACCTTATGTACTACACCCCAGTGTTAAGAAGTTACATCTAGATTTGAGATAGTTATATCACTAGACAAGCATGAGAGTGCATATTGCTAGCATTGTTGCAAGATCCCTCAAGTGTTAGAGGGTGAAGGTAGAGCACCATCATCCCTATGGGCTTCTTTTGCCCTATGAGATTGTAGAGTGGAAGTGGGATGCTATATCTATGGATTTTATTGTTGGTCTTTCCATGTCTTCTCACTGCCATGTTGCCATTTTGGTGATGGTTGACACATTGACCAAGGTTTCTCACTTCTCACTCATGTGTACTACATACACAACATAAGACATAGCTTAGGTTTTTTGTGGGACATTGTTAGAGTTTCATCACATTACTTTTAAGATCATCTCAGATAGAGACTTATTGTTCACTTTATCATTTTGGAGAGAGTTGCAGGCAAAATTGGGCACTAGGCTCAATTTCAGTACAACATACCATCCTCAGATTGATGGTCAGACTGAGTGAGTGAATTAGGTTTTGGAGGACATGTTACATATGTACATTATGGACCATCAAGTCAAATGGGAGGAATACTTACATCTTTTCAAGTTTTCCTATAACAACAGGTACCATTCTTCCATAGGTTTTCCACCTTATGAGGCCTTGTATGGAAGACCTTGTAGAATACATTTGAGTTGGGATTAGATCAAGGATAGGGTATCTATTGGTCCTTAGTTTGTCAGAGAAATAGAGTAGTAGGTGATCCTGATTAGACAACACCTTAGAGAGGCATAGGATAGGCAGAAGAAGTTGGAGATAGAGTCTCCTTGAGGGTATGACCATAGAAGAGTCCAATTCAATTTGGAAAGGGCTCTAAGTTGGTACCTTAGTTTATTGGACCATTTCAGATCCTAGAGAGGATAGGACCAGTTGCATACCGTCTAGCCTTACCACCTAGCCTATGATGCATCCATGATGTGCTTCATGTTTTTGTACTTAGAGGATACATTTATGATGAGTCTCATAGTATAGATTGGAATGCCTTTCCAGTGTAGTTGGACGGGCAGTTAGCGCTAGAGCCTATCTATATTATTGCTTGATAGACCCTAGCTCTTTGAGGCGAAGAACTGGACTAGGATGTTGGAAATGATTGAAACATATCAATTGATGGAATAATATATGGAACTGGTAAAGAATGTCCTCAATCATTGTTTTGTCATTGATGTCAAACTTGCTACTTGCAGGGATGACAATTGCTTTAGTGATCCAAATACTATCAATTAGTTGATTGTCAAGGTGGAGGCAATCAATACGATGTAACTATAACACCTGGAGAAAGGTTGAAGTTATGATGTTGTAATGAAGTACAAGGATCAGTCAAGCCATTAATGAAACACTGTGTTGGATGACATACTAAAAGATAAAAAGAATGAGCACACTGAAACATATCAAAGATCTAAGTTTTAGCTAAGTCTTTTGTAAAGCTCAAACTAAGTTTATTAGAAAGAAGGTGCCGAGCAAACTAGTAAGAGCCGAGCAAATTCCTAGTTAAGTGCCGAGAAAGTTCAAGTGCCGAGCAGAATCAAGTACCGAGCAAAACCAAGTGCTGAGCACTAGTAACTCAATAATGTCGAGTAACACAGAGGTGCTGAGCACCAGTAACTCAATAATGTCGAGTTACTGCATTATTTGGAAAATCAAAGATTCGTTAGATCCAAGCCGAAAAAGTTGTTATCTAGAAATCTGTGAATTAAAAGGAAGATAAGAATGATGAGTTGGTGGCACAGAACACCATGTAGAACATTTTTAAGATACAACTGGTGAAGTTTCAAGAAGAGAACAAGATATGGGGTAGATACATTGTATCCTACCTAATCCATTTTGAATCCCTAAAATTGAAGAGGGATAATTGAGTGGCAAAGGAAAATCAGACTCGTATATAAAGACATAAGTTAATGAAGAAATAAAGAGGAATAGAGGGGATAGTGTGAGAGAGAGCTGTAGTCAAGCATAAAAGCATGAAATGCTGAAGAATGTGCTAAGGAGAAGAAAGCACATGAATTCTGTTTAATAGACGACCTCAAGGATGATTGCATTAGCAAAATGAGTAGGAAGACTCAAGGAGACGAAGCTTGAGAGGAAGACAAGCAGTCAGAGATGAAGTGATTGAAGCCAAGCATAAGGATTGAACTGAAAGAGTGATCTAAAATCTGCAAAGTATGTTGTAAGTTATATCAGATCAAAAGACCATTATCGTTACTTTCTAGCAATTGTAATAGTATGATAAATCCTATGGACTTAGGTTGGTTTAACAACCATTAGATAAATCCTTTAACAGGGTGACATTCCAAGTGGATGTTCTAAAGACCTTTAACCAGGCCCATTCCTAACAGTTTGGTGAAATCCTCTAACAAGGTCACATTTAATAGTGTGTTGTAAGCCTTTAACAAGGTAGGCTTTTAACAGGGCATCACTTCAGAAGAGTGAGAATCAAGTAGCATGTTACTGGTGGTTTTTCCCAAATTGGGTTTCCACGTAAATCATTGTGTCATGTGTTTATCTTGAATGTTTTATCTTTGCATGTTGATTTACAGTAATTTGCTTATATGACTGATTTAAGTTTGAACATTTGAAAAGGGTATTAATAGGACATTTGGACCTTGAATAACTAATTCACCCCCCCCTCTCAGTTATTCTAAAGAATTCTAACAATTGGTATCAAAGCCTGACTACTGATTCAGTTTAAAGGGACTACTAGCATAAAAGATCAAAATGCCAAAGAGAGAAGTTCCCAAGCTCAACAAAGACAACTTTGTTGCATGGAAAAGTTTGATGAAGCTACATCTTGGATCCATAGGATATTATGCCCAAAATTCAATTGTCACTGAACATGTAGATCCAACAGGTGCTCCTACTGCCGAAGACATGAAAAACAAACAAGAACACAACCAGACAATGTTGGAAATTGCCTCTGCACTCAGCTATGCTGAATTTGATGATATCAAAGGATGTGACATTGCATTCAAAATGTAGAAAGCCGTATCAGACATCTATGGAGGAGATCAAAATGTACAAAGAGAAAAAAGAGAAAGTCTCAGAGGAAAATTTGATGACATGAAAATGGAAGAAAATGAGAATGCTGCTTAATATGGTGCAAGAATAAAGGAAGTGGTAAGTGCAATAAGATGCTTGAATGGTCAACTGGATGAAGATACTGTTAATAGTAAGTTCTTAAGAACCTTGCTTCCTATCTATGCTATTAGAGTATCAGCAATACAAGAGCTAAGATGTATATTAGGAAACAACCTAAGCTTTGAAGGTATAATAGGTAGACTCACTGCATTTGAGTTATCTAACTTTGACAACTACAAACCTGAAAATGTTGAATCTACTTTTAAGGCCAAGTTATCACTGAAAGATGCCGAATAGGTGAAATCAAGGAAATGAAGAAAAATGAAGTATGTATCTAGTGACAGTAGCACTGAGGAGGAAGATGTGGAACAATTGGAAGCATTACTCGCTAGAAGATTTCACAGGGGCAAAGGAAAATTCAAAGGTAAGATGCCTATCATTTGTTTCAATTGCAATGAAGTAGGTCATATTGCTGCAAGATGTCCACAGAAAAAGGATTCCAAGGAAGGCAACAAATACAAGAACAGAAGAGATGATGACAAGAGAGATTACAAAGAAAAAGGTAAGAAGTGTTATATTGTTGAAGAAAATTCTGATGACAATGATGATGAAGTTGTTTATGTAGCCATGAAGGACCAATCTAATGAAGAAGAAGCCACAACACTGGTGACATGTATAAACAAGAATGACAAATGGATCATAGACAGTGGATGCTCACATCACATGACAGGAGACAAAAGTAAGTTTGTTAACTTTACTCAGTATGATAGAAATAGTGTTAGATTTGGTAATGATGCTCCATGTCAAATCAGAGGAAAAGGTTTCATTAAGTTCACAGACCAAATTTTATGTGACAATGCATACTATGTTGAAGGATTAAACTACAATTTACTGAGTGTCTCACAATTAGGCAATATAGGTTGCAAAGTGGAATTTGAAAACAAAACTGCAAAAATCTATGACAATGATGGTAAACTAATAGGAAAAGGAGATCAAACAAAGAGTAATTTGTTTTACCTTGATATGGATGATGCTTCTTGTCTATTTGCAAAATTTGATGATGAATGGTTATGGCATAGAGGATTATGTCATGTCAACTTTGACAATCTAGTCAAAATCAGTAAAATGAAGAAAGTTAGAGGTCTACCAAAATTGAAGAAGCCTGATAATATCATGTGTAAACAATGTCAGCTAGGAAAGATGACAAGGTCAAGTTTCAAAAGCAAAAACTATACATCTAAAGAGATACTAGAGTTAGTTCACACTAACTTATGTGGTCCAATGGAAATACAAAGCTATAAAGGAGATAAATACATAATGTTATTTGTTGATGACTATTCCAGGATGATGACTGTTATGTTCTTAAAACAAAAATATGATGCTTTTCAAATGTTTAAGTGGTATGTGGCCAGAGTTGAAAAGGAAACTGGAAAAAGCTTGAAATGTCTAAGATCAGATAGAGGTGGTGAATTTACATCAAATTAATTCGAGATATTCTGTAATGACAATGGAATCAAAAGACAGACATCAGCTCCTAGAACTCCCCCACAGAATGGAATTGCTGAAAGAAGAAATAGATCTGTAATTGACTATGCCAGAACATTAATAATGGAAAAGAATGTTGCTCTAAAATACTGGAGAGAAGCTGTAAGCGTAGCTATTCATACACTAAACTGAGTACAAGTCAAGAAAGGTACGAATACAACACCTTTTGAATTATAGTATGGTTACTCACCAAATGTAAAACATTTCAAAGTGTTTGGTTGCAAATGTTTTGTCCTTAAAGATGTTAGAAATGGGAAATTTGATGCAAAAAGTGATGAAGGTATATTTCTTGGTTACTCCACTAGAAGTAAGGCATATAAGTGTTTGAATATTAACACTAAAAAAATTGTGGAAAGTTCAAATGTAAATTTTGATGAGCACACAGAAGTCCAAGCTGAAGAACCAAAGAAAATGGAAGAATACATAACCTTTGTATATTCTTATGAAGGAATGACTACTGATGAGGATGATGTCAATCAAATTGAAAGTCAACAACAAGTGTTAGTTTAGCTGATTCACAACCAGTGAATGCCGAGTTGCATTCAGAAGCTGAGTTACAGAATGAAGAAAGTGCACAATTTGATTCTAAAGACAAATTACATGATGAAGAACAACCTGACAATGAAGTGCATAGTGATCCTGAATCTGAAAGATCAAATATGGAAACTAGAACAGAGCCAAGATTATCCAAATATGTGAAAAGATATCACCCTGCTGAACAAATAATTGGTGACAAAGATGCAAGACCAATGACAAGGAATAGACTAAGACATGAATCATGTCTGATTAGCCAATCTGAACCTAAGACAGTACATGGCGCATTACAGGATGATGACTGGTATAAAGCTATGGAAGAAGAAATTGATCAAATAAGAAAAAATAAAACCTAGAGTTTGGTTCCCATACCAACTAACAAGAATGTGATTGGCACGAAATGGGTATTCAAAAATAAACTAGATGAGAATGGTGAGATTACCAGAAATAAAGCCAGATTAGTATGCAAGGGTTATGCTCAAGAAGAAGGAATAGATTATGGAGAAACATTCGCTCTTGTTGCTAGAATGGAAGGAGTAAGAACTTTACTTGCATATGCTGCCTACAAAGATTTGAAAGTCTATCAGATGGATGTGAAATCTGCCTTCTTAAATGGTATACTAGAAGAAGAAGTCTACATTGAACAACCGGAAGGATTTGTTGATGAAAACAATAGGGATATGGTGTGTAAGTTACATAAAGCACTCTATGGTTTGAAACAAGCACCTAGAGCATGGTATGAGAGACTTCACAAGTATCTAGTGCAAATTGGATTTGAAAGAACTGATGATAACAACAACATGTACATTAAAGCCGAAGAAGGTAAAGACATTATTGTATCTGAAATTTTTGTGGATGACATAGTATTTGGTGGTAAGGAAGTACTTTGCAAAGGCTTTGCTGACAAAATAAAACATGAATTTGAAATGTCTATGTTTGGAGAAATTAAATTTTTTGTTGGATTGCAAGTTCATCAACTCAAACATGGAATATTTATTACACAATCAAAATACATCAAAGAAATTCTTAAAAAAATTGGATTGGAGGAATCCAACTAGTCAACTTACCAATGGCCACAGGAAACAAGCTATCCAAAAATGATGAGTCAGCTGAAGTCAATCAAACAATGTACAGATCCATGATTGGAAAACTACAATATGTTGTACATAGTAGACCAGACATAGCATTAGTAGTTGGAATAGTGGCTAGGTTCTCTGCTAATCCTAAAGAAAATCATCTCATAGCAGTAAAAAGAATAATGAGATATCTCAAAGGGACTGATGATTTTGGTCTATACTACAAAAAGAATGAAAATTTGAACTCAATGCATATACAGATGCAGACTGGGGAGGAAACATTGATGACAAAAAAAGCACAAGTGGAGGTGCATTATTTCTAGGCAAAAGGCTAGTTACCTGGACTAGCAAGAAACAAACATGTATATCCCAGTCCACTGCAAAATCAGAATATGTGGCAACTGCAGTCAATTGTACAAACATTGTATGGCTCACACATATATTGAATGGAATGAAAGAAGAAGTAACAAAACCGGTGATATTGTATTGTGATAATACAAGTGCTATAAACATATCCAAAAATCTAGTGATGCATGCAAAAACCAAGCATATTGTAATCAAGTATCATTATGTCAGAGAATTGGTAGAAGACAAACAAGTGAAGTTAGAATACATTCACACAAAGGAACAAATTGCAGATATCTTCACCTAACCATTGCCCAAGGATGCCTATGAATATCTTAGAGGCAAGCTGGGGGTTATACCCCTAAGTCAAGCAATTTAAAGCGACAAGGAAGATGCCTTGCATCAACATGAATAAATCATTGAAATATTAACAGGTTGATGCAAAGGATGACAGTAGGAACAAAAACTCCATATTAGTCACAAGCATGGTGACAGAGGGAGAAAGACAACAACAAGCCAAAGCTTATATTTTGTATGATAAAGATGCTACATCTTTGGCATTTATGTCAAAGAGGGAGAAATATGCAGAAAACTGATCAATGCAAAGAAAGAGGGAGATATATATGAAAGAGGGAGATATATGTGATCAGTAGTGAAAATGCAGCAAATCAATACAATCTTGGTGGTAACTGAATTGATTACTTGATCAGTTTGGTTTGCCATCAATGCCAAAGAGGGAGATTGTTGGAAATGATTGAAACATATCAATTGATGGAATAATATATGGAACTGGTAAAGAATGTCCTCAATCATTATTTTGTCATTGATGTCAAACTTGTTACTTGCAGGGATGACAATTGCATTAGTGATCCAAACACTATCAATTAGTTGATTGTCAAGGTGGAGGCAATCAATAAGATGTAATTAGAACACCTAGAGAAAGGTTGAAGTTATGATGTTGTAATGAAGTAGAAGGATCAGTCAAGCCATTAATGAAACAATGTATTGGATGACATATTAAAAGATACAAAGAATGAGCACACTGAAACATATCAAAGATCTAAGGTAAAGATCTAAGGTTTTAGCTAAGTCTTTTGTAAAGCTCAAACTAAGTTTATTAGAAAGAAGGTGCCGAGCAAGCTAGTAAGAGCCGAGCAAATTCCTAGTTAAGTGACGAGCAAGTTCAAGTGGCGAGCAAGTTCAAGTACCGAGCAAAACCAAGTGCCGAGCACCAGTAACTCAATAATGCTGAGTAACACAGAGGTGCCGAGCAGCAGTAACTCAATAATGCCGAGTTGCTGCATTATTTAGAAAATTGAAGATTCGTCAGATCTAAGCAGACAAAGTTGTTATCTAGAAATTTGTGAATTAAAAGGAAGATAAGAATGATGAGTTGGTGGCACAAAACACCATGTAGAACATTTTTAAGATACAAATGGCAAAGTTTCAAGAAGAGAACAAGATATGGGGTAGATACATTGTATCCTACCTAATCCATTTTGAATCCCTAAAATTGAAGAGGGAGAATTGAGCGGCAAAGGCAAATCAGACTTGTATATAAAGACATAAGTTAATGAAGAAATAAAGAGGAATAGAGGGGATAGTGTGAGAGAGAGTCGTAGTCAAGCATAAAAGCATGAAATGCTGAAGAATGTGCTAAGGAGAAGAAAGCACAGGAACTCTATTTAATAGACGACCTCAAGGATGATTGCATTGGAAAAATGAGTAGGAAGACTCAAGGAGACGAAGCTTGAGAGGGAGACAAGTAGTCAGAGCTAAAGTGATTGAAGCCAAGCATATAGATTGAACTGAAAGAGTGATCTAAAATTTGCAAAGTATGTTGTAAGTTATATCAGATCAAAAGACCATTATCATTACTTTCTAGCAATTGTAATAGTATGATAAATCCTATGGACTTAGGTTGGTTTAACAGCCATTAGATAAATCCTTTAACAGGGTGACATTCCAAGTGGATGTTCTAAAGACCTTTAACCAGACCCATTCCTAACAGTTTGGTGAAATCCTCTAACAAGGTCACATTTAACAGTGTGTTGTAAGCCTTTAATAGGGCATCACTTTAGAAGAGTGAGAATCAAGTAGCATGTTACTGGTGGTTTTTCCCAAATTGAATTTCCATGTAAATCATTGTGTCATGTGTTTATCTTGAATGTTTTATCTTTGCATGTTGATTTACAGTAATTTGCTTATATGACTGATTTAAGTTTGAACATATGAAAAGGGTATTAATAGGGCATTTGGACATTGAATAACTGATTCACCCCCCCCCTCTCAGTTATTCTAAAGAATTCTAACATAGGATAGGGTCTAGTGGAATTGTTATGATGAGGTCATGACTTCATATGAGGATGCAACATAGATGAGATCTTAGTACCCATATATTTTTTATGAACTCTATGAAGAAGTTCATGCCTAATGGGGGAGGATGTGAGGCCTTGCACCAATGCATCATATTATAGTTGATACATTATTATTACGATACATTATGACTCAATATGTTGAAACATTTTCATATAGACTAGACATTATTATGTTATTTTATGTTGTGTGATGTTTTACTTTGAGATGCTTAATCATGTTATTTAATTTTTTTATAAACATGCATATTGATGATGTATTATAGTAAATGAATTGAAAATTAGGAATATAATTAAAATCTTGATTATGCAATTTGTAATGGTTAAATATATGAGGAGAAATGAGATAAAAGTTATTTATATGAAAGATTGATGTTTTAATTTATGTGATTATCCAGATGAGTCTTAAATATATGCATGTGATTTTTCTCAAACTACTAATGTGTGAATTCAATGTGCAGGATTATTAGCTGATAAATTTGATGGAGAATCATAATTCAACCCTATGTATAGTTTGTAAAAACTAGGGTTGAGTCTAATGAAAAGTCTAGACCTTGTTATTTTGTATTTTATTTGTATCGTAAATTGAATGTGTATATTATTCTATAATCATAAAGTGTTTAATGTTTTGTAATAGTGATTTTATAGTGTCAATTGACACTCATCATTCATATATGTATATCAACATAATAATTAGAGTTAGTGAAGTAACCTAATTAATCTAAGATGGACTAGGTTAGTAACCTATACTAATTAGTTAGTAATTGAGATTAATTATCCTAATCAGGGGTTAGTGGTTTGTTTACATTCCTACAGTTTTTAGAAAGTCCAATTATTTAAAATAATTTAATAGGTCCTAAAATGGTCATAGGGGAAAAAATTAATGAAAACTAAGTGCCTAAGGGGTATATGTATGGGTTGGGGGCATTTTGCACCCCTCTAGCCCCTTTTGTTGACTTACCACCCAAATATCACATTTTTACTTTAGTGTGAAAATTGGAACTTCACCATGGGTTTGATAAGTTTATACTCCACCATAAAGTTTTCCTTAACGATAGGGTTAAGTTGGAAGACTCTAGAAGCCCTTAGTCAAGTTTCGAGTTATTTCAATTTTTAGGTGGTTGAGTTAGGAACCTATTTAGTTGCAAATTTGAGGGTGGAAAAGTCTTCACTCAATCTCTACTTTTAGAGAGAGTTAAGCCTAGATTGAAGAAGGAAGAAGGATAGCTCTTCTCAAAATTTTACTTGTCATAACCATTTGTGAAGGTAGGAATCCTTCAAGTTCATGTCTTCATGCTATAATTTCATTACTTAAGTAGGCTTTTAGCATGTTTGTGTATTAGTATGTATGATGAAATATGTAAGAGATGGGTTTGTGATGGGTTTCTTAATTATTTTCTTTTTCGTGTTTTACATTTTGTTTTATGAGGTAAATTATAAGGGTTGTTTTGACATTACTCACCCTCAGATAGGGAAGAAGTGGCCATGTATGGGAGGAGGGCTTCAGTTGGACTCTAGGTAGTGTAGAGTCTCTCCTCATGATGAGAAGAGGGAGAGTAGGGTGATATGGGTCCCTACTTGTCAATACAAACCATGTTTGTATTTTGGGAAATTGAGAGTGGAAGAATGGAAGTTTTTGTGATTATAGCATTGGAAAGGGCATTTGTTATGGTGTTATGATTGACTTCTCCTACCCTATAAAAATTCACCTTCTCCCTAGTCTGGTTTGTTAATGAACTTGTTGTGCAAACCTAGGATGTGAATATTTGGTTGTATGTGTCCTTGTGTTAAATCTATTTGTCTCCTAGTCGGTTTTTAGTTTCTGCATGGTTAACTTGATGTATTTTGTAGATTTCATAGTGGCTACCTTGATATGGAGCAAAGCATGAATTCAAAGTTGTTTCAATTCAAATGTATGAGAGACTTCTCCTCAGGATAATGATCTGTTGTAAAATGTTGTTATTAATCTTATTTTTTGAAATGATTTTGATCTCTAGTTTTCTTCCCTGGTTCTTTCTTGAGGGAGTCCTTGAATCAGATGATTGAATCAAATGAATAAGAAGTGGCTAGCCCACGTATGTTGAAAAAAATTGAGTATTTTCCTTTCATATGATATTCTTTATGATTCAATTTATATGTATATATTTATCGGTAAATAGATGCAATGGCATTTTACCTTCCCTATGACATTCTTATAATTCAAATTTGTATTCATATGATTAATGGTAATTAGGTACAATAATGTTACTTAAGTTTTGCAATTTGATCTCGAACATGGATTAGAGAAAATTCAAGTTATATGTTTCGTATATAACTTTGTCTTTTCATAATTATTGAGAAGAAAAATAATCCTTTTCAATTGCATCGATATAACATCAAACATTATGCAATTATTTATCCTAGAAAAAAAAAATCCCCTTGCCATGTAAACTAAATAAATTTAAAAATCCAACAACTAGAAAAATAGAGACTTAAGAAAAAAAATGTACCTTCTGTGAGAAAAATTTCTCTGTGCCCTTTGTATGTGAAGAAAATTTAATCTCCTTGAATAGAGAATGTTCTCTTTAGATCCCATTTAAATATCTTTGGTACCTTTTTATAGAAAATTATGTAATTTAAAAAATGAAATAAAATTAAAATTCAAAAAAAGGAATAACATTTGAAATTAGACCTATATCTATCCTATCCTAACCCGCCTACTTAACTTTATTTCATAAATCCCATTTCTCATATCTTCACCCACACCTAGAAAATTTTTAATCTTAACTCCTAAATCTCCTTCCCTTCCATGCTAGGTGTTGACGTGGACACCAAAGTCTTCAAAAGAACCCTCTCACGTGCCTCCATGTCAGACCTAACATGGCAAGTGGACTGGGCAAAGAGGATAGAAGGACCATTTAATGTTGAACATTTATTAAAGGAGAATGAAATGTACTTTTTGGAGCTTCCTTATCTCCACTTTGAACTTGGGTGTACACCCTTCTAGGAGATCCTCTTTGCTGCAATTTGTAGCTCTTGAGAAGAGTGAGGAGGCATGGGGAAGTGCGCATGACCTTGGAAAGAGGGGATGACAAGTGGCCAAGTGGCTGGGGTGGGGGTGGAGGGAAGTTAAGTAAGGAAAGATTGGATTTGATTGATCCTTGAGTTTGGGGTTAGGTGTTAGGATATAGTTTGTGGGTTAGTTTTATTTTGTATTAATTTATTTATTAAGGGTAGTTAAGAGTTAGTTGTTAGGATTTAGTAAAGACTAATTATTATTAAATGTTAAAGTTAGTAAGTATAAAGTTAATAATTAGTTTTCTTAGTATTTAGTAAAGTATAATTAGTATTATTTAAGTTTATGTGTAATCCAATTAATTGAAGTTTTAAATTGATTTGATTTAAGTAATGTTATTTTAGAAATTATGTTAGTGGATAAAAAATTATTATCAATTTTAAAATAACTACTAGTATTTTTTTATGGAGTAGGATATAGAAGTCATATTAGGGTTAGGAGGTATTATGTAAAGGGTTTAATTCATAGTTGTTCTAGAATTGTTAAAATGTAATTATAAGAATATTCTTAAATTAAGTTTATTTGTTTAAGTTTAGAAATTAGATATGTTGCCATGTAACTTTGAAGTAGAATATAGGAATAGTATAATTTTTAAAGGGGGAAATAGATTTATTTTTAAATGTTTGAGATTTAGTTTTACTATTTAAATATTTTAAATAACCTTGTAAATCTAATTTCTATAATCTATAGTTTGATGAATTTTTATAGGTATTTGAAAACATTAGTCTATTTGGTAAGACTAAATCATATGACCATTATAATGTTGAATTAACCTATGGAATACATTTTTAAATATTTTGATGGTCAATATTTAATAATTTTAATAAGCATAAGAAGTTCTTTTAAACACTAGGAGCAAGTATCATTGTAATTAAACAAACATGCTATAAAGAAGTAACGTGTTCAACTAGGAGATAGACAAAGACATGAACAAAATATTGAATCATGTCAAAACCTAACGTTTCTGGTAAGTCTTAGTCAAACTTGTATTAACTTAGTGAATTTAATTAAAAATAAAATAAAATTTCTGTGTGTTTTTGCCCCATTATTTTGGGCATGACAAGATACATACATATGATAAGATAGAAGATATGTTTACCAAGGTAGTAACAAGGGAGAAGCTGAACGTCTCTTTAGCTTTGGTTGGTCTTCTAGGTTGAACATAATAAAAGAACAAGAGAGTCCAAGGTAGTTTGATATTCTAGTGGGAGCTACAACTTTAGTAGTGCAATTATTAGTCTCCAAGTGGGAGATTATTATTGTGGAGTTAGACTAGTCTCCAAGTGGAATATTGTTGTGATGTGGAGCCTAATCAGACTTCGAGGTTTATTCAGCTATTATTTTCCTATTAGATGACTTATTCTAGCCCTAATTTTGTAAGCATATTGTATCTTCTTGCAGTGGTATTAAGCTATAAGGGATTTCAAATTGTAATCATTGGATAATAATGTTATTGGACTTGTTGGTGGTGGATGTAGCCCAAGGATTGGGTGAACCATGTTAAATCCTTGTGTCTTGTTTTCTCTTCTATGAAATTTAATATTTTTTTATATTAATTATATTTGCATATAACTATTATTTCTTTCTATGGTTAATCCTAACATATGATGGAACAACCTAGAGACCAACATTGATTGCGTGGTTGCAAGGCTTAAAATTGTAGTTTAAAAAGATAGCCGTGATGATGTAAAATAGTCAATGCTATCTTAAATAAGGCTTAATTACTCATTCACTTAGTTTAGGTGGTAATGAAAAATATAAGCTATGAATTGGCAAAACATTTCAAGGTGTTATAGAGTTTTCTTGATTGCTCAGTCACACAGTTAAAAGTTGTAAAGTGAAGTCGCGAATGAGAGACTGAGGTGATGTTGGAAGCATTCACTGTAAGTTGAACAATGAAGCAAAGATCATCACTTAGAGTAAAGGTGTAATGCATGATCACAAAATTAAAATGTTAATGTTACTTTCAAGCAGTGAATGAGAGACTAAAGGTGTTTGCTGCTTCACAATCCATTAAATGTAACTAAATCAAATAAATGTGATCCTGCGACATGACTTAAATATGAAGAAGTTAAGGTTGACCACTTAGTCATGCAGTTGAGAAAATACAATAAAATGTAAGCTGTGATGCAACAATTAGGTCATGATATTAGTGTTTTCTCTATCATGTGGCTAAAAACATAAGGCAAAAAGGAAGCTACAAAGCAGTGACAAGGTGTTTTAGAAGTGTTCTATGTTTCAAAATGATAAAAAATTAAGCATGAAAACAAAGAGTAAAATGGAGATTAAGGGTTTTATGTGGTTGTGAGTAAGGTATAGGAATTGGAAGGTAAGCCTCATGAAGCTACAAATAGTTTAGAGTACTAAGTGTTCACATGGCCACTGCTATAAAACATAAAGATTAAAATAACTATTGTGATCTCATTATTGCTAAAATGAGAAGTACTATCTAAAAAAGAATAAAAAAGAGACTTGAACACTGGCAGTACAAGCCCCGCAAAGTGTGTATATGATAGTTTTCTAAAATTTCAAAAAAAATCATGCATGTTTCCTTTAAACACCATTAATGCCAATTCCATGCTCAAACACTATTAAAGGGGTGATGTAACATATTTTCATTTACAACATTCACAAAGTTCAAAGCCAAGAAGAGAATTGAGCATGAAATTGTTTAGAGAGATTAAATTGTAGAGAAGTGATTGACAATTTTGAAATCAGAATGATGGCACAAGAAGAAGGTAAGTTGATTGTACAAGTGAACATTGAGGAAGCAACTCAAAGCACTTAAAAAGGAAAGACAAAGATAGCTTGTTTGTATGCTGAAGAATGGGTTTACTTTCTACTAGGGTCTTCAAATTCTCAAACAATGAATTCACACATCTTCAAAGACTCATATAGTTTCTGTAGAGATCCAATAGTGCTAGAAATTAATGGTGATGAACTGCTTTGGTATTTCTACAATAATATATTGTGTGAGTGACCTATCTCAAATCCCTAGAATAGGAATTTGTGAAAATTGATTATGCCAGAGGTCATTGTTGATGTAGATTTGGTAAAGGCCCCTATAAAGGCATACAATCGTTTAACCCATGGGTTTAATAGAAAGGATGCACATGTTCTATATGGATTGGATAGGGAGACATTCATATAAGTCTTTGACATTGGAGGACCTATGACAAAGATCATTGAGTAGGATAAACTTGATGAAACTTTCAAAAGTTAGAAGAGCTTCCTCACTAGCAGAGTTATGTGAAGACATATTCTTAAGTCCAGAAAGGAAAATGGTGAGCTCCATAAAAAGGTAGGAGACCTTATTTACTTGTAATTCTTCTACAGATATTTTCAGTACACAGTTTTAGAGTGGACAAGGTGATAGGGCTAGATGGCACTATGAATGCTCCTAGTAACATGTATATCATGGCCCTAGATATATAGGATTTGCACAATAATGTGGGGCATGATTTCATTACCCATATGATAAATGTTATGCACAATGAAATGACAACTGCACAAAAGGAAGAAATGGGGAATTCTAAGTTCCACCATTTTTTATTGTGATTCATATCATTATTTACAAGAACATAAGACACATCAATCTTGATTTTATTGAAGGAACAAAGTAGATAGGAGAAAACTTGCGATTACAACTGTGGACTACGATATGAAAAGATTCCATCCCTATGCAAATTCTTTGGATTTCTATAATGATTTTGTATAACCAATTTCCAATATGTTAGTTGATATAACTGAGAGGGTGCTTAAGGATGTTAGAATGTTAATTAGACCTTCTATGTGCCCTAATGAGGATAGGAAATTGGAACATGATTGGGGGAGTGATTTTCTTTATGATAATTCTTCCATCATAAGGGTTTATGGATGCCCCTAACCTCCTCATCTTTTATCAAAGCATTTTTAAGAGAGAATAAGGATCATAGAATTATTTTGGCAATTAATTATGATGAACCACGAATACTTAGGACTAGTAATCAGAAGAGGATCTTTTGTTTGTAGAAATTTCATAGTAGGAGACTTTACTATAGGCAAGGATGTAACTGAAGAGTTAGATAAATTTTTGAGAGAACTTCTATTGCCTTTAGCTCCTACCAGAACATATAACCCTAATGATCTTGTTAGGCATGCCCTCAAACAAATGAGAAAGTACAATTCCCTAGTAGAAAGCCTTTTTGGGAAGAGGATGTAATCAAATATTTCTTGGACACTAAGGTATGTAGAGATAAGACTCTAAAATGGAAATAATTAATGAAGATTGAAGAGGAGATGAAAAGAATAGATCATTCCTTCAAAAATTTCTATCATGAGGAGAGGTATCTGGATAGATGTAATAAGTGCCTCAAAATTTTTGAAAGCATAATGTCATAGGTGCCCCTTGAAATAATAAATAGAATACAACGTATTGTCCCTGAGTAGGATATTGTGATTGAAATTACTAAAGAATACGATCAACCAAAAAGGTCTTCTTGGGCTCAAGGTGGCAGAAAGAAGGAAAAATTAATTGAGATCCTAGATAAAGAAGGGGGAGAAGGCCCTATAGGTTATGCTAAGGGGAAGAAAATATTTATATGACATCAAACACAACTTTTTGATAAAGCTGGCTACTGATAATGAACTAATCCCTAATAAACTCGAGCTTGAAGTAATGATGATAGATGAAAGAATTATCCAAGATCAAAAGTTTATGAAGGACGATGACTTTATTGGTTTAGAGGTGTTTAAATTTTTTCTATTTAAGATTAAACAAAATGAACTATCTCTATAGTTGCAACTCGGAGATCCATAGGAAAAAGTTCCAGGGCTAGTACAAAATCTACAAGAGTATGATCCAAACAATGAAACCCTCACTATAGATGAAGCTAGAGAGTCGGTGAAGAGAAGTGGGATGTTGATTTTCCTTGGATTGGAGATAAGCTCATCTTTCATGCTAGATCAGATCAAAAGACAAAGTAGATCTATATCATTTGAGGAGACTAATATTGTTGGAAAATTGTAGGGGTGTGGTTTCAACATTTATACCAATACAATGACAATCTGGAGTATGGCCCCTGAGTCTGACAAGCCAAAATTCATGGAAATCAGAGATCCCCCCCAAGGAAATGTGATATTCTAGAATGTTACTACAACATCAAGTGACCAGATACAAAACATGATGAATTCAATATCACTCATGGGGAAGAGCAAGATGGATATGCTAGAAGAACAAATATTTTAGAACTATAGCATATGTATTGGAACAAGAAAGAAATATGAGGAAGAAATGAAGAAGATGTATGTGCTCGAGAAGAAGATGATTGCCCTTGAAAATAAGGTAAATTTTTTAAAAATGTAAAAAGGCCAATTATAGAGGTAAAAGATCAAGAGACCCAAATAGATGTTGATGCATCAAATATGGGTATGGAACAACAAATAGAGGTGGAAGAGCTAGAAGCAAGGAAATAAGTACAATTAAGGACAATGGAGAGTATGCTCTCACATAAAATAAATGTCCTTAAACAAGCTTCACAGAATCTCCACAACAATTACATTGTCATGCATGGAGCATAATATTAGTGTTCAGAGGAATTATCTATTCTTTCTCCATTGTTCACTAAGTGGGGAACATACATTCCATTTTTTGACAGGCTTGTCCCAATTTTGGCATAGATTAAAGAATTGCCTAAAGAGATTATAATTTCCAAAAGGAAAATGATAAATAGAGTCAACAAATTAAATGGATTCTTTTATGGAAAGATGTAATTAATAAATAATAAAATGAAGACCAGTGCTAATGGACACCTAGCTTCATCCAAAAAATTGTTGATGATAACAATAAGCTGAGGGTGCGGCAAGAATGGTCTGATATTTTGACAATATCTTTAAGCATGAAAGATTTATTGCATACAATAATGGAGAAATTGATATTATAGCTGTTTTTGATAGTAATGATATTTTGTATAAACTAAAGACAGACATCAATAAAATAGTTGTAGAGGTTAGAGCCTTAACATATGCCAAATGGAATAAGTGCTTGAATGAGCTTAATATAATAGAGAAGCCAGTTGGCTAGATGAGGAGTTAGATATTACCATTTGGGTGGTTATATAATATATTAAGGTGATTCCATCAGGAGATAGCGATTGAGCATGCTAGAAGAAGTCAAAGTAACATGAAGAGGAAGGAAAACTATTTGAAAGAGATACCTTATCTTTGAAATTCACTTGATATGGGTATTCTCACATTACAAAAAATAAATTTGATCCTGAACATCCAAAATGACAGGTGTTAAATTTTGGCTTTCTCCAACTTTCTCTTATGTAACTTTTTGCCTTATATATTGTTGTATCTAGTTTTTGAACACGTGTCCTCCCATATAAAGCTTATTGCAATCCTTATTATATAAAAGGATTTCTAAGATGTGGAGTGAGGGTCCAAGATTCATTTGGACAAACAGAGTTTGGTTCATTTTTGAGTCTGTCCATATACTGTATATGTATTTTCCAAAAGATAGAATGAAAAAGGCTAACAACTGCTGATCTAATTGAGTTCTTTGTGATAGGAGTTGACATTGAATTGTATATGTTTCAAAGAAAGTAATAAAAAGATAAAAAAAGTTGGCTATACATTTTAGATCTTGTCTCTTCTTTTGTTACTATTTAATTCTCTGAGATTTAATAGTAAATTCATGATGTAATTTGAAAGAATTTCTGGTTTTCATTGAAGATTTTGATAAGATTGAGATCTAGTAATGAATATTGATATTCCTTTCACAAAGTGTTAAACTAAGATCAAATAGTAAATAAAAATTTCCTATGAGATAATAGCCCAATAGATAAGGCACTAGTAATCCATTATAGTTGATCTAATTTTGAATGTCTATATGGTATAAATCTCTTATAAGTCAATCTTTTATGTTTTATTATTGAAGATCTAAAAAGTGAGCTTGTACTTGATTCATGTAGTTTTAGGGTTTGATGAATTAGTGATTTATTATCCCTCTTATAGTCCTATAATTAGAAGAAATTAAGGCAACCATATATTATGTTGTAATCCTTAGTAGGATTTGAAAATTTGATAGAGAAGATGAATTCCTAGGTATACTCGCCTGAATTCTGTAGAGTTCAAAGTGGAGAAGACATCGTAGAGTATTGTCAATTGGTCCTTTTAATTTTTTTATGTGAATGCCCATTATGATTTCTAGCTAACTCCTAGGTATTCTTATCTTTTAAAAGGTTATTTAAAATCTATCAAATTAGAAGCCAACAAAATGGCAACTCTGATGGGCACTGCTTGTATTGGTCTATTTTGAGAGACAAACCTTGAGAATCTAAAAATTTCCAATACAATAGGAAGTACATGATGTAAGTTATGTATAAGTAGTGTCTTGTCTATGTGACAGAGTTTTCATTTCCCAAAAGTGCACCATGACAAGTGTTTATGTGTTTTGGGCCCTTGCATCAGATCTATGGTCAAACATTCCATTTTCATGATCTTTCTTATTTTCTAGCCATATTAATTTTTTTTTCCTTAGTGGATAGTGACTTAGTCCAAGGTTTAGTATCTACTACTATATTTTAATGTGTGTATGAAATGGTAGATAGAAGGAAAAACACAATAGCATATATGAAGGCAAATCCAAAGGTCCATTTGTATATAGAACTACCTCAGGTTGGTAGGAAGAATCAACCTAAGAAGAAAGGAGATACTAACCACACATGGAAGCCCTGAGATAATGCCTTAGCCCATTCATAGTACCAACATGTGATAGAAAGAAAATCTTCATCCCTAAATTCTAAATATGAGAACACTTGGCTTCTAGGTCAAATTTTCACTACCCCATTACCTAAAGAAAGAATATACTAGGATAAAACTATTTCTTCCATAGGAAATACTACTTTTAGACCCAATATGTCCAAGGAGGTAAACCAATGGTGGGTATATAAGAACACCTTAAGCATTAGGACAAACCTCAGGCAGGTCTCATATGTTGAAAGAAATCTCATAGAACTAGATGATTCTATAGATTTAGAAACCACATATGCAGATCTTGATGAGCTATTATTTGAAATTGAAACACTTAGGAAGAAAGTTTCAAAGGAATATGCCAAACATATGCATTTGGAGAAAGAAAATGAAGTAATCACAATGAATGCCCTCATAGAGAGAAAGTTTTCTCAAAAGATTGGAAGAATTAAAAGAGTAGAATAGGAAATTAGAAGAGAAATCTTCTACTCTACATTCATACATATTTGGAGATGTAGGAGAAATAAGGTCAAAAATCCAAGATCAAGAACATTTTCTAAGAGAGAGGGAAGGACTTGTCATTTCTCAAATCCAATCCTATAAACCCATTGAATAAAATGGTATAGATCTTACTGTTAAGAATAATGATTAAGGGAAACAAAAGGTGATGGGAATACAAATTAATGAACGTCTTATTCTTCCAAAAAATATTATTATTTCCAAAATTGATCTAGAGTTGGAGGGAGAAAAAAAGGAGAGGGAAGATGTTGCAAAGCAATTGGAGAAATTTGAAAATGAGGTTGAATCATCATAGACAAGGAGGAAATTTCATTTCCTTAAATCCACCTCTAGCTTAATAGCATGGAAAAACTAGACTTCACAGTCTGTACCTACTATCTGAAGTTGTGGACCTATGGTGAATAGCCAAGGTTTTTCCCAATCAATACCAACTTCCTCTTCCACTACTACTGGCCAGTTAGCTACAACCCAACAATGCAAAATTCCCATACAAACCCAAGGGGCTAGACCTAGCACTTCAAATGTCTTAGGATTTTAGAAAAGGCCCATTTATGTGGAAAGATATAAACATATGTCCTTTATAGGTATTTCTAGTTCTCCTTATCCTATCTCCAATGACTTTAGAGATAAAGTCACAAAGCTCTTAGGAAAAAATGCCATTACTGATGAATAACATCTTTGGAAATTCACTGATATGCTAAATTATTATGATGTAGAACATGAGGATGTTGTCATGAAGTTGTTTGTACGTTCACTTACCTAAAGATGCTAGAGATTGGTTCTTGGGATGATCTAGAGAAGCTTTTCAAGGAGCAGTATGAGGATAACACTAATGCAAGCTTTATTTTGATTGAGTTTAATAAGATTAAGAAAAATTAAAATGAATTTATATTTGATTTTAGTGTGAGATTCCAAAAAGGAATGTAGAAGTTATTCCAAGTCATGAGACTAGGAGAAAATATATGCCTCACAACCTATTTCAATGCTTTTGATAGTAAAATGGCTTATATTATGAGAGACAAAGATCCTAGGACATTGACAGATGCTTTCAAGATAGACAAAAATATTGAAAATAATAGAAGAGCCTCTAGAAAACTAGGAAGAAGCAATGATCCTAAGCTCTTTAATCCTAGGGGAAATAGGAAAGAAGGTGATAAGCCTATTACAAATAAACATCCTAAGGATGATAAAATGGATCAGGTCTTAAACTTTCTTAAGAATTTAAATCATCCAGTAAACCATGAAAATAAGCCTAATACTGGTGAAAAATGATAGTTCAATAATAACTATAATAGGCAAACTAGATTGCGAAATTACCCCTACCACACACAATGGAAGGATGGTAAGCCCATTACTAATCTTGCACATGGCACAAATGACAAGAATACACTAGATCCATTGCAAATAAATTATGTCAATATGCTGGAAGAAATGCCTTGGTGCATAGTGTGTCAATCTCCTCATTCTCATGATTATTGTGCAATTTCTCAATCTTTTTCTACACATCAGAAAACATGGCCTGAAGAAGAGAAGGGAGAGAAGAGTCATGATGATGTGGCCCACAACGCGATTAATTCTTGTGATAATTGTGAAGAATCAGATAATAAATAACCTAAGGTGGATGTGAGTGATTAGCGAAACAATTACTAGCCATATCACCAACAAATTTTTTTAGATGATGAAGATCAATATGATGTAAGATGTGCAATATGATTTTAGGTATTGAACACATGAATTTGAGAAAACCTTCCAAGGAAGAGATTGATAGAATATGTGCTAAGATGGTCGCTCAAGTTCATAGTACTTATAACCTAAGAAATAGAACAATAAATAATATTGTTGGGAAGGCATCAAGAATCTTCTTTAAAGATATAACCCACAAGATGAATGATGACCACAAAACATAAGATCAAATGGTTATCAAAATCAAGGGCAATAAAGCCAAGAAGGGGGAACCCAAGAAGAAGGTGCAAGTTCAGGGTGTAGAAATAGTCAAGATAAATAAAAAATAAAGGAAGCTAAATCTTGATGTTGTTAGACAAGTGGAGGATCCTACTATTTAAGTACAAGAAACTAAAGGTAATTCATGCAAACCCCGTTTATATGAACCTATTGATATGATTTCTATTCTATCACAAATTACTATCAAAGTTCCCTTGTCTGAAATGTTTATGATAGAGGAACATAAAACTAAAGCCCTTTCTTGGTTAGGGGGAATTGAGAATAGTATTGATGTCAAAAGAGAGTCATTATTGGGGTAGGAGGTAAAAGTTGTAAGATAGGGGTCATTCCCCTGTCTAAAGTTGACTAATTAGATTTTAGTGATGTATCAACCAAGCATGTTGAAGATCAGTCAAGTTGATGCAGTATTATCAAAGAAAATTGAATATGAATCTGTACATCAGGTACATGGAAACTACATTAATTGATGTCTTTGGCATGATATTTCAAAGAGGGAGAGTTTGCTATCATATATCAGAGAAATTTTTGTGAATGTTTGCGATGTAATATCATAAATTTTCAATTGATATCAAAAAAGGAGAATTTTCTATCATTGCTATCAAAGATTAGTGATAGAGGGAGTTCATACTGATGAAGGGATTTCTCATGTATGAGAATCAGAATGAAACTAATGATATAATCATTCAATTGTATGTTGTCTTTGATGTTACACAAATGTCAAGTATATACTAAGCAATCAATGTATGTTGAGCTCACTCAGGAGTCAAAGGAAGTTCCAGTGTATGACGAGTGTTTCAATGTTAATGAAGTTTAGAGTTAGTATCTACTAAGCTAAATTGGTTGCCTAAGAATAGTTGGCATAGAACTAGTGTTAATTGAGCTCACTCGATTTCCAAAGGAAGTCTAAAGGAAAGTCATTTTTGAGTTAGCGTTGACCAAGTTGGGTCGACTAATGAAGGATTTTTTTGTATCAATATACTTGATCTAATAATTTTGTTGGTTAGCTCTAGCCAATTCATGGGATGGATTTCATTTGTTTGAAATTGTATTCAAGCTGACTTGATAAGGTATTATATATATATATATATATATATATATATATATATATATATATATATATATATATATATATATATATATATATATATATATATATATATATATATATAAAGGTCAAGTTGATGGTTGAATTAGAGAAGAGCTATGGGATTGAAAAGATAAATCAAGGAAGCGGATTGGAAGGATGTCAAAGTAATTGAGTTGACTGAGTCACAAAGAACATTCTAATTAAGGAGGATCAAGTATTCAAGCTAGAACAAAGATTTGAAATCAGCAAAGATAGTTGCATCAACAATCAAGTCATATAATTGTTACTCTCTAACATCTATAGTAGTGAATCAAATCTCCTAATAGAGTTAACCTAGGGTGAACCCACAATAATGGGTTCCACTTTTGTGGGACGAAGAAAATCTATTTTTTTTGCAAAATCCAAAAATCACATTTATCAATTGTTTGCCCAAACATATTAAACATGTTTGCAATGAACATATATTGTAATAATGTTCATGGTGAACATATTCACATATATTATGCATGTTCGCTACAAACATACCACATTAATATGTTCACAAAACTGAAGGGTGTGTGTTCACAATGAGCCCATTATGTATGTTCACAATGAATAGTATTTTCGTAGTGAACATGTCAAATCACAAATTTTTGACCTTCTTTTTTGAAAAAAATAAAATTGGCTCTTTCAACACCTAAAATTGAAAATGATTGATCTCCTACTATAAAATAAAAAATGCTAGTTTGTGTTGCTTGGAGCAAGCTTTCCAATGACTGTAATTGTAATACATATTATATTCATTAAGACTTTCAAATATGAGTTTAACTCATTATAGGTTTATTATCGATTGAACATCAATTCACTTTGACACTTCAGGAAAACTAGTAAATTAGGTCCATTTTTTTTGGAAAATATCTAGGAAATAGGTTATTAAGATAACTTTCTATGCAAAAAAATAATTTAGATTTATGATAAAAATTGAGTTCAAGTTATCTGTGTCAAAACGAACGTATGTCTAAATTACGATTGGTGTCACTTCAAAACTTCATAATGTTGGGAATGATTGAAAAGATCATTAGGAAAGTTGTTGGAATGATATATGGAAATGGTAAAGAATGTTCTCAATCATTTTTTTGTCATTGATGTCAAACTTGCTACTTGCAGGAATGACAATTGCTTTAGTGATCCAAATAATAACAATTAGTTGATTGTCAAGGAGGAGGAAATCAATAAGATGTAACTAGAACACCTAGAGAAAGGTTGAAGTTATGATGTTATAATGAAGTACAAGGATCAACTAAGCCATTGATGAAAAAGTGTATTTGATGACATACTATAAGATACAAAAAATGGGCACACTAATACATATCAAAGATGTAAGGTTTTAGCTAAGACATTTGTAAAGCTCAACTAAGTTCATTACAGAGAAGGAGCCGACTGAGCAAGTTCAAGTGCCGAGCAAGTTCAAGTGTCGAGAAAGTTCAAGTACTGAGCAAGTTCAAGTGCTGAGCACCAGTAAAACCAATAGTGCCAAGTAACATAGAGATGCCGAGCAACACAGAGATGCCGAGCACTAGTAAATCAATAATGCTGAGTTGCTGCATTATTTTGAAAATTGAAGATTTGCTAGATCTAAGCCAATAAGGTTGTTATCTAGAAGTTTGTGAATTAAAATGAAGATAAGAATGATGAGCTGGTGGCACAAAATACCATGTAAAACATTTTTTTTTAAGAATACAACTGACGAAGTTTGAAGATAAGAACAAGATATGAGGTAGATACATTGTATCCTACCTAATCCATTCGAAACTCTAAAATTGGAAAGGGAGAAATGAGTGGCAAAGGCAAATTAGATTTCTATTTAAGGAGTCATAAGTTAATGAAAAGAGAGAGAGAGAGAGAGGCAGTCAAGCATGAAAGCATGAAATGCTGAAGAAGGTGCTAGGGAGATAAGAGAGCATAGTGACTCTATTTCAGTAAGTAGACCCATGATATGGATGCATTGGTACAATGAGTTAGAAGACTCAAGGAGATGAAGCTTGAGAAGAAGTCAAGCAGTCATAGCTGAAGTGATTAAAGCCAAGCATTAGGATTGAACTAAAAGGGTGATCTGAAATCTACAAAGTATGTTGTAAGTTATATCAGATCAAAAGACCATTATCGTTACTTTCTAGCAATTGTAATAGTAAGTTTAAATCCTATGGACTTAGGTTGGTTTAATAGCCATGAGATAAATCCTTTAACAGGGTGACATTCCAAGTGAATGTTCTAAAGTCCTTTAACCAGGCCCATTCCTAACAGTTTGGTGAAATCCTCTAACAAGGTCACATTTAGCAGTGTGTTGTAAGCCTTTAACAGGGCATCACTTCAGAAGAGTGAGAATCAAGTAGCATGTTACTGGTGGTTTTTCCCAAATTGGGTTTCCACGTAAATCATTGTGTCATGTGTTGATCTTGCATGTTTTATCTTTGCATGTTGACTTACTGTAACTTGCTAATATGGTTGATTTAAAGTTTGATGGATGAAAAGTGTATGGATTCATTAAAAGTAGTGAAAAAGTATTAATAGGATATTTGGACCTTGGATAACTAATTCACCCCCCCCTCTCAGTTATTCTAAAGAATTCTAACACATAAACTATACAATATTCAACCAAATTGAATCAAACCAAATGCATCCTCTGATATTGATGTTACAAATCCAACGCTGATAGAATTACCTCATTATCTTTTCTAGAAAAAAAAGTCATGTATGTCAAATGGACTGTCACTCTTTAAAAATATTAAATTTTAATATGTACCACTTTTCAGAGGAGAAGAAAAAATTGACATAAATAATTGTTTTTTAAAATTAAAAAATATGGTTACAAAGTAGGAATAGAGTACTAGAAATCACTAGTTTATGTCATCTTGAAATTATTCATAGTTTTACAGATATAGTCACTCAAACATGAGGTTTGTTTCAAAAATATTGATTTCAGTGTCAAAATTGGTCAAAAAGTGGAACCCATTATTGTGGGGTCATCCCTTAACAACTATTTGCCAAATCCTCTAATAATATGGAATTTCTAGATTGAAGTGTCTAAAGATCTCTAACAAGGCCACTCCTAACAGGGTGAACTAAATCCTTTAATAGGGTCACACCTAATAGTGTGTTTTATAACCTTTAATAGGGTTGTCTCCTAATAGGGCTCACTTTAGAAGAGTGAAAAATAGTAACTAGTTGCAATTGGTGGTTTTTCTCAAATTGGGTTTCCACATTAAATCTTGGTGTCTCTTGTGTTCATGTTATTTTCTTTATGATTCTGCAACTAAGTTAATTAAGGTTAATCACACTAGAAATCTTAAAAAGTGATTATTGTAAGGAAACTTGACAATAAAGAACATAACCATTTTCACATAACCCATAATAGATTTGAAATAAATATGGAATTAAAATCCACATGCAAGAGAATAGACAACATACCCACAAAATTGTGACACAAGATATACCTTGGGAAACCCTCAGTGAGGGAAAAACCCAGCCTCCAAAAGCATCCATCACCATGTATTATTCAGCAAAAATACCATTGCAATAAAACCATGGAAGCCTTCATGGCCATAGCCACAATTGAGCAAACTATGCGAACAAGCATGAATCCACACATCCCATGCCATGCTTTCAACCTTCACAAATGCTCCCTTGGCTAACCTATCAAGCCTTGTCCTGCTTGATTCTTGCCTTTCTCACTCTTACTCTACAACAACTACCCTTGTGGCTACTTATATAGTAGCAAGTCCCACAACACCACTAAGTGGTATTACATAAACTGTGCTAAAACCATGTGCTACCTAACCCACTGACCCCACATTTAATATTGGGCATTTAATTCTTTTCTCCAATATTAAATAATTACATGAAATATTATCACAATGTTACAATACAACTCATCAAGAATATTCTATGGGAATCTTTACATGTTGCACGTCCATCTAGGTGGAACATTACATGATAAAATAAAATAATAAAATATAACAATATTATGTAATGTGTGCAACACCCATTATCTCAACAATTATTTTAGTGTTTTCTTAGTGAAAATAATTCTTAGTATTAACCGAGTGTTCTTGTGTTAACCAAGTTACAACAGTATATCAGTTTTAGTAGCGTATTAGTTTAGAATTGTATTAACATCTTAAAGGATCTTGGATTTCTTTTTGTGGT
Organism: Cupressus sempervirens; assembly: GCA_028749045.1. Taxonomy (NCBI): domain Eukaryota; kingdom Viridiplantae; phylum Streptophyta; class Pinopsida; order Cupressales; family Cupressaceae; genus Cupressus; species Cupressus sempervirens. The sequence continues at coordinate 192,610,926 of CM053783.1, read as the reverse complement.
AATTGATTCACCCTTCACCTCTTAGTTACTCCACTTCTATTTCCAACAATAGGGACAACCCAAAGAAGAGGAATACCTATTGAAGATGTAAGTGAAGATAATCTTAGGAATCTATTGCAAAAAAAAACTTGTTATTTAGCAATGCAATGAAAGGTTTCTTAAGGATTTAAACACAATGAATGTAAAACCACATTTCCACCCACTGATTATGATAGGGAGCTTGATTTCAATGAATTTCTTGATTGGATCTCAAAGATGGTGAAATATTTCATGTATGAAAGCATCTTGATCGATAAGAAGGTGAAAATTGATAGTATAAAGTTAAAGGGACATGCATTCTTACAATGGGAATATTTGAAAATTGATAAATAAAGTAGGAAAAATAAAAATATTAAATCAGTGATAAAATTGGTGAACAAATTAAAAGGTAAATTATTACCTGGTGATTATCAAGTAAGTTTATTGAGGAAGTTACAAAATTTGAAACAAAATGAATATGTTATGAAGGAATATACTAAAGAATCTTATAAGTTGGATATCAGATCTAGGCATTTAGATAATGTAGTTGAAATGATTGTAAGGTACATGAATGGATTGATGACATATGTTCAAGATGAAACTAGTTTCATCAAGATGGATAACATTGATAATCTTACAATTTCCACTAAAAGCATAAGAAATGTTGAACAAAATACATGAACAAAAATAAAGAGGAAGAGATGATATATTTTATAAAAGTAGAGGATGATAATATGTATAAGGAGGGAGATCATAATTTGATTTAAAAAAGGAAATGTAGAATGGAAAGAAGAAACTTCATATCAAGATGAGGAAGTTATCCTACATGTAATTATTAAAAAAGAGAAGATATGACTTGGTTTTTTTAGGCACTTTTTTTTAGTGTAGAGACAAAGTTCATACAACATTTGAAAGTACCCATGGAAATTCAAATAAGAAGTGTGGTGTCAATAGTAGAAATACACTTGTGAAAGAAGAATAAATGGACTCCATGAAGATACATAAAGATTGAGAAAACCTAATTATCAGGAGAGCCTTATGCAATGAAGAAATTAATGAAGAACTAATGATAAGGAAGAGTTTATTCAAGAATAGATACAACGTTGTTGGGATATGTTGCAAGAAAATAATAGACAATGGGAGTTCAGATAATCTAGTATCAAATGAGTTAGTTACCAAGTCACAGTTGCTAAGGTTAAAGGCACCCAAATCCATATTAGATTGCTTGGATTAAGGATGATCATAAGGTCTTGGTAAGTGACCAATAAATTTTAAAACTAAAAAATTGATCTTATTATGATGAAGTTCTTTGTGATATTATGCCATTGAATTGTTGTCATATCTTTCTAGGTAGGCCATGATAGTATCATAGGGAAGAAATAAATGATAGTAGACTTAAGTAGTATACTATTTTTGCTAATTAAATAAAGAAATTATTGCTATGTTTAATAGGAGATCAAAGAGTGAGAATTGTACTACTATAATAGTTTGATTGGTTGAAGGAAAGAGATTTAAAGAAGGAGAGTATGTGCTATACTTTGATATTTAGGAAACCTGATAAGGGAATAGAAGATAAAAAACCAAAGCTTAAGGAATTATTGAAAATAATTATGGATATCATTTTAGATAATCTTCCTGATAGATTACCCCATTTTAGGAGCATTAGTCATTGCATGGATTTGATACCTTAAGCTACTTTACCAAACAAGGCACTACACTGATGACAGTCACTAAGAATACAAAGAATAAATTTTGAGTCTTTGTGTAGTACCAAAAATATTGTCACCAAAGAATACTGAAGAGTGGAAAATGTGCAATGATTCTAGAGCTATAAACAAGATCACAATGAAGTACAAATTTTCCTTACCAAGGATGGATAAAATAATGGTTTATTTAAATGCAATAAAGTACTTTACCAATATTTATTTAAATACTAGATATCATCACATTAGAATCAAATAAGGGGATGAATGCAAGATTATTTTAAAGAAAAATGAAGTTTTTTATCAGTGGTTGATTACATCTTTAGGTTGACCAATGCATCTAGTACTTTTAATGAGATCGATGAACAAGCTATTGAAGAATCTATTAGGTAAAATTTTCATTGTGTACTCGGACAATATTTTGATATTCAATAAGAGTAGGAATACACAATCATAGAGATTAAAAGAGGAAAGTTATGGGTTAACCTTAAGAAATGTGCTTTCATGAAGGAAGAGATAGTGTACCTTGGATTTTTTAATTTTAGTTGAAGGTTTGGAGATAGATCTTGAAAAGGTTAAAGCAATTTTGGAATGGTCTATACAAGAGAATTCTAGAGAAGTTATATAAGTTTATGCATTGGAAAGTTTCTATCAGAAGTTTATCAAGAATTTCAATTCAGTTTATAACCCTATGGAAATGATTATGAGAGGAGATCATAAGAGTTTATAGTGGATACATGGAGAACATAAGAGTTGTGAATTATTGAAATAGAAAGTTACTGAACAACCAATATTGGCCTTGCTAAAATTTACTAAGGTATTTCAAGTTGACTATGATGCAAGTGGAAATACAATTGGAACTACATTATGCCAAGAAGGTAGACCTATTTCTTCTTACATTGAGAAATTAAATGATGCCAAGAAGAAACTCAGTATATGATTATGAATTATATGTAATAGTTAAGGCTTTTAAGAAGTGAAGATATTAATTAATATTGAAGGAATTTGTGCTATATACAAATCATAAGGTACAACAATATTTGGGTGGTCAAAGTAAATTAAATTAGAGACATGCAAAATGGATTGAATATATGTAGCATTTTACCTTTGTAGTAAAGCATAGGAGTGGACTGTTGGAATTATGATATATCTGTCATTAGTGCAAACACTTATTCTATCCTGAATGCTTATCTTGCTCATCACTTAGTCTCAAGTATATACCGAGCATTCAGTGGTTACCTTATAAGTTCAACAGGCAAACAATTCTCATCGAGCATTCTAGGGATACCGAGTGAAAAAGGTAAAGGAAGTTCAAGAGTGTTTACCGAGTGAAAAAGGTAATCAAAGATCAACAAATTTTATCGAGTGAAAAAGGTAAAGGAAGTTCAGTAGTGTTTACCGAGTGAAAAAGGTAAACAAAGATTCAGTGTTTACCGAGCTAAGCAAGGTAAATGAAGAAGATAGTTTCTATCGAGTAACACTACATCTACCGAGTCACCAATGGCTACTAAGTTCCAAGCAATGTTTTGTGACTAGTATGAATCGAGTCTCTACTTCTACCGAGTGCATGATGATGCCGAGTAACGTAGTGGATGCCGAGTATCATAAGGTCACCGAGTCAGTTCAGTGAACCTGAGTTTACTAATGGGCCGACTCAATAATGTTTTGTTCACTTATCTTTTGGCCAACCTTGTAACTGTAAAATATTGAAATGATATATATGTACTGTATGATATCATTTTATGATATATGATATGGAATATGAACATATTGGCATGAAATGAAAAAAAAGTATTGTTCGCATGAAAAGAAGGTATTGCTATCAGTAGCAGAGCAAAAGGAATACAACAAGGTTAGCACAAGGAGCAGAAAAGTTATATCTATCGCATCGGGTGATCAATGCAAAAGGATCTTATCAGCAAATGAGTTGTAAGTAGATTCACTATTTCATCCTAATAGGTGAATCAATTTTTTAAATCCTATAACAAGGTAGACTTAATAGTCTTTTGTAAATCTCCTAACAGAGTGCATACTTCACTGTATGTTTGTAAATCCTCTAACAAGGTGGATCTATCAGTCCTACTTGCTCCTAAAAGGGAGTATCACCAGAAGTGATCATTGTAAGCTTTAACCGACCAAATTCATACTGCAGTAACAAAGTTTTGTGGGCATCATCCCCACCCCAGTTTTACTTTCTAATTGGAAGGTTTCTAGGTCACCAAATCATTGTGTTCATGTGTTATGAATGATTGATCTTTCATTTATGTAGTAGATTAGATGAATGAATGATAAATGATTAAAATGCATAAAATTTTATATGTTACTGATTCACCCCTCCCCTCTCAGTAACACATTTCATTCTAAATATTTCCAACAATTGGTATCAGAGCATTTGGTTCTCAGGACAAAGTTTGAGAGCTTGAGCAAAGATCAAGAGCAATGGAGATATTCAAACTTGACAGAGCTATTGAAAATAAAAAGTTAGATCTAGAAATGATCATGGCTCAACTCAAAGAAGCTAAGGAGTATCTTTCTCAATCCCTAAAAAGAAGGAAGGAACTTGCAAGACAAATGAATGATCATCAGTATGTTGAAGAAAGAATTGAAGACCTTTTACCTTTAAGTAGTTCAAATGAAGCTAATGAGGCAATCAAGGAACTCCTAGCAAAGAATGGTTTCCTGTAGGAAGAAGTAAGAAAACTCAAAAGAGAACAAGAAATCCAATCAATCAGGCTATGTGAAGTCTTGGAACAAAGAAACAAGGCAGATGAAGACTTAGAAGTAAGAAATATCAATCCCTTCAGCATCAAGATCTTATAAATCAACTTTCCAATGAAAATGAAGCAATTATGAATTTGAGATTTGAAAATGAAGACCTGAGGAATGATCTGATCACTAAAAGACAAATTAATGAAAGCTTAAAAACTGACTTGAGATTCGAAAGACAAATCAATGAAAGTTTGGAAAATGACCTAAACACTGAAAAGCAAATCAATGGGAGAATGATGAAATCACAAGTAGACATGACTCAATTAAATCAGCTAAGTGAGCAAAATCTTCATAGACAAAAAGGAAAAGCTGGACTTGGTTACAAGGAAGTAGGTGAAACTTCCAAATAAGGTGCACAAAGAAATCAAAGGCCTACCTGTAATCACTATGGTAAGATAGGTCATACATCAAACAATTGTTGGAATAATGGAAAGGCAAAATTCAATGGAAAATGCTTCAACTACAATCAACATGGTCACAAAGCAAATGAATGCCAAGAAAAACCAAAATTTGAAGGCAAATGTCACAAATGCAAGAAACTAGGTCACAAGGCATCTCAATGCAAATCAAAGGTGTTTAATCTAGCAAAAAAATTATCAAAGCAATATTTAGTTGGGACTACAATACTTAGTGCAGATGTCACTATTATGGAGAATATGGACACATCGAAATAAACTGTGCAAGACATCACCTAAGAAAGAAGGATACAACCATAAGATGTTATAGATGTACTGAACTTGGTCATATAGCTAAGAATTACATGAATACTAGAAGAATTGAACATGAAAAGAAAGAAAAAGTTGATAACATTCGAAAGCAAATGAGACAATAGTGGATTCCTAAATCTACCGATCAAGACAGTTCAATTAATGATAATGTCACTCAAGAAGTGGGTGACTCCATCATTTCCAATTGAGACTTAAGAAGACTCAGGAACTACATCTTCCAGCCACATCTTAAATAGTTCCAGATTATAAAAATGGGTGCAAATGATCAATACAGTATTTTAGATACATGGATCATAGAAATAGTATCAATCACTGAGTTTCATGTATTGAGCAAGGTTGACTAAAGACCTTACCAAGCTAGGTCGAGAATATCAAAGATTCTATTAGTCCACCAAGTTGCAAGGTTCTACCAACTATTTCAATGACAGACTAGCACACACTATGTCATCTCATCTACCTTCGTACCGAGCCTTAATGACAGTATTTCATTAAAAAGGGCAGAATTCAATTTCATTTTCCAATGTGACTTAAAATTCTCAGAGCCAAAAGGATTTCTAGTTGCATGCCAAGCAATTTGAAGCAAAATTCCTGCAAAGTAATTGTTTGAAAATCTTTTCATCCACCAAGCAACAATGGCATCTGCAAGCACTAGTAGCAGCAAGGTGAAGAAGGGTTCTGAAATGCTAGTAAAAGGAGTCGAATGGAAAGCCCGAAAATTCAAGGTAGTGCCCGCAGTTGCAGAATCACTTGACATTCATGGAGCTCAATCTAAAATCCCTCCTAAGGTACTTCTTGTTAATGATATTCGTGCTCATTTCAAATGTGCTATTCAAGAAATTGGTACATTATAAATGGATAATGCCCTAGGTCAATTATGTGTTGATGGAGCCCTAAAACCTGAGCATAAACACTTAGAAGAAAAAGGCTTGACCCATATTCCGCACCTACCAAGAAGTTTTCAGGTTAAATGGGTTAGATATGTTCTGAGCCGTATTCATAATGGTTAGTTGTGGTTGGAACAACCCGTATTAATAACCAAAAAGATGATTCATAAAATCACGGGTTTGCCTATGCTAAGCAAAGCTAAAACCACTAAAACCCTAGGTCGAGATGAGTTATAGAAGCAAACCCTAGCAGAGTGGGATGGTAGAGGACTAAAGCTTAACAACATATCTAACATGGAACTTAGATTTGACATTTATGTGATTGCATATAATTTATACAGTTCCAACAGATTGAATAGTGTACCGTGTGAAGCTGTGGATTTAGCATTTAAGATTGTAAAGAAAAATCTTGAATTTGATTTGTCAGAATTACTGTTGAGACAATTGAATAAAAATATGGAAAGTATAAGGACTTCCAAGAATAACCCCTGTAAATTTGGTTCTTTGTTAATTTGTTTATTCTTTTATGTACAAAATTTTTTTCCATCAAAAGGATCTATAGTATGGAGGAAAGACACTCCAATTTTATATCAGATTAATGAGTTCATAGCAGAAATGGGTGAAAATTTTGACAAAGTCATGGATAACTATTTTGAAGATTTCAAGGAAAGGATGAATAATAGGTTTAGAATTCCTCCTAAGCTTGTCGAGGATTACAAAGATGCTATCTCTTTCATGGTTGACTGTGACCATGTGTACATATAGGCAGTCATACCTCGAGTGGCATGGGTAAAACCATTGCCTTATTAATTAAATATTGATGATGCAAGAGATATCATTGAGGCATTGGTCAATGAACCAACTATCCCTAACATTCCTAGCTTTGGAAGCTATGATGAAGCAAAGGCCAGAATAGAGCTTGAAATCAAGCTACCTTAGGCAATAAGCAAAGGCAAGAGGAAGATAGCCAAAATGAAAACTGCTACTAGTCCTCTTATGCTAACTGAAGGTAAAGGCAAGGATGAAGAAGATGATGAAGAAGGAGGAGAAGAAGAAGAAGAAGAACACGAATCTGCAAGAGAAGAACCTCTAAAGAAGAAAGGTAAGGTAACCATTACCAAACCTAAGAAGACACCTTTTGCAATATTCTCAAGGAGGACCAGGAAAGGCAAATAGGAAACTGTACTGGTCAGACCTTCACTCACATTTGAGGAAAGGATCAAACAATTGGAAGAAGGGGCAGGCATCACAAATTTCAAAGCTTTGAAATTTGAAACAAGAATAGATGCTGAGAACATGCAGATAGAGGAACTAGTACTCTCCAAGATGGGAAAATGGAAATACTCCCCAGACCAGCTTGCCTCTCAAATCTCCAAGGAGCTGCTGGTGAGATTGCAACCAAGATGGGAAACAACCACCAAAACGGTGAAAGATATCTATGAGCAATCTTTGAAAAACCTTGAACCAAATCTCACTGGAGCAGAAATAAAGGCTGCAATGAAAAATCATGAAGGAAAAATGATGATCAGATTCCACACTTGTTTGATTTTAATCAAAGACATTGAGCATGTTGTAAATGATTCAACAAACATGTGGAAAAATATCTATCATCTGCATAAGCCCAGTGAAGATCCAATAGAAATCAAAGATGATGATAGCAGTGACAGTGAGGATACAACTGCCTCTCTATCCATCACAATCTCACCAAGAGAGCTGCATGCATTAATGGAGGAAGACAAGGAAGAAAAAGAGGAAGAAGCTGAAGAGGAAAATAAGGAGGAAGATGATCCAGTAAAAATTGCAGCAGCAGTCATTGCATCTCTTCCTCACTCTCCACCTAAAACTATCACATCATCAAGGTTGGAGTCAGCTTCCACAGGTTTGATAGCATCTTCATCAGATTTATCATCTGCACCTACCACTTCACAACTCTAGGTATCATCAGTGGAAGTGTCTACCACTTCATCTACCGGGCTACAACCCTCTTATTCAATCATTGAGCTAGCCTCCTCTATTCCAACATCATCAAGCGACACATCAGTAAGTTCTACAATTTTGTCAGTTCCAACAATTTTGACAGCATTATCTACATCTACTTCAAGTATAACTAGTTCAGATACTGCTATAACAGGTATATCATCATTTTTGGGAAGTACTCTAGTTTTTGATCCGGTAAATACTTCTATTGGTATTCATTCTTCAAGTCCTATCCCAGTTTGTGCTGCTAGCCCTTCGATATCTACTATTGTGTCTATTCCTAAGATTATACCAATGGCCACAGAAGTCAAACAAAAGCAACCATTAAGACTTCTGATAACTAGAAAATAAATACCAGAAGAAATTGATTTAGACATAGATATAGTTATTCCAAAAACTGACTATGAAAATGCTACCTTTGAAGAAATGAGGTATGCTAGTCAATTAATAGAAATGAAGGCTACGCAAAAGCAGTTAAGATCTGAAAGGGATAAGGAATACAAAATAATAGAGGACGCCAAGAACATTATTACAGAGGCTATAGGTGTTGAAGTAGATTCTACTCAACACATTTTGATTCAATTAGAAGAAGCTTTAAATAAATTCAACGAGGACACCTCTGGTCAAGAAAAATTGATTGAAAAGGCTGAAAGGAAATTTGATAATAATGTGCTTGAGCACATTGCAATAAAATAGGTAGAATTGTCTACAATTTTGGCCAATTTTGAAAATTCTTTCAATAATGTAACTTCACTTTTTTCCAAACTTTGTGATGTTACCAAGTACACAAAGGAGATCAAAGAAAAATTGAATAAAATTGATGAGGATATGAAGGGTAGTGCCCAAATATTGCAACTTGATCCCAATTCAAGTTCATCCCATCATCTCCGAAATAGATTTTTGTCAGAAAAGTAGGAAGAATTGCTGAGAGAGGAAGCAAGGATCAGGTCTACCTTAATAGACATCTAGAACATGATCCTTCCTATCATGGACACAATGCAGAAACACATTGTCCACTCCGAAGCATTGATCCATGACAACAATTTCTCAGTTGCAGATCATATGATTGAACTTTCAGTAGAAGTTCAAATAGCACTCTCCTCCTGCAAAATTTTGCAAGAAAATTGGGATAAGACTTTGGCTCTTATTCTCAAGGTACATTCTAAATTCATCTCCCATTTTTGTATCTCTGTGTAAATATATATTGCTTAATTTGGCATTATTGTCAAAAAGGGGGAGATAGAGTTTAGAGGGAGAGATAGAGATATTTGTAAATACTCTAAGCATATTGTATGGGGGAGATATATATAAATCAGTACATCAAATCTTGTACATAAGTGTTTTTGTCACTAATGCCAAAGGGGGAAATTGTTGGAATTATGATATATTTGTCATTAGTGAAAACACTTATTCTATCCTGAATGCTTATCTTTCTCATCACTTAGCCTCAAGTATATACCGAGCATTCAATGGTTACCTTATAAGTTCAACAGGCAAACAGTTCTCACCGAGCATTCCAGGGATACCGAGTGAAAAAGGTAAAGGAAGTTCAGCAGTGTTTACCGAGTGAAAAAGGTAATCAAAGATCAACAGAGTTTACTAAGTGAAAAAGGTATAGGAAGTTCAGCAGTGTTTACCGAGTGAAAAAGGTAAACAAAGGATTTAGTGTTTACCGAGCTAAGCAAAGTAAACAAAGAAGATAGTTTCTACCGAGTAACACTACATCTACTGAGTCACCAATGGCTACTAAGTTCCAAGCAATGTTTTGTGACTAGTATGAACCGAGTCTGTACTTCTACCAAGTGCATGACAATGCCGAGTAACGTAGTGGATGCCGAGTATCATAAGGTCATCGAGTCAGTTCAGTGAACCCGAGTTTACTAATGGGCCGACTCAGTAATGTTTTTTTCACTTATGTTTTGGCCGACCTTATAACTGTAAAATATTGAAATGGTATATATGTAATGTATGATATCATTTTTTGATATATGATATGGAATATGAACATATTAGCATGAAATGAAAAAAAAGTATTGTTCGCATGAAAAGAAGGTATTGCTATCAGCAGCAGAGCAAAAGGAATACAACAAGGTTAGCATAAGGAGCAGAAAAGTTATATCTATCACATCAGGTGATCAATGCAAAAGGATCTTATCAGCAAACAAGTTGTAAGTAGATTCACTGTTTCATCCTAACAGGTGAATCAGTTTTTTAAATCCTATAACAAGGTAGACTTAATAGTCTTTTGTAAATCTCCTAACAAAGTGCATACTTCACTGTATGTTTGTAAATCCTCTAACAAGGTGGATCTAGCAGTCCTACTTGCTCCTAACAGGGCAGATCACCAAAAGTTATCATTGTAAGTTTTAACCGGCCAACTTCATAATGTAGTAATGAAGTTTTGTGGGCATCATTCCCACCCCAGTTTTACTTTCTAATTAGAAGGTTTCTGGGTCACCAAATCATTGTGTTCATGTGTTATGAATTATTGATCTTTCATTTATGTAGTAGATTAGATGAATGAATGATAAATGGTTAAAATGCATAAAATTTTATATGTTACTGATTCACCCCTCCCCTCTCAGTAACACATTTCATTCTGAATATTTCCAACATGGACAATAAAATAAGGTTGTCTATGCATTAAGAGAAGAAATTTGTTAATAGAGATGAAAGTAAAAGTTCTTGGGTTTGATGATTTGAAGACTTTCTATGAGACAAGCCCTGATTTTGAAGATCCTTGGAGATCTTGTAAAGAATATATTGTAGTTGACAAAAGAAAGTGGATGAACTATTTCATTTAGGAAGATATGTTATTTAAGGGAATTCAATTGTGCATACCTAGAAGATCAATGATGGATGCCTTGATTAAGGAGAAACATTGTGGAGGACTTGCTAGACATTTTGATATTGTCAAGATAATGTATTTGGTTAGTGAAATATAATATTGGCCATAGATTCATAAGGATTCTCTAAAATTTATTCATAGTTGTAGAGTTTGTCAAGTTATTAAGGGAGTTAGTCAAAATGTTAGATTCTATACACCTTTACTAATACCACGTAGACCTTGGGAAGACATTAGTATGGATTTTGTTATGGGTTTTTCAAAGACACAAAGAGGTAATGATTCTATATTTGTGGTAGTGGAAAAATTATCTAAAATACCACATTCCATTTCTTATGGGAAGAAATTAGACATTGTGCATGTTGTTGACTTATTTAGGGAGATTGTGAGATTCCATGGACTATCAAAGAGTATAGTTTTAGGTAGACACAATAAGTATGTTGGATATTTTTGGAGGACACTTTGGAAGGACTTAAATATTGATTTGAATTTCAATTCTATATTTCACCCCTAGACAGATGGACAAGAAAAGGTTGTGTATAAAATTGAAGGTAATCTATTTAGATGTCTAGTTGAAGATAAACTTAGTAATTTAGACTTATTTTTAGCATAAGTAAAGTCTATATATAAAAATTTACTAAACATGAGCACAAGAAGAAAACCATTTTAAGTTTTCGTAGGCATGCATCTAAAGGGAGTAAAAAATTGAGGGATCTTGGTCATGGGGACAAGAGACATGTTGAAGAATAAGGTTGTGCAAATCTTATAAATTCTTTACATGAGGAAGTTATGTATCATTTAGAGCATAGTAACCATAAGTATAAGGAGACAACTAATAGAAATATAAAACATAAGAATCTTGCAATCAGAGATGAAGTTATGGTTTATTTGAAGAAGGGAATATTTTCTATTAGGACATATAGAAAGTTAGAAGTGAATAAATTTGGACATTGTAAAAATACTTCTAAAATTCAGTTTTGGAAATGTGCTTAATGTGTAGTTACTTGAAGACATAGATATATCACCTATATTCAACAATTGAATATTTATATGAGTATCATGACTTTGAGGATGATTTGAAAGTTAAATAGGATGATCATAATAAGATGTGAAAAAGAGAATATTTTGGATAGTAGATCTAAAATGATCACTAGAGGAAGGGATTATTTGGAGTATTTGGTGAAGTGGAAGGAAAAACTAGTTGAAGATTCTTCTTGGATTTCTCAATATGATTTGGATTAGTTTGATTCTTCTTAGGTTGAAAAGTGATAGACTCACTCTCTTAATAACTTGGATGTCTAATGAAAGAGCATCTTAGGTTCTAAGAAATGTTACATCAACCAAAATATAGTTTTGTTTAATATTGTTCTTATGTCCTAGTCAAAGATATCTTGTTGGTGATTATGTATGTTTTTCTTGGTTAGCATGATGATCATATATTATCATGGACCTATATTTAACCATGTCCCTAGTATAATAACTTATTTGGATTGCTTGAGTTGTGATCCATATTATCTTGGGTAGTGTGTTCTTGCCAAGTTTAAGACCAATTGGAAAATTCTGACCTTGGGAAGGTAATTTACAACTTGTGAAGCTCATGGCACATTATTATATGTTCTTGGACCATTTGTGGTCCTTAATATTAGATTTTTGGATCTTATATGATTTGTGGGTCAAGTTCCTTGTGATTTGGGACCTTCCTTATTTGTTATTATACATTTATTGTTCTTGGGGAATGCAATCCTTCTTGGGGCCAACCTGTGTGTTAGTATTCCTATATATAATGTAATAAAATGAATATTTTGGGGTGAGGTTATTATATTAGTAAGAAGATACCTAGGTCTTAGTTTGAAGGTTGCTAACCGAAGATTGTGAGGTTGTAACCAGTTGGTCCTAAATAGTCTGTAATGTATAAGGATGTGTTGCCAATAGTTTGATCATGTTCAATAAAGTGGATCTCACATATTTCTCTCATCTTCCTTGTTCTTTATTTGTTGTGTTACTCTTGCTACTTGGTTCAACTGATCTCTTTGAAGTTCCCCCACCTTTGTCTATCTCATATTGGAAGACCAAAAGATGTGTAAAGGGAGGGAAATAGAGGGAAAGTGCTTCCAAGCCATAAGATCATTGTCTAACTCTCTTATCTAACCATATTGTTTATGGATTCCTAAGTACCACATAACCTAGTTGGATTTTTATAAGAGAAAAAAATAACTTTCCTAGTTACTCATAACTCATATGGGTTATGTAAAACTAAAAGTATATGTTTTTAGTTCTACAAATCTTTTACATATTTTTAAGAAATAAAAACATGTTCTTGTAAACTTAGTATACATTATATAGATGTATATACTTACATATATAATTTGTATACATGTATATATGTGTATATATATATATGCATATCTAGAGATATATGTCTATATATGCATGTCTCTCCTTGTTCACTCTCTCTCATCTTTCTTCCCCCATCAACATATTTTTCTATTTAAAGCCCCGACTTCCCCTTCTCAAGCTATTCTTCATATCCCCCACTCTCCCAAATAAGACAAACCATAACTGGTATTAAAGATATATATTAGGGAGAAGAAAAAAATAAGATAAGAAAAATACATAGGAATTTTATACAACTATGGACATGGTGCAACCAAACTAAAGAAAAATTGAGTTCTTAAAAATCCATACATGTTATGAAGAACTAAAAAAGTACATATAGTTTTAGAAAATATGCATGGGTTTTGAAGAAAATATTTTTAAATAGATATTTATCGTAGTCATCCATCATATTTTCCATCAGCCTATATTTCTCAAATATTATCAATTTTTCTTATGTAGCTTACTATTTTTTGCATCGTATCACTTTTCCTTAATTATAACTTATCTCAATTCATTACAAGAAAAGATCACTAACCCATTTAGCACTTGATCCCTACTTGAGATTATTGGGCTATCTTCCTTTTGATATGTGCATTAGGAAAATGAGGACACCTCCTTGTATTAATATTTATTTCCTTTCCTTAGTTGATAATATGTAATTTGTTTGTTGAAAAAAAGAATACAAAATTGGTAGAGAAGTTGACTTGTTCCTTCCAACTTGTATGGTATTTCTATAAATTGGGAAATATTGCGATAAGGGATGTGCATAGGAGGAGTAATGGTTGGTGGAAAGGAGAATTAAAAAATATAGAAAATGATGTTTTTTTTCAAATTACCTTTCAAGATCTTAATCAAGACCAAAGAGAGTCAACTATATTAATTATTAATTGAGTATAAAAATTAAGCACACAAGCCCCCATGAAAGGAGAATCCCCATAATTAGTAGGAGAGTAGTAGGTGACATTATCTTCAAAATTGAAAACTCCTATAAAGTTAAAAGAAAAAGGAGAGGTTAATGTGGTCACCACTACTCATCACAAGGAATCTACTAACAAAGAAATAGTTAGACAATAGATGAATAATAAAATTAATTTGAAGTTGTGAGGGTAACCTTGATCTATTGGAATTATGTTCATATGATAAGAGAAAGCACATTCTACCAAAAAGGAATAGAGAAATTAAACAAAATTAAACAAAAACAAGGAATTGAAGAGTAATTTTGATATTTTATGATGTACTTGATTATATTAATGATTATCATAATAAAATTCTTAAATTAAATAAATTTATATTATTCGATATAGTTAAAAAGATCTCATACATGGTACTATTCTTTTGTCACATATAATACACGAATCCTTGCATCATGTCAAAATCATAAGAAGCAATAATCTTGAACCACATAAGGCTAAGAATTTTGTTCTTGTCACTACACACATATACATTTAATGTGTAGACACATATCATTTAAACAAGAAGCTCATGGAGAATACTCTCAAGACTACAACTAATGCTTTTTGTTAGGTCGATAATATAAAACCAAATTAAGTGCATCAAGATATGGCATTGTTCACCATAACATATCCCATATTGAGGTTACATGTGAAACTAAATATGAACATTTGAAATGTAACCAATTACTAATATGGGTTATCTAAAAGACACATGACTAGGTTTAACATTATCAAGAATAAAAGGAAATAATCAATTAACAATATTATTATCCATTTGGGCATGAGGATTATTATGATCGACTTACTATATTTTTTATATAACATATAAGCATGCTATATACTTATATGTATTGTTTTCATTTTCATTTCTGTTAGAGAAAGAATTAATTTAATTACATCAATTAATTTAATCTTTACTACCTTCTTAAGATTCTCATTCATGCTTATGCATCTCCATTTAATAATTAATATTTAAGTATTAAATGTCTTTTACCTCTTAGGGTTTCCCTTTTAGATTTTTGATATCCTTCATAAGGATTGAGTTGTAAATTTATTCATTCTATTTTGCACAAGAAAATACAATCTTCTTGTTTTACTGAGCAAATCCTTGTCTCCCTCTGCCTTTTTTACTTTCCTTGTAATATGTTATTTACATGCAAGATATCCATGGATATGTGGATTTTTTCATTATAAAATCCTACAATTTCCATTATTGATCCAACCATGCTTATTAATATATGTTTTTTGACATGCTCATTCTATCTTCTTTATTATTTTCTCCCACTTGGAGGCATATTTTGATAGAATACTTTAGAATAACTTGGTGGGGGGGGGAGTGGGTGTTGAATTAGTTATCCAAGGTTTAGATGTATAAATAAAGGTTTTCACAACTTAGTGAACCCATAAAATATTCATACCCATGCATGCATCCATTATATAATTACCAAAACTTGTATGTTACTGTCGAATCAACTTGCAAAAATGTAAAAGCATGAAACATAATAGATTCATCAACACACTTGACACAATGATTTACATGGAGACCCAATTTGAGAAAAACCACTAGTAACATGCTACTCCTTTTCACTCTTTTGAAGTGATGCCCTGTGAAAAACCAACCTTGTTAAAGGTTACAATACACACTATTAAATGTGACCCAGTTAAGGGATTTCAATCACCTTGTTAGAAGTGAGCCTTGTTAGAGGATTTAAGGCCATTCACTTGGAATACCACCCAATTAAAGGATTTACAAATGACTATTAGGTCAACTTTAATCCAAAGAATTTACTCTAGATTGATACAATTGTTAGAGAGTGACAATAGAGTTTTGATTTGATACAACTTATAATTTCTCTTGTAGATTTCAGATTTCTATTTAGTCCTCAATTCTACTTGGCCTTCATACTTTTCAACTCTGATAGCTTGTTGACCCTTCAAGCATTCATTTCCTTAAGCCTTCTTGCTTAACATGCCATTTTAGATTCTCCTATTGGGTTACTTGATGAAGCAAAACCCTTAACTCCTTCTCTTCTTGAGGTTCTCGCACATAACAATTTTAGCTTCATGACTAGACATTCCTAGAAATAGTAAATTAGGATATTTTCTCGCTCATTTTCCATCGTCAAAATTAGGGTTCAAATGGATTAGGTATGATAGAATGTATTTACTCCATATCTTGTATCTCTTCTAGAAATTTATCCTAGAATCTATTTGAATTCATCTCAAAAATGATTTATGTCAAGTTCTGTGCCACCAACTCATCAACCTTATCTTCCTGCTGGTTCATAAGTTTCAAGAAAAAAAACTTGTCAGCTTAGATTCGGTGAATCTTTGATCTTTAACATAATGCAACAACTCGACATTATCAACCTTCTAATGCTCATCACATACTGCATTTCTTAGAATCAACTATAAAATCACACAGAATCAACTAAAGTTTATTGATGACCGACATCAACTAAACTTTACTCAACATCAACTATCTTGCTCAACATCCACTAAAATTTGCTTTCACTTAGTTGCAACTAATTTTCTGCTCTACTTGCATTGACTTTTCTCAGCACCTACTATCCACTCAGTCAAGCTTGGAAGACAAACTTTGTGTAACTTGTTCTTCTAAACTTTCTTAGTGTAGCCAACATTTGTAACCTTAAGTAGATTATCAATACATCATGCCATCACTATCTTAATTGATCCTTGTACTTCATTACATAATCATAACTCAACTTTTCCTCTAGGTTCTTTTGTTATATCTTATTGATCAAATCCTCTTCATCAATCAACTTAGTGATAGTACTTGAATCTTATAAGGAGTTGTCTTACCAACAAATAACAAGTTTGACATTAGTGAAAAACAATGATTGAAACACATAGTCTTCTTCAACAATCTCCCTCTTTCAATATTCTCTCTTCAACAATGATCTTTTCAATCAGATTTCAACAATCTCCCTCTTTGGCATTAATGGCTAACCAAATTGATCAACAAAGTCAATCAAATGATGAACATCTTGTTCAAGAAAATTGACTAGGTTAAAACAGTAAGACAATTAAAAAATTAAAACTTGTATCAAAATTTCTCTCTTTATTAGCAACTTCCATCTTCTGATTAGGTTACAAAATTATTTCTTATGACTCCCTCCTAGTTTGTTCTTGTATCTCCCTCTTACTAGATAAATTAGGATTTCTACCTCATTCTTACATCATTCATGTGTCCTCTTCTTTCAGCAACATCAACAATTATCTAATCTCCCTCTAAGATTAGTAGCTTCTCCAACTTTTTGATAACAATCTCTTGTAGTTTCTCCCTTAGCATTTATAAGAAATATCTCCTTTCTCTGTTCTAACTCAACTATTGACATATTTCTCTAATATACTTTCTCCCTCTAATGATGATTAGTGTAATGTAATTTCTTCCCTTATGATAAAAAAATCTCCCTTTCTGATGATGATTAGTTTAATGTACTTTCTTCCTCTTTGACAACAATTCCAAAGACATATACCAAAAACTTGTCATCTTAAAATATGCATTTATAAGCTTTTACAATTTGTTTAGTTTCTCCCTCTGTCACCTTGCTTGTGACTAATTTATAATTTTAGCTCTGTAATTACTTTGGGCAGCTCTAAAGTAAGATCCTCTGCATTAATGTGTAATATATGAATATCAACTTGTTTGATGTAGGGCACTCCTCTTGTTACTTAGATAGCCTTTGATAGGGGTATCGCCCCTAATTTACCTCTTAGATACTCATAAGCATCCTTAGGTAATGGTTTTGTGAAGATATCAGCAATTTGTTCGTTTGAGTTAACATATTCCATCTTCACCTCTTTATCTCGAACTAACTCTCTCAAGTAATGTTACTTGATTGCGATGTGTTTTTTCTTTGTGTGTATCACTGGATTCTTCAATATATTGATAGCACTTGTATTATCACAATAAAGTATCACTAGCTTTGTGATTTTTTCCTTCATTCTTTTGAGTAGTTTTTTCATCCATACAATGTCTATATAGTTTACAGTAACAACAACATATTTAGCTTTAGTAGTAGATTGTGAAGTGCAACTCTTTTTCTTGCTAGTCCATGTAACTAGTTTCTTGTCTAAGAAAAATGTTCCTCCATTGGTGCTATTTCTATCATCAATGTTTCCAGCCCAATCTGCATCAGTATAGGCTCTCAATTCAAACTTTTCATTCTTCTTGTAGTATAGACCAAACTCTTCTATTCCTTTTAGATATCTCATTATTCTCTTATAGCCATTAAATGATTCTTGCTGGGATTAGTAGAGAATCCTTCAACTATCCCTGTAGATAATACAATACTAGGTTTACTAGTACTACAGATTGCAATTTTCCAATCATAGACTTGTATAATGTTTGATTCACCTCAACAAAATCATCATTCTTTGACGACTTATGTCCTATCTCCATAGGTGTACTTATTGGTTTGGAATCCTCTAACCCAAAAGTATTCAATATTTCTTTGACATAATTTGATTAAGTGATGCATATACCATACTTCATCTGATATACTTGCAATCTGACAAAAAAATTGATTTCTCCAAACCTAGACATTTCAAATTCTTGCTTCATTTGATTTGCAAAATTCTTACATAAAGCATCTTGTCCTCCAAATATGATATCATCAACAAATATTTTAGATAGAAAAATACCTTTTCCTTTCTCTATCTTTATGTATAGATTGTTATTATCATCAATCCTTTCAAATCCAATCTTCACAAGATAAGTATAAAGTCTCTAATATCATGCTCTTGGTGCTTGTTTCAAGCCAGATAGAGCTTTATGCAGTCTACATACCATGTTCTTATTGTTATTATAAACAAAACTTTCTGGCTATTCTATGTAAACTTCTTCCTCTAGTATGCCATTTAGAAATGTAGATTTAACATCCATCTAATAAACTTTGAAACCTTTGTATGCAACATAAGCAAGTAGAAATGTAGATTTAACATATCCAATCTAGCAATAGGGGCAAATGTCTCCCCATAGTCAATTCCTTCTTCTTATGCATATCTCTTACAAACTAATCTTTCTGTGTTTCTTGTGACTTCATCATTCTCATCTAGTTTGTTTTTGAATACTCACTTGGTGCCAATCAAATTTTTATCTTTTGGTCTAGGAATTACACTCCATGTTCTGTTCTTCTCTATTTGTTCAATCTCTTCTTCCATGGCTTTCTACCAGTCCACATCTTCTAGTGCATCTTTTACTATTTTGGATTCCTTCATGCTCAAAAAACATGATTCACTTCTTAATTTGTTTCTTGTCATTAGCCTAGCATGTTTATCTCCAATGATTTGATCAGTAGGATGATGCCTTTTGATGTATTTGAACAATCTTAGTTTAGTTCTTGTTTCTTTAGTTTTTCTTTCAGCTTCAAAATCACTGTGTACATCTCTGTTAGGTATCTTAGCATCTATTTCAGGTGTACTAATCTCAGAATCAAAATGTACATTTTCTTCATTTTGTAACTCAACATCTAAATGTAGCTCAATTCCTAAATGCAACTCAGCATTCACAAGATATGACTTGATAGTCATTGAAACTTGTTGTTGGTTTGTAACTTGATTTGCAGTATCTTTTTTAGTAGGCATACCTTCATAAAAGTATACAAATGATTTGTATTCTTCCATCTTCTTCATGGATCCAGCCTCATGTGCCTCTGTAAGTTCATCAAAATTTACATTTTCACTTTCCACACTTTTGTTAGTGTTAGTATTCAAACACTTATAAGCTTTACTTTTTGTGGAATATCCAAGGAATATACCTTGTTCACTTTTTGCATCAAGCTTGCCATTCCTAACATCTTTTGGAATGTAAAATTTACTTCCAAATACCTTAAAGTATTTTACATTGGGTGGATATCCATACCATAGTTCAAAAGGTGTTGAATGAGTACCTCTCTTGATTTGCACATGGTTCAAGGTATATATAGTAGTACTTAAAACTTTTCTTCAGTATTTCAGAGCAACATTCTTGTTCATCATGAGTGTTCTAGCACAATCCATTATAGACCTATTTCTCCTTTCAAAAATCCCATTTTGTGGAGGGGTCCTAAGGGCAGATGTCTATCTTTTGATTCCTCTGTTATTACAGAACATCTCAAACTCATTTGACATGAATTCTCCTCCTTTATCAAATCTCAAGCATTTCATATTTTTACTTGTTTCTTTCTCAACTCTCACTAGGTACCACTTAAACATTTGAAGGCATCAAATTTCTATTTAGAAAACATAATTGTCATCATTCTAGAGTAATCATCAACAAATATTATTATGTACTTATCTCCCCTATATAGTTTCACCTCAATTTGTCCACACAACTCAATATGAACAATCTCTAATATTTTTCTAGAGGTATAAGCTTTACTCTTAAAGCTTGACTTTGTCATTTTTCCTAACTGACATTGTTTGCACACTACATTATCTTTTTTCTTCAACTTAGGAAAACCTTTAACTTTCTTCATATTACTGATACTAACCAAGTTATCAAAGTTAACATGACATAACCTCTTGTGCCAAAGCCATATATTATCAAATTTTTGCAACAAGACATGTAGTATCCTCTATATTAAGATAGAATAGATTACTTCTAGTTTGATCACCTTTTCCAATTAGTTTCCCATTTGTGGCATATATCTTACCAGTCTTATTTCCAAATTCAACCTTGAATCCCAAAGTATTCAATTGTGACACACTCAACAAGTTATAGTTTAGTCCTTCAACATAGTAAGCATTATCACATGAAGTATTATCTATGAGTTTGATATAACCTTTTCCTTTTATCAAACATGGTGCATCATTACCAAATCTTACACTATTTCCATCATAACAATTTAAGGCAATGAACTTACTTTTGTCTCCAATCATGTGATGTGAGCATCCACTGTCAATGATCCATCTATTATTTTTGTTCACACAAGTCACAAGTGTAGTTCCCTCATCTTCATCAGATTCATCCTTCATTGCAACATACATCACTTCATCATCATGCTTATCAGAATTATCCCTGGTTTTCTCTTTAGTAATGTAGCATGACTTCTTGCCTTTGTCTTTATAATCTTTGCTGTCATTTTTTCTTCTGATCTTGTACTTGTCACCTCCTCTATAGTTATTCTTTTGTGTACATCTTGCAGCAATATGACCAACCTGATTGCAATTAAAAGAAATGATGGGTAACTTACCTTTGAACTTGCCTTTACCTCTGTGAAAACTTTTTTCCATTATTTCTTCCAATTGTTCAAAATCCTCCTTATTTGTATCACTATCACTAAATACATATTTTTATCTTTCTCTTCTTCTTCTTCTGCTTCACCTCATCAAAGTCCTTCAATAACAACGTAGCTTTGAAGGCAGATTCAAGAGTCTTAGGTTAGTAATTATCAAAGTTAGATAGCTCAAAAGTAGTGATTCTACCTACCAAACCTTCAAGGGTTAGATCATTTTCTAGAATACATCTTAGTTCTTGAATTGTAGAAATTCTAATAGCATAAATAGGTAGTAGTGATCTTAAGACTTTGCTTAACATAGTATTATAATCTATATGATCAATAGCTCCCCTTATTGCACTAACAACTTCTTTTATTCTAGAAACATATTGAGCAATATTTTCACCTTCTTCCCTTCTCATATCATCAAACTTACCTCTAAGGCTCTCATATTTGGCTCTTTGAATATTTTTGTCTCCTCCATAGATGGTGGCTAGGGCATCCCACATTTTCTTTGCTCTATTGAACCAACTCACAATAGGTGTATCATAGTCATGCACTAGGCCTTTCTTAGGAATAATATATTCAAAGTAAGGACTATTTTCCCCACCATGAGGTGCATTTAATCTTATCAACCCAGGGATGTATACTTGAAATGGTTGGCATAGTATGTGCACTAGGTCTCTTAATGAGTCACTAGGCTTATGTTGTAGGAAAGTAAAAATGCAAGGAAAAGAACTTACACTACTGCTGCAGGAAGGTAAAAAACTTAACTCTATGAATATTGGAAATACAATGGAAAATTTAACAAATATTCCAACTTGACTCATTCACTAAAATTGTTCTCACATATGTTGTAGGAACATTCATTCATCCACTAAAATTGTTCTGACATATGCTGCAGGAACATTCACAGAGTGTGATGCTACAGGAAGGAACTTACTACTTCAACTTAAGATATTACTAATGCTTGAAAATGAATCTATTCTATCCTAATCTAATCCACCTCCCAAGTGGGCCCCCTTGGTTGGCTTCTCTAAACTATTAACACAGGATAGAAGCCAAAGAAAACTATTTCATTCTATTTAGATATTCATTACATAACACAGAACTATAAAACACAAATGTAAAAGTTAACAGTTTGCTCTCAGAACTTTTCTTCTTACTCCTAAAAAAGCTTAACACACTAGGGTTGATTCCTACATATATAGGAGATCAACACTTTATTGCATAACAAAAAAGTAAATGTCCTAGCTTTAAATTTGCAAGAGAGAAAATAGGAAGAACAACTGAAGGCGGGAAGAAGAAATAATGGCTTAAGGCAGGAATAATAAAGTCTTAACATCCGCTCACCACAAAGTAAATGCAGAGAAGGCAATGAATCTTCATAGCTCCTCCTTACTCGCTACCATGTTTTTTGGAACCATTACAACTTTCTCCACCATGGTTTCTCCTTAGTGCTTACTTCTCCTTGAATGCTATTGATGCCTAATCTTTGAATCTCTCCAATCATCTTTCAGTCTTCATTAACAAGTTAGTTATGACACAAATTATGTTTGCAAATAAACATTTATCAAATTAAATTCAAACATAAGAACACACATTTTGATAACTATATGAAATATTGGATACTAGATATAATATGAGCAAAAGATGACATAGTTTCTACCCCATAGGTTCATCAAAGGTTCGGTAAAAATAGGTCCATAAGTGTTTTAACAAAGACAAACAAAGTATCAATAAAGTTTCTTAAACACCACAAAATAAAAGCAAATTTTAGTCTCATCATCTGCCCCCTGCCAAACTAATGCTTGTCCTCAAGCATTGCACTTCCTTGTTAGAGACCTGAACTCTCCAATTTTTGTACTCCCCTTTTTGCTACTCTTAAAAGTATAGTGAAATCCTCTGGTTCTCTCCCACACTTCTCTCTAGTGATCTTCCTACAAATTATCAAGTCTGTGAACATTGGTATCATACAAGGGCCATAGGAACATTGGAGGTTGCATTGTTAAAGGACACCAAAACTTCAATCTTGGATACTTTCCCAGTTCTAAATATTTTTGAACTCTATGTAGCATGGCTTCCAAGTTAATAGGGCTATGTGGTTTTGATTTCTTAAGAGATTCAGGTAGTCTTGCCCACCTGCTCCTTACATTGGTCATGGCTCTTTGAAATGTAAAGTAGGGAAAATTTTCATATTTAGCATAAACCCTAGTTCTAGCAGCAAACATCTTCTCCCTTACTGCTAGATTCTTGTTTCTATAGGTCAATGTAAACCAATCCTGGAGCATCTCCTCTGACTTGCTACTTTCTGCTCTCAAAAGTAAAGGTTCTGCTCTCTCCTCATCTCTATAGTCATTCAACTGCCTATCATAATTTTCTTTATTAGACATCCATGAAATGAGAGCTTTTAAATGTACATCTCCTATGTAAAACAAAGGATTCCACTCAGTCTCTGCAGGAATAACAAAGTTATGAACATATAATTCACACAATAACTTTTGTTGCCATGGTGGTAAAGTTTGATACAACCCATAAAATTCTTGTGCTAACTTAAACTTTGCATTCAAATTCTTGAGAGTTAACATTAACTGAAACAAAAGAAATTTCTCTTTAGAGCAGAGAGCATAGACTTTAGGTGGTGGCCTACAAGCAAGGGCTTGGTCAGCTAGCTTAAGGGCATGGTCCATGCGCTATTTTTGACTTTCTAGCTATTCTTTCAATTCTACAATTTCCTCATTTTGTGATACTATAATCTTATTCATCTTCTTCTTTTCTTGTTTCCACAATGCTTCAGCAAACAAATACTGTCCATAAAGTTGAAAAAGGAGCTTCTACAGGGTGACATCACTATCATCTTCTCCTTCATGATCCCTTTTCCTCCTTCTTTGTTCTTGCCATAGATGCTCTGCCAAACTATTGATCCATGTTGATCTATGTATAACTAAGGCAGTATTCGGATCAACATACTCAGGAATTGTTTCATCCCTACTGTTGGAAGTGTCTAGTAAATCTACTGCGGTATCATCTATACTTTCTTTAATTTCTTTTCCACACTCTACAATAAAATTAATTTCTTTTCCACACTCTACAGTATTTTTTATCTCAAGATGAGGAGGAGAATGATCAAAAACAATTTGCACAAGAGATTCCCTGGTGGATGTTTTAGACAACATAAGATCCTTAGAAACCTATCCTCTCATTCTAGGGCTTCTCCGTATAGGGGTCTCTTCCTATGTTACAACCTTTTGACTACTTTCCTACTTCAGTGTCACTACTGTAGGATCAATTGGTGTAGGACCCTTCTTTGTTCTCTTTTGTTTTACAATTATAGGACTTGGTTCTTGCTGAACAGAAGTTTCTTCTGGTAATTTTTGTTTCCTCTTAGCTTTGTTGATAGCAGGTTTAGGGATTTCTTGTACAGGTGGAGGCACATTTTCTTGAATAGGGGCAGTTTCTTGTTCATTTCCTTGAGTCTTTTTAGTTTCAGCTCCTTGAATATTTTGTTCTGTAGGCTCACTACTGGGAGCTATGTTTTCCTCACTATGCTATTCGCTAGGGCTAGCTCGAGGTTGTAGGGTTTTAAGTTGCATAAGATCATCCCATGTTAAAGGGGATACATCCCTAAGAGACCTCTCTATTAAAAACTTAATCAAAGCATGGTGAGTAATAGAATTCTCTTTCCCTTTTTGAGTCTCCTCCACACTAATGCAAAGCATATTATACAAGAAATTTGAAATATTCACAGCAATATTAAGTCTTACACAACTAAGTAGCTTGAAATGATGCGCATGCAAGAGAGAAAATTTTCCTTCACAAGTAAAATAACTGATAATGTGCATCACTAATTTAGGGTATGGTGGAGGCAATGACAACCTGTTACATCCTTGTTTCATGAAATCCAATTGAGGGTCATGTGGTCCAGTAAATTGGGCCCTCGCTGACCTAGCATCATGCATGCTTGGGTAGTGCTCTCTAACTGTAGGTAACCCTGTTACTTCTATGATGTGCTCCTCTACTGCAACTACTGTCAAGCCCCAAAAAGAAGCTTTGCCCTCATTGAATGTCCTAGTAAATTCTACAACCACCTCTTCATCATATTTTGTTAAACTTAAACAATAACCTAGCCATCCACAAGCATTGAATCTTCTCATAGCTTCTACATCAGAGAGCAACACAGTGTGCTCTACCAGCTCTCTCCTTTGAAAATTCCACCCATTTCTTAGCACTTCCTCTTCTACTTTATTTTCTCCCCTTTTTTCTAAATTCAAGCTTCAAACTCTGTGTTATTCCTTAGACTCATCACATTGCTTTACTTTAGGAAACAATTAATTGCCATAACAAATTGTTATGTATAATAATTAAGCTTTGAATGAAGGTAAATCATAAGTTTTTGTAGAAATCCTCCAAAAATAAGGTTCAAATGATGAAAAATTTAAAAATAGGTCACATCATAGCTTGACACAAAAAATCATTCAAAAATAGGGAGTACAATGCCTTACTTTGCATACTTATGGCAACAAATATTCATTAATAAGGGGTAATGCGAAGATCTAGAAAATCATGATGGATAATCAGACATGCCATTGGATGGTATGATCGTCCCCTACCACTTGCTAATTTTAGACAAGTGTCCTCACTTGTCAGATTAGTACGAGTGAGGGATTGGCATACAACGACATTATATATTTCATGCAGTATTAAATATAATTGACAAAATCTGTAGACTTATAAATGAAAGATAATTTGAAAATGTTATACCTATTGAGTTGATTGTTGCACATACCAAAAAGGTGGCAGAAATAATGTTAATGACAACATCTGTTAGCATTTGCAAATTTTATTGAAAACGTGGAAAATTTGATGATGTGGAAAGTGGGTGGATGGAAGATTAAGAAATGAGATGAGGTGGAAGATAAAGATATGAGATGGAAATAAAAAATGAATAGAAAGTGAACTTTATGCAAACATAAAGTTATTATTATGAGCATGCAAACTAAAAACTAATATTGAAGAGCAACAGTCAAAAGATTGACACCTTCGGCTATAGGAAGAGTTGCTTGAGTCGTATTTGAATCTAGCTGTTTCAATTGCTGTAGGAAATTAGATTTTGTTTGTGGCCTTTTATATAACTTGAGTTGGTGACAATTGACTAACAATTTGGAAGGCACTTGATCAATTGTAGTTAGTTGCATAGCTTCGTTCTCAACGACATGATTGATTTCATATGGTCCTACCCATTGTGTCTGTAGCTTCCCTGGCATATCCTTGAAGCGAGAGTCATATAATAATTCCCAATCACCAACTTGAAATTGTTTACCAATAATATGAGAATCATGCCATTATTTCCTTTGTTTTTGTACCATTTTAGTATGTTCCAAAGAGGCTTTACGCATCTCATCCAAAGAGTTAAGATGAAAAAGGCATTCTCTTTGTGCTACAAGAAGGTCAATATCCAATGCCAAGGATGTCCTTAGAGTTTTATGTTCAAATTCAATTGGAAGCATTTCCACCTTTCCATTTAGGAGCTCAAATGGTGTGAATCCTATAGTCATCTTCGAGGTTGTTCTATAAGCCCAAACAACTTCTTGTAATCTACTAGTCCAATCTCGACAATGCAAATGGACAATTTTTGTTAGAATATTTTCTATCTCACAGTTTGTAACCTCTGCTTGTCCATTAGCTTGTGGATGATAAGGACTGAATTTTTGGTGCCTGATGATATACTATTTCATAAATTCTAAGATCAGGTTGGAAGTAAATTGTGCACCTTATTCATTAACAAGCTCTTTGGGAACACCATAGCGAGTAAAAATCTCTTCATACAAGAATTCAACAACTTTTTTATCACAGGCATGCTTCATAGCCTTAACTTCAACACATTTTGTTAGGTAGTTAGTGCATACCAGAATATAGGACTTCACATTGGATGGAGGATCAATTGGACCAATGAAGTCCATTCCCCATATGTCAGATGGTGTGAACACCACTTGAGGATTAAGAGACATTTCATCTATTCTTTTTGGTCGACCCATCCTTTGACATTGGTCACACTTCCTTGTATAGTTTACAACATCCTTATGAAGTGTAGGCCAATAAAAACTAGTTTTCACGATTTTGAAAGCTATCCTTTTGGCTACAAAATGTCCTCCACATGGTTCATTATGACATGCATGTAGAATGTCATATGTCTCATCTTCTCTCACACATCTTCTCATAACTTTATTAGGTCCAGTATAGAACAAAAGATTATCTATCCAAGAGAAATGAAATTTTTTCTCTACAAGCAGCTTTCTTTCCTTATAAGAAAAATGTGCTGGTATCTTATTGGCTGCAATATAGGTAGCAATATTTGCATACCATGTAATTTGAATAGCAATATGAAATAAATGCTCATCCAAAAATGCATCATCTACCAGAGTAGTGTCAGTATCATCATGATGTATTCTTGATAAATAATCAAGTACAACATTGGCTTTCCTAGGCTTATCAACTATGGTAATGTCAAATTCTTGTAACAATAGTAACCATCTTGCTAACCTACCTGTTATAGCAAGTTTGTTATGAGATATTTGATTGCTGCATGATTAGTATGAACATAGATGGAATAACTAGTTATGTAATGCCAAAATTTGTTCAGGGCATAAACTACTGCTAGCAATTCTTTTTCAATCACGGTGTAGTTTAGCTCTCAGCCATGAAGACTCTTACTGATATAATAGATGACATTTTCAAGATTTTAGGATTTGTGTGCTAGGACCGCACCTATGGCATAATTAAAGGCATCTGTATATATGTGAAAAGGTAAATTCCAATCAGGGCCTTGTAAAAATGGGGCTATGGTCAAAATTTTCTTAAGCTGTAGGAAGGCTTCATCACATTCAGATGTCCAACTAAATTCAACTTCTTTTGTAAGTAACTTATACAAAGGACTAGCTATTTTACTGAAATCTTTTATAAAATGCTTGTAATATCTAGCATGTCCTAGAAAGGATCTTACATCTTTTGATTTTGTAGGTATAGGTAATGTTTGAATTACCTCTATCTTAGTTGGGTCCACTTGTATTCTTGCAGTAGATATGAAATGACCAAGTACCACGCCCTCTTGCATGAGCATGAAACACTTTTCACTATTCAGTGCCAAATTATGTTCTTGACATCTCACCAAAACCCTTTCAAGATTCATCATTGCTTCTCCAAAAGTAACTCCAAATGTTGTGAAGTCATCCATGTAGATTTCCATACAATCATGTGATATATCAGCAAAGGTATTGATAATTGCTTGTTGAAATGTTGCAGGAGCATTACATAGACCAAATGGTAAAATAGAATATGCAAAAGTACCCCATGGAAATGTAAATGTGGTTTTATCTTGATCTTTAGGAGCAATACTGATTTGATTATAACTACTATACCCATCTAGAAAGGAGACATACTTCTTTCCAGCTAGTGTATCCATAACTTGGTCTATGAAGGGTAAAGGAAAATGATCCTTTTTAGTAGCCTTATTCAATTCTCTATAATCTACACAAATTCTCCATTTCCCTCCTTTCTTAGGCACTATAACCAGAGGTGATACCCATTTACTATTAGATATAGGATAAATGAAACCAACATCAAGCAATTTCTACAATTCAGTTTTGACTATTTCTCTAAGGCTTGGACTTATCCTTCTCTAAGGTTGACGAAGTGGTAGACAAACTTCATTAATGTATATTCTATGAGTACACAATGTAGGGCTCAATCCTTTCATATCACCATAGTCCCATGCAAAATCCTTCTCATGCCTTTGAAGCAATCCTTTTAACTGTTCCATCTATGTGGATGTTAATTTGGGATTAACATGTAGTTTATGGCCTTTACTCAATTCAATAGTAGTAGTGGATTCTATCATAGCAACTTCAGAGATTGGACTTGCTTCTAATCCACAAGGGAGGAGTGAACAAATAATTTTAGGTTCTTTGAGAAAAGTACAATTCTTATGACATTCCTCACATGTGATTAATTCTAACACAGAGTTTTTAGATACACCTTTCTCTACCACACAAGTTTTAGTGAGGATACTCTGGAGTACTGAATCTTCTTCTTGCAATTTTAGAAAAGACTGTCTATGCAACATCATGAGTTGTACTATAGAATTTAACTCTTCTTATTCATCTCCTAAATCTAGCCAAACAGATGTACTTAAATCTGGTAAGGTTGGGCTGGAGGATATAAATCAAATTGCTTTGTTGCTTAGCCATTTGATATGGTCATGTTCCCTGATCTGCAACTTATATTTGCATCAGATGTGGCTAACCATGGTCTACCTAAGATGATAGGATAACTAGATAGATTGACTTTAGGGGATAAAATGATAAAGTTTGCATGATACTCTAGATAATCTAGGGTCACAACAATATTCTCTATCATCCTATCAGGAGTGACAGTGGAACTATCTACAAGTTGCATAATGGTTGGTGTAGGCCTTAATCCTTCTATTTACAACTTCTTCATAGTATCCTTGGTCATCACATTTATAGTAGTTCCAAGATCTATTAAAGAATTTCTAACAAACTAACCATTTATACTAACATTCACTACTGGACTTCCTGGATCAAAATATTTTGGTGTAATCACTTTTCCTAGCATGATATCAGCCAATTGTCCCACAAAATGGACTATGGTGGGGTCCTTTTTCTTCCTCACCTAGGTTTCTTCAAGCAGGCTTCCTTGATAGCTTTTCCATAGACTAGAATGTCCTTAATAGCTTGAAACAGTGGTATTTGGACATGTATATTTTTTAATTGATCAACAATGTCAAAAGGTTGTTCCTTGGTTTGTTCAAGTTTCTTTTGTATCAGTTGTTCTGGAAAAGGAGGTTCTAATGTTGGTTGAACTGGCATTGTCAAGGTAGCATTAGTTAGTCAACAAGTTCATCAACCAAAGGTTTTGATGCTGTAGGAGAGTTTGGTATTTCAATTATAAGCAGTGGTTTAGGTGCTGGTAAAGTCATTCCAAATCTTAGATGTATATCTGCAACACCTAAAGCATATGCAGGATATTGTTGGGTATCAACACTATACATGGGCTGCTATGGTTGTTGGCTATTCGGATTTGGCTAAGGTTGTGTGGGTAACTATGTTTTCTTTTGAGGTCTAGGATTTGTAGGTGGTGGCATTAAAGTAGGTTGTTAAACTGGAGGGGGTAATTGTGGAGCACTAGTATTTTGGTTAGGCCATTATTGAGATCCCTTCCATTGGTTTGTAGATTGCCAATTCCCTTAGGGTGGTTGCCATTGGTTCTGCTGGTTTTGCCAGTAGTTTTGTTGGTTCTATTGGGTTCTATGGCCATTCGTTATTCTATTGATTAGGCTAGGGTTGTTGGGAGTTCTGATGCCAGTGGGATTGTTGTGGGTTATTTTTCCCAGCATTGTTCCAATTGGATTGATTTTGTGGAGGACCTTGGGTATTACAATTTTTCCATTGACTACCATATGAATTTGAACTTTGCAAGGGGTCCTAAGGCATACTTTAATGTTAGGCCCATGGTCGTAATTGAGCAAAAAGAATATTTGCTCATCATCTCCATCTATCTTGACGTATTTAGTTGGAAGATGCTGGTTCTCCATGCTTGCAACCAATTTCCATTGGCAATCCTTCTTTTGCTTCCAGCAATGAGGACAATACTTAGCTAGTTTTAATTTAGCTTCTGCTTGCTTCTTCTTTGCAGTCATCATATCTAGCTGTGTGGCAACATCGTTAATAATGTCTGTTTTGAAATCTGACAATAGATTAGATATCTCAAGCTTTGAAATGCCTTGATTGATCCCTTTAGTGACTGTAGAATGTGATCCTCAGCCTTTCTTCATAGTTGACCTTGAATAGTTCTGACATATCTTTTTGAGGTCATCTCAAGAAGCTTGATATACATCACCGCCAACCATTAGGTCCAATGCTTCCAAACAGTCATCATTCACCTCTTAAAAAGACTAGCTTTTGTGAGTCTTCAAACAATGTGTGCTGAGGATTCTTTTGCAATTTATATAGATAAAGTGAAACATAGTCTTCCAATGTCTCCTCCTCCTTCTGTGATACCCTAAAGATATCATCCCTTCTTGTACTAGATGCTTTGAAATATTCTTTATACTTCTCCAGGAATAGAGCTTGCATTTCATCCCAAGTTGTGGCTGCATTGGCTCCTAAGCCCATGAAGCATTGTAGAGCTGATTCTTTCAATGTTGCTAGAAATAATTTAAGCTTATGGGCATTAGTGTTGTAGTCAAAACTAAAAAAAAGTATGTCAAACTCAAACAAGAAAGTATCACAATCTTTGGTTGCAAGGCCATAGAACTTTGGAAGAGCAATGGGAGGCATGTTATTGAGATTGACATTGGTTACAAGACTTGGAAGTGGAAATGGAAAAGTAGGTTGTACCATGACTGGTGGTAATGGATTTTAAGGTTGCTGTTGAAAAGGAACATTGGGCACTAGATGATTAACAATTGGTGGATTCAGGGTAGTGTTATCGAGGAAACTGGCCAATACTTCAATGAAAGGTTGGAGACTAGATATATCTATGGGTTCAACTCTTAATGATGATGCTGTGAGAAAAATAGGACTTGCATCTTCAAAAGGTAACCCAACTTCTTCTTCATTCAAATTAATAGATCCTCACAAAAGAAATCTGCCATGTTCATCTCTTTGCCTTCCTCTTCAATGCATGCAATTAAGTTTTTTACACTGGTAAAAAGAACTCAAACTAAAAACTATGACTCAAAAATGCTCCTAGCTTGACACCATCCCTGGCAACAACACCAAAAATGAACCGCCTCACAATAGGTGTATCATAGTCATGCACTAGGCCTTGCTTAGGAATAATATATTCAAACTAAGGACTATTTTCACCACCATGAGGTGCATTTAATCTTATCAACCTAGTGATGTATACTTGAAATGGTTGGCATAGTATTTGCACTAGGTCTCTTAATGAGTCACGAGGCTTATGCTGTAGGAAAGTAAAAATGAAAGGAAAATAATTTACACTACTACTGTAGGAAAGTAAAACACTTAACTCTATGAATATTGGAAATACAATGGAAAAGATAACATATATTCCAACTTGGCTCATCCACTAAAATTGTTCGCACATATGCTGCAGGCACATTCATAGAGTGTGATGCTACAGGAAGGGACTTACTAATTCTACTTAAGATACTACTAATGCTTGAAAATAAATATATTTCCCAAGTGGACCCCCTTGGTTGGCTTCTCTAAACTATTAACACAGGATAGAAGCCAAAGAAAACTATTTCATTCCATTTAGATATTCATTACATAACACAAAACTATAAAACACAACTGTAAAAGTTAATAGTCTGCTCTCAGAAATTTTCTTCTTACTCCTAAAAAAACTTAACACACTAGGGTCAATTCCTACATATATAGGATATCAACACTTTATTCCATAATAGAAAAGTAAATGTCCTAGCTTTAAATCTATAGGAGAGAAAATAGGAAGAACAATTGAAGGCTGGAAGAAGAAATAATAGCTTAAGGCGGGAATAATAAAGTCTTAACATCTACTCACCACAGAGTAAATGTAGAGAAGGAAATGAATCTTCATAGCTCCTCCTTACTCGCTGTCATGTTTTCTAGAACTGTTACAACTTTCTCCACCGTGGTTGCTCCTTAACATTCACTTCTCCTTGAATTGCTGTTGACACCTAACTTTTGAATCCTTCCAATAATCTTTCAATCTTCATTAACAGGTTAGCTATGACACAAATCATGTTTGCAAAAAACATTTATCAAATTAAATTTAAACATAAGAACACACATTTTGATAACTATATGAAATACTACATACTAGATATAATATGAGCAAAAGATGACATAGTTTCTACCCCATAGGTTCATCAAAGGTTCGGTAAACATAGGTCCACAAGTGTTTTAACAAAGACAAACAAAGTATCAACAAAGTATCTTAAACACCAAAAAATAAAGGTAAATTTTAGTCTCATCAACTATGAAGACCTTTGATATCATCAAATTCGGCAAAGCTTAGGGCAAAGGCAATCTCCAACATCGCCTAATTGTGTTCTTTCTTGTTCTTCATATCTTCAGTAGTTAGGGCTCCAATTGGATCAACATGGTCCATAGAGATGGTAGATTGTGCATGATCTCCAAGTCCTCCAAGGTGTAGCTTCATCAAACGATTCCATGTAGGAAAGTTATATCTATTGAACTTTGGTACTTCTCTTTTAGACATCTCAATCTTTATGCTTTTAGTACCTTGAAATTAGTCCTCTTAAGAAATTGACCCTGATACCAATTGTTGGAATACTTTAGAATAACTTGGGGGGGTGAATCAGATATCCATGTTTTAGATGTATAAATAAAAATTTTCACAACTTAGTGAACCCATAAAACATTGATACCCATGCATGCATCCATTATACAATCACCAAAACTTGTATGTTACTATCAAATCAACTTGCAGAAATGTAAAGCATGAAACATAACATATTCATCAACACACTTGACATAATGATTTACATGGAAACCCAATTTGGGAAAAACCACCAGTAACATGCTACTCCTTTTCACTCTTCTAAATTGATGCCCTGTGAAAGTCCAACCTTGTTAAAAGTTACAATACACACTGTTAAATGTGACCCAATTAAGGGATTTCAATCACCCTATTAGAAGTGAGCCTTGTTAGAGGACTTTAGGCCATTCATTTGGAATACCACTTGGTTAAAGGATTTACAAATGATTGTTAGGTCAACCTTAATCCAAAAGATTTACCCTAGACTGATACAATTGTTAGAGAATAAAAGTATAGCTTTGATCTGATACAACTTACAACTTCTCTTGTAGATTTTAGATATCTATTCAGTCCTCAATTCTTCTTGGCCTTCATGCTTTGCAACTCTGATAGCTTGTTTCACCCTTCAAGCACTTATCTCCTTAAGCCTTCTTGCTTAACATGCCATTGTAGATTCTCCTCTTGGGTCGCTTGATGAAGCAAAACCCTTAACTCCTTCTCTTCCTTAGGTTCTCTCACATGACAACTTTTGCTTCATGACTAGACATTCCTATAATTAGGAAATTAGGATATTTTCTTGCTTATTTTTCATCATCAAAATTAGGGTTTAGATGGATTAGGTAGGCTACAATGTATTTACCCCATATCTTGTATCTCTTCTAGAAATTTCTCCTATAATCCATTTAAATTTGTCTCAAAAATGGTTTACATCAAATTTTGTGCCATCAGCTCATCAACCTTATCTTCCTTCTGGTTCAAAAGCTCCTTGTCAACTTAGATTTGGCAAATTTTTTATCTTTAACATAATGCAGCAGCTCGACATTATCAACCTTTTGATGCTCAACACATATTGCATTGCTTGACATTAGCTATAAAATCACCTGACATCAACTAAACTTTACTCAGTATCAATTGTCTTGCTTGGCATTCACTAGAGTTTGCTTTAACTTGGCTCCAATTGATTTTTTTCTTGGCTTGCACTAACTTTTCTTGGCACCTACTATCCACTTGGTCGAGCTTGGCAGACAAACTTTATGTAACTTGTTCTTCTAAACTTTCTTAGTATAGCCAACATTTGTAACCTTAAGTAGATTATCAATACATCACGTCATCATTGTCTTAACTGATCCTTTTACTTCATTACATAATCATAACTCAACCTATCCTCTAGCTTCTTTTGTTACATCTTATTAATCAAATCCTCTTCATCAATCAACTAAGTGATAGTACTTGAATCTTACAAGCAGTTGTCTTACCAGCAAATAGCAGATTTGACATCAATGACAAAACAATGAGTGAAACACATAGTCTTCTTCAACAATCTCCCTCTTTCAATAATCTCTATTCAACAATGATCTTTTCAATTAGATTTCAACATATTTAATTCTTCATTTTTTCTTTCTATACATATTTCCTCCTATGGTTGTTTAAGCGTAGTTGATTCCTACAATTTATTTTTCCTTTCTCTTCCATATGTTTTCTACTTTAGTATATTATTTTCATATGATTTATCTCATTCACTTTAGGTGTTATCATGCTCACTTTGGTTTCCCATGTCGCCTTGTTACATCTCATTGTATATTTGTTATACATTTATATGCTTACTATGATGCTCAAATATTACTAGGTGCAAATCAATGTAAACTAAAACTCTTACTTAGAGATGTGGTACCATGTTAGGGAACCCAAGAGAAATTAACCTAAATAGGCTACTAAGTTATCAAACATTTTTTTCTTAAGATTTTATGCAACATAAAGATAATAATGCATAAGAAATATAATATTTCACATCACATTTACATAAACCAATATAAATATAATTTTTGTTTCTCCAGGGTTCCTTCAAGTTAAATCACATTTATGAAAGTTTTATTAATTATATTTAATCTTGAATACAATGTCCATATCCATAATGAAATGCTTGATACAAGATGCCATAAAAATAATAGATAAAGAATATACAATACCACAAAGTACATCCAAACACATAATATCCATTATACGTGTCATAGGATATGTAATGATAAACTAAATAGAATACATTACAATACATCATCCCATAACGACCTCAAGATACAAATACACAATACACAAATACATAGATACATAAACTGAATATGCAGAATGTATCAAAGAGATGAGAATGAGAATGGTACAACTGCAACAATAAAACTGTTGGACTAGCTTTCAATATTGTCCTTCAGGATTTGTGGCATGGCTTAACTGCCCCCTGTGTTCTATAAGTCTTCTGGTTGTATTAGACATTGAAAGGTCGATCTTTTAGTGCAAGAACAACGCTAGTTTGTAACAAGTGGTATTAGAGCTTGGTCACAGGTTTCAATATCCTTAGACAAAAATGATGAGGGGGGATTGTAGGATTAACAACCAACCTTCCCCTTCAGGATTTGTGACATGGCTTAACTACCTCATGTGTTCTATACATCTAGTGGTTGTGTTAGGCTTTGACAAGTCGGTCTTTTGGTGAAATGAGAACTCTAGCTTGTAACATAAACATCTAACATTGGTGCAAGTATGTGGAGACCCCAATGGTAAGAGAGTCACTACCTCTCAACTTCATGGTAACCTAATCAGGCCTACTCCATTGTGTTGGGGAGATAACATTTGATCTACACATGGATAATCATACCACAACAGACAATGACCATTAATTTGACATTGGAATTTCCAAAATTTAAATTCTATTTTAGTTGACTTAATCTTGCCTATTTCACTAGATGTAATTTGAGCAGACATTGGCATTATTATTTTTTACTTGTACTTAAAGGCATAAAATATACATACATTCATCATTGAATATAAAAGAGATATCATATACATTTAAGGAGCATTCATTCCAGTAATTTCTTAATTTATTAATCCAAGTCATCATTGCAGATCATTTGCTTGACATAATATTGTTATAATATAGAGATCAAGTGTACAAATCATGAATTAAATTGATAATTATAGAAATGATCTAATATCTACAACTTTAATTTCCTACATAATTTACCAATCATTTAAATCTAAAGGTCAAGTACATATGTGTTCTAGTATAAAAACTATGTTAAGGAATATAAATGAATTTATCTTTAAGAATAGTAGTCTTTGATAAATACATTAAATACACTAAACTAATTAATGTGAATTAATTTATATTAAATTATAGACATATTTGACCTAAGATAAATAATTTGTAAAAATATTCCTCTATTCCTTAAAATCTTTCCTACTCACAATTTTCCATTCGACGTGATACTCTCTTAGGAAGAGTCAGATTGCTTGCATAAATACAGAAATACGTGCACACAGACATCAAATTTATACCAAATCAGCTTGAATTACCAAGCAACTAAACTTACATTATATACAAGGAAATAATGGCGTGTATTAAAGGCAATGCATTTCGTGTAAAAAATTATTGGGCGAAGCATGCAACAACAACATCAAGTCTTATTTGCTTTTGACTTTGAACAAAAATATTTATTTATTTGAAATATTGTTAAAAATAGTATTAGCTAAAATCTACACAGTCAATATCTTAAATTAGTTATATGATTTATTTTATCAAAAATCATTTATGTAATTTTTGTTATTATAACATTTTTTTAATGAATGTTTATTAGTTTAAATTATTTAAATATATTTTTTAATTAATTGGTTTAATTTTTATCTAATATTTTAACATTTTAATAATAATATTATTATTCAGTAAACTATCGTAGAGAGAAACCCTTTGGAGACTTCAATCTCAGTTGTAGGAACTACAGGAAAGAAGCCCCACCATTTAAACAAAGGCACAAGTTCTTTCATAATAATAATAATATTATAATGGTTATGATTAGATGTTAAAGTGTCTAAATGATGATTTGAGTTTGATTCTGTATGAATCCTTGGACTAGTTTTATTGTGTTTGTATCTCAAAAGATAGTGTCAATGTGTTAATCTCTATACCTATATTTGTGTTTTACTTTATGTTAGTGTTTGTGATGAATATCTAGTAAACAAGTGCAAGTTGTGCTCTAGACTTACATTTGGAGATCAATGTAATTTAATCAAAGATCAATATAATTATACTAATATTTTTTAATTATTGTTAATGACCATGAAAAGAGTTTAATACTTTGGGCTACTAGTGATTGGCTCACAAAGTGCCTACCAAGTATCAAGTCTTTCTGAGTGATTTTGGCAACGTGGATGCCCCTTAGTCTTTGGATCAAGCATGAGTGGGTTCGTATCAAAATTTTAAAACATTTTTGTGGTGGCCTTCACTGGTGGTATCTTGCAGGGTTTGTGCCTCTCTGGGTTGCCTTGTAGGTCTAAACCCTCCATAAAAAGAAAGAGTTTGGTTTAATTATATTAATTTTTAAAAATTAGATAGTTTTGTGACAAACTTTTATTATATCAATATGATCTTAACCATCTCATGTAATAAAAAGCTTGTGAGAAAACTAGCATTATTACCAAAGGCCCAACAAAGAAATAACCTATCTAGTTTTACGCAGTAGCTAATTTTTCTTAATATAGGAGCAGAGGGTCATTGAATATGAGCATTTAATCTTATTAAGAAAGCTTTTCTCTTCATATTTTTAAATTATAGTTAACTCTTTTGAATAGAAATCTATAGAGCCTTTAGTAGAAGACTTAAGAAACAACCCTAAAACCTTTAAATGGAGAGGGTTCTCAACCTTGGAATTGGATGAAGGTATGGTTTTCTAACATTTTTTCTTTGGAGCCTACAACCTTCTATACCCTTTAAACAAGAACACTTTTATCTAGAGAAGATGAAGAGTTAAACATATTTAAAAGATGATATGAAGTAATAAATTGCTAGCTTAATGTAAGGATTGCATTTCTCACAAGCATACCACATAAGAAAATAATATCATAAAGGGTTCATACACTCTACTGTATCACCATGGTGAGTCCTAGTGATCTTTGTAAACAAGGATAGTACCTTACAATTGTCTATTGATTATAGGATGCTTAATAAAGTCACCATATGATAAAGGGTGCTCCCCTTAGTACCACAACACATAATTGAAATAGAGAAACAACAAAATTTGAATATGGGCTTCTTATTATTGCCACAAATGCAAAGTTGCAGAATTACAATATGAAAACCCACATGGGAACCTTCCTTACACTTTATATTATATTATATTATTACACTTTATTAGATAGGATCACTCAAGAGAAATTATAAACTACATTTTTAGAGGAGTCCACTTTTGGAGACGATAGCTAGCAAACCATTGACCCGATAGACTATTATAACTCCTTTTCAGAATCCTTGACTTAAATATCTATGATGGTTGATTGCACATGCATATATGAGTTGAGGTTTCACCTTGTTTCAGACCCATTTAGACCTTTATTGCTAGACCCAAAGTTTGGATAGCCAAATTTTATACCAAAAATATGCAATAACTACACTAATACATATGATATGACAATAAAACTCGTCTAGAAGGATGATATGTCCAAGATGAACCCCCACATATAAGATTAGAATAATCTAAGCATATAATACCAACTTACTAAAATTAGCAAGATCCTACAAATAACAACTTTGCATAGGAATAACCCTTATTTGAAACACAAAAATGGAAAACTGGAAGTAGATTTTTTTGGGTAATGCTTGAGATTGCCCTTAGACCCAGGATGCTCCTACATCAGACACTTGCGGTAATTTAAGAAGTAACCCTATCATGTCTCAAGTAGTAAAAGGAATACAAAGGTGGTCAACCTCCTCCTATGCTAACCATAATGAATCCTCCACTGGCCTTCCTTTCCATTTGACTAGCTTCTTCCAAAATTACTATCTAATATCCCCTCAATCTCCTTTGTAGCTAAATTAGATGTTAGAATACTCCACTGTGCTTCTATAAATTCATCTCCATCACCTCCTTCATAATATTCTGTGAAATCTAAAATGTTGAATACTAGGGAAATATTTAGTTCAACTGATAACTCTACATCATAGGCATTTCTAGAATTGTGCATTTTTAGTATTTTGCATAGTCCAAACTTCTTCATTTTCACCTTATTATATGTATCCACTAGAAATCTTTCCTTCCTCAAATGAACCATGACTTCATCTCTAATATGAAATTCCTTATACCTCATTTTCCAATCTTCCTTAGCTGTATACTGTGTATTAATCCTTGTAATGTGTTTCCTTTCCTCCTCATGGATGTTCTTCAAATGCTCAACCAAATCTTTTGCTTCAACACTACTTATCTCTCCTTTATCCAATTGCCTCAAATCAGAAGCATTTCTGGGACTTCTCCCATATACAATCTAGAATGGTGATTTATCAGTACTCCTATTGACATAATTATTGTATACAAATTTTTCCTATGGTAAAATTAGATCCCAACCTTTTGGCTTATCCCAGAGAAAGCATTTTAGTAAATTCTCCAAATTATGGTTCACCACCTCTACTTGTCCATCAGTTTTTGGATGATGTGATAAACTAAAATTTAAATTTGTCTTCGATTTCTTCCATAAAGTATGCCATAAATACCTTAAAAAATTTCTATCTACACTAGAAACTATGCTCTTTGGTAGACCATGTAGTCCCACCACTTCTCTAAAAAATAACTCAGCCACATGAACAAAAACACTAGTCTTCTTGCTGCGAATGAAATGTACCAGTTTTAAAAATATTTCAACTACCAAAAATATTGATTCATGCCCTCATTGTGTCCATGTAAACAAATAACAAAATCTATACTAATACCTTTCCATGGCTTCTCATGTATAGGTAATGGCTAATATAACCCTGCATTTTTCTTCACTCCTTTCACCATCTGACATACTCAGTAACTGTGCATAAACTTCTTGACATCTTGTTGCAATTGTCTCCAATAATAATTCTCAACAACTTAACAAATGATTTTATCTCTATAAAAGTGTCCAACCAATCCTCTACTATGCTTCTTCTTGATGAGATTCCTTCTCATAGAACTTTAGGAAATGCATAACTGACTTCCCTTTAACAACATAACATCTTGGATTATGAAATTTAGCCACTTTGTCTTTTCAAGTGTAATAGGTTTTGTACAAGCTTTCCAAGATTCACCAAAACCAGGATCCTTCGGATATAAATTCTTAAGTTCCTTGAACCCAACCCCCTCAATCTACATCTCTATTAGCAATTTTTTTCTTCTACTAAGATCGTATGCAACTTTGTTACACTTCTCACTCCTATGTTTCAAAACAAATGTATAAGTCTGCAAAAACCAAAGCATTTCACATGTTTTTGGTTCATTTTTTCTTGACTATTCAAATATTGCAAAGTTTGATGATTAGTCTAAAAAAAAACCACCTTAGCAAGAAGATAATCTCCACTTCTTCAATGCATAAACTATAGCATAAAATACCTAATTAAAAAAAAAAAAAAATCTTTTGGCATCATTCAGTTTCTCATTGAAATAAGTAACATTTCTA
Source organism: Cupressus sempervirens (assembly GCA_028749045.1). Classification (NCBI taxonomy): domain Eukaryota; kingdom Viridiplantae; phylum Streptophyta; class Pinopsida; order Cupressales; family Cupressaceae; genus Cupressus; species Cupressus sempervirens. Next base: position 192,569,467 of record CM053783.1, on the reverse strand, counting down.
CCTTCTTGGATCAAAACAACTCCTATTGTAGTACCACTAGCATCACAATCTAATTGGAACAACTTATTAAAATATGGAAGTGCTAAAAGAGGTTGCTCTATAACATTCTATTTCAATATATTAAAACTCTTATCTTCTCGTATTATCCACTTAAATTCTTTCTTATCCCCTCTCATTATTTTTGTCAAAGGTCCACAAATACTGCTAAAACCTTTGATAATTTTTTTGTAAAAAAAAGCCAGTGCATAAAATGATATTACATCTATTTCACTCCTTGGAGTAGGCCATTTGAGGACAACCTTCAATTTCTTAGGGTCCATTTTCACACCTTCTACTGATACGATAGATCTCAAGTATGCATGTTCCTCCATAAATCTACACTTCTTTAAATTTATCAACTTTTCCTCCCTCAACTTATCAAACAACTTATGAATGTGCATCAAATGCTCCTCAAATGTCTTACTAAAGATCAAAACATCACTTGGTAAACAACGAAAAACTTACCTAGAAACTCCTTCAGTACCTCATTTATGAGGCTCATGAAAGTTCTCAGTACATTGGTTAGCCCAAAAGGCATGACTAACCAATCATACAATCCTTCTCTTATTTTGAAGGAAGTCTTATCTCCTTCTCTTATGCAAATCTAATGGTTGTAATCACCAAGAAAAGGTCATCTAGATTATGAGCTCCCTTTCTAGCACTTAATTTTCTTATTTTATCGATTGTTTATCCTTGATCAGATCATCACTTTGATATTTGTTCAATTATAACCTATGGTTTGGCCACCTTATCCTAAGTTTTTTATTTAATTGAAAGAACTTTCTCCCTTTTAATTAAATAAAATTCCCAAATTCCCACTTATCCTAAGTGTGTACATGAAAAGCCATTTTCCTATTTTAAAAATAAAATAAAAGATATTTTTGTCTACACATGAGGGACACACTTTCCAAGGTGGGTGGAATTTGTATTCTCCTTCACACATATTTTTCCTCTTAAAAATATTCATTGATCTTTCTTAGGTGAGATTCTTGTACACATGGATCACTCAAGGCTTACTATCGACCCTTGATTTTGCCACTTAATCTCTACCATCCATTTCTCTTTAAAAAGAGGCCCTTTCCTCACTCTCTCATATACCATTCTAGTTTTTTCTAATATTATGTTTTAGGTTTTATTATATCTTTTGGAGTACTTGGAGAATTCTTGTATTCTCACACTCTTAGCTTAGTCTTCATTCTACTTGCATCATAGTATACCTTTTAGCTAAGTTTCCTTTACACCCTAGCTTAGCACACATAGCTTAACTAGGAGGATCTTGTAACTCTCTTTGTTAGCTCTTGAATTTTATTTAGAATAGCTTTCATTTGCATTACATCTATTAGTGATTCTTGGATGTTGGCATTCTTGCATCTACTCTTTGAATCTTCCATTCTATAGTGCACCTTGCAAGGATTGCATAGCTAGGCTCATTTGAGAGCCACCATCTCATAGATCTTGTATGTCATAGATAGGAAGGCATAAACCACCTTTTGGGATGCTCTTCATGATGGGTATTCTCAAGTGTAATTGTTTATATAAGTGTACTCTATATTTCGATATACATTTTTGGAACCCACAGTGGGGTAGGACATCATTGTTGGAAATGGAAAGGAGTAATTGAGAGGGGAGGGGTGAATTAGTTATTACAAAAAAAATTCCAAAAGTCCCTTTAATATGTCAATACAATATAAAACCAATAACTTTTTGTAACTTGGTTAACAATGAATATTCTATTGTAACTTGGTGAACATTGAATATACTACTGTCACTCGGTTAGCTCAGAGATCTTAAGATATTAATGTGATTAGCCTTTATTAACTTATTTGTAGAAACATAAAGAAAATAACATGAACAAAAGAGATACCAATATTTAATGTGGAAACCCAATTTGGGAAATCACCAATTGCAACTAGCTATTATTTTTCACTCTTATGAAGTGAGCGCTATTAGGAGCCAACCCTATGAAAGATTACAAAACACATTGTTAGGTGTGACCTTGTTAAAGAATTTAATTAACCCTATTAGGAGTGGCCTTTTTAGAGGTCTTTAGGCTCTTAAATCTAGAAAAGCCACCTTGTTAGAGGATTTACCAAATAGTTGTTAGACAAACTCCATTAGGAGATTTGATTCATCACTACAATTATTAGAGAGTAACAATGACTTGACTTGAATGCTGATGTAACTATCTTTGTTGATTTTAGATCTCTAGTCTAACTTGATTACTTGATCCTCTTTGATCAGAATGTTCTTTGTAGCTTGTTGAACTTGGATATTCTATCCTCTTGTAGATATCCTTCTAATTCACTTCCTTAATTCATCTTCTTCAATCCCATGCTTTCTTTTTTCATTCCTCAACTTGACCTTATATGAATAATATTGTCAATTTGGCTTGAATGTACTTTTAATCAAACAATTTTCATCCCTTGAGTTGGCTAACATTAGCCAATAAATCTATTAGACTCAATATATTGTCAGTTGGCTAATATAGAATTGAGTACTCGGTCAACTCAGAGAAACTCTTCATTAACCAACCCAACTCGGTCAACATAGGATCTATGATAACTTTCCTTTGATAACCAAGTGAAATTGGTCAACATAGGATCCATGCTAACTTTTCTTTGCTAACTAAGTGAACTTAGTTAACACAAGATCTTCCTTCGATGCTTGAGTGAGCTTGGAAAGAACTAACTTTGAACTTGGTTATAACCAGAAGGCTTGACATATACAAGAAACTATCTTTAATGCCTGTGTGAGCTCGACAACTACTAACTTTCTTGGTAAGGCTTGACATTTTGTGTAACATCAAAGACAACATACAATTGAATAATTATTTTTAACTATCTCCCTCTTTGGCATTGATGGCAACACAAAATGTCATAATATAATGAAATATTAGAGAAAAATAGAAGTATAGATAATATCATTAGTTTGATTCTAATTCTCGTCCATGAGAACTCTCCCTATCAGTGAGAACTCCCTTTGAAATCAATCTCTTCCTTTGGAATAATTCTCTAATTTCTCTAATTGTAATTTCTCCCTCTGACAATAAACTCTCCTTCTTTATTGATACAAATTTTCTCTGTTATGACAACAACCTCTCCCTCTTTGACATTTCATGCTAAAGAGAACAATCACTATATTTTCCATGTACCTAATGTATTCATTCATATGCAATCTACTCTAACAAAACTGCATCAACTTGACTAATCTTCAAAATGCTTGGTTGATGCATCACTAAACATTGTTTAGTGAGCTTTAGATAGGGTAATGAGCCCTAGGTTACCTCTTAGATACAAAAATGCATCCTTTTGTAATGACTTGGTGAAGATATTTGGAGTTTTTTCCCTTTGTATTCACATATTCCAATCTCACCTCTTTTTCTTGCACTAATTCTCTCAAAAATGATACTTTATTACAATGTGCTTTGTCTTGGTATACATCACTAGGTTCTTCAATATTTTAATTTCACTAGTGTTATCATAGAAGATAACTATTGGATCCTTGATTTCTTCCTTCTTACCTGACAATAGGTGTCTGAACCAAATGATGTTGGAACAATTAACTGCTACTACAACATATTTTGTTTCTATTGTAGACTAAGATATGCAATTTTGTTTCTTCCTTGTCCAAGACACTAGCCTCTTTCCAAGAAAGAATTCTCCACCACTAGTGATTTTCTTGTCATCATTACTTCCTACCCAATCAACATTAGTGAAGGCTTTCAATTCAAAGTTTCCTCCTTTCTTATACCACAAACCATAATATTCAATTCCTTTTAGATACCTCATAATTATTTTTATTGCCATCATATGAATTTCCTATGGATTAGCAAAGAATCTTGCCACCATACAAACTACGAGTGCAATATCAAGTCTTGTGTGTACCACATACTGAAGTTTTCCAATCATTAATCTATATGTAGTCTCACCTACCTCTTTGGAATCATCATTTTTGGAAAGCTTTTGTCCAGTAGACATAGTTGTTCCAACTCGTTTGGAATCCTCCATTCCACATTTATTCAATATTTCCTCTATCTACAACTTGGCTTCTTCTAAATAAGATTTGATTAGAACTGTTTCTAACTTGGGTTGCACTAGCTTCAACTCAGCCTCCTCTATCTAAGACATAGTTCACATTGTCTGTGACTCAGGTTCCTTTTCTTCTAGTTACAACTCATGTTGCACTAACTATTGCTCAATTTTCTCTGGTTGCAACTCAGTTTGTACTATATACTTGGTTTCCTCTATCTAAGCTAGAAAACATGTAGTTGCAGTGAAATCTAGATAAAAAAAATTATCTATTGTCTAATTTCTAGTCCTAACTAGATTTTATTTCCCATCCACTAGCTTGGCCTTGACATTCATGAATTCTACCTTGAATTCAATGTTGTTCACTATGTCACACTAAGTAGATTGTGTTTCAGTCCTTACCCCTAGTAAGCATTGTCACACCTAAGTTCATCAGTCAATATAATGCAACCTTTTCCTTTTACATAACAAGGTTCATCATTTCCAAATCTAACATTCCCACCATCATAGTATTCCAAGTCCTCAAATTCAGATTTATCATCATTTATGTGGTGAGAACAACCACTATCAATAATCCATGTGTCATTTTTGCTAATATGAGAAATGAGGGCCATCTTATCATTTTCATTATCTAATTCATCTTTTACAACAATGTAAACCATTTCATCTTCATCACTACTATCAGAGTCTTTAGCCATGTAAAAAGATTTCTTATTTCTTTCCTTTGAACTTGTCATGCTCATTTTCTTCATTTCCTTCTTTGTTTGGACACCTTGCAGCAATGTGACCAACTTCTTCACAAGAAAAATAGATTAAAGGTATTTTACCTTTGTACTTTCCTTTGTCTTTAGGGAATCTTCTTGCAAGCATGGATTCAATGACTTCAAGGTCATCTTTAGAATTGTCTTCATCTTCACTATCAGTCTTTTTGCTTTTCAATCTTCCACCTTTTATGTTGAGTGATAGTTTAGCTTGAAATGAAGACTCAATGCTACTAGAGTTAGAAACATAGTTGTTAAAGTTATCTAACCGGAAGGCTATCAACCTTCCCACTAGTGCATCCAAAGTTATATCATTTTGAGGGTTACATCTCATTTCTTGAATAACTGAAACTCTAATTGCATAAAAAGGAAGAAGAGTATTGAGTATCTTGCTGACCACTATCACATCATCTATTTTTCCTCCTAAGTTTCTGATTGCACTTATACTTGCTTTGATTCTTTCACTCTATTGTGCAATTTTTTCATCTTCTCTAATCTTTAACTGATCAAATTGACCTCTTAGACTTTTGGCCTTAGCTCTCCTCACATTGTCATCTCCTCCACAGATATCTTTCAGCTTGTTCCACGTTTCATGAGCAATAGACAATCTTTAACTTCATCAAATTCAACATAATTGAGAGTAGAGGCAATGTCAATCATTATTATGTTGTGATTCTTCTTTTCCACAATTTTATCCATAGAAAAAGGTCCAATATGTGCCACATATTTTTAATCCAGATATTTTAGGCCTGTGTCTCCAATGGTTGCCAAATGTTGCTTCATGAGTTCCTGCCATGCTTAGTAAGTTATCTATGTTCATTTTAGGAATCTGCCTTCTATAAGACATCTTGATCTTTAGCTTAGATCCTTGAAACCTTATCTATAAGAACCGATAGCTCTGATACCAATTGTTGAAAATGAAAATGAGTTTCTAAGAGGAGGAGGGGTAAATCAATTACTACAAAACAAATCCAAAAGTCCCTTTAACATGTCAACAAAATATAAAACCAATAACTTGTTGTAACTCAGTTAACACTGAATTTTTTTTGTAACTTAGTTAATGCTGAATATAGTGTTGTTACTTAATTAGCATAGAGATCTTAAGATCTTAATGTTATTAGCCTTTATTATCTTAGTTGCAGAAACATAAAGAAAATAACATGAACACAAGAGACACCAAGATTTAACAAAGAAACCAAATTTGGAAAAACCACCAATTGCGACTAGTTACTATTTTCACTCTTCTAAAGTGAGCCCTATTAGGAACCAACCCTATTAGTGGTTACAAAACACATTGTTAGGTATGACTCTAGTAAAGGATTTAATTCACCCTATTAGGAGTGGCCTTGTTAGAGGTCTTTAGACACTTCAATCTAGAAATGCCACCTTGTTAGATGATTTAGGTCAAATAGTTGTTAGGCTAACTTTGTTAGGAGATTTGATTCACTACTAAAATTATTAGAGAGTAACAATGAGTTGACCTAATTGTTGATGCAACTATCTTTGTTGATTTCAGATCTTTGTTCTAGCTTGATTACTTGATCCTATTTGATTAGAATGTTAATTGTAGCTTAGTTAACTTGGATACTCTATCCTCTTGCAAATATCCTTCTAATTTTCTTCCTTAATTCATCTTCTTCAATCCCATGCTTTCTTTTTTCAATCCCTAACTTGACCTTATACTTATATGAATAATATTGTCAAGTTGGCTTGAATATACTTTTAATCAAACAATTTTCATCCCTTACGTCAGCTAATATTAGCCAATAAATCTATTAGACTCAATATGTTATCAATCAATTAATATAGAATTGAGTACTCGATCAACTCACAAAAACTCTTTGTTAATAGACCCAACTCAATCAACATAGGATCCATGCCAAATTTCCTTGGTAACCGAGTGAACTCAATCAACATAGGATCCATGCTAACTTTTCTTTGGTAACAGAGTGAACTCGATTAACATAGGATTTTCCTTTGATTGTCGAGTGAGCTCTAAGAGAACTAACTCCAAAATTGGCTATAACTAGAACACTCAGCATACATAGGAAAATGTCTTCAATGCTCGAGTGAGATTGACAATCACTAACTTTCTCGGTAAGGCTTGACATTTTGTGCAACATTAAAGACAACATACAATTGAATAATTATTTTCAAAAATCATTATTTAGCTCCATTTTTCTCTTTTTTCTCACATTTTACATCTATGGGTTTAGATTCTATTTTCACAACCAAAAATAGCATATGATACTTTCTATGAAGGGATACAATACAAGGTCAGTTTCGTTATCATACTAGTATTCATTATTCTGTCATTCTATTATTGGGAAAGTATAATATTGTCAAATACAAAGTATCATTTTGGGCATAAGTATCTCCCTAACATACTAGGAAGTATCGTACAATATTGGATTGACTTGTAATATCATTCTACCTATTTCAGTTTCTCAAATCGGGTTTTAGATTACATTTTTTATTTCCAAGCTTTCATATTTTAGTTTATTAGCTTTCTAATAGGTCCTAATAGTGGTCTTATTTAATATTTCATTGAGAATTTTGATGCCCTAAACATTGTTTTTTTTAGGGGTCTATATTGCTTGCTTGCTTTGCTAAGGAAAATTGCAAAACTGAAAAAAGGGCTACTGACATTATTGTAGGGTTGCCCAAAAAAAATTGTGTGTCTTCATTTTATTTCAATTGTGGCATATACTCTTTATTTTATTTTCATAGGCACATAAAACCCATTATTAAGTGTTTCATTATTGATAGGAGAGTATGCTCTTCACTTTCTTGGTGAATCAAATATCTTGACTCATCATTGGTTTATGAAAGTGGATGGTATATTCTACTATTTAGTGGTCTTAATTAATTTGCTTGGTTTTTTTTTGGGAAGCATTGGGGAATAGGAGAGTATGCTCTTCACCTTCTTAGTGAATCATAAATCTTGACCTCCTTCATGTGGATCCATTCTGTTCAATCTCACTTGTGAGATTTTACCTTTGGACGACCTGCTATTGGTGAAAAGATACCAATAGAAAAAACCCAAAGTGGGAACAAGTAAAGCCCAGCTAATCTAACCCAGTATAATAAAAACCTCTTGAAAAATGGAAAGCCTTGGGGAGGCATAACACTTGACTTCAATTTCTGAGGGTACTTGTGGGATTGAGACAATGAGGGAATCACTAGGTGGGTATGCTTAAGTACTCTTGTGGTCATGAGGCCTCAATCTTGTATTGGGTATAAGAGGAGTGTTATGACCAAAACCCTTACTACATACCTTGGGACTTAGAGGCCACCCTATTTTTCCTCTAAATATCTTGGTGCAAGGATTGATCCTAGTGGACTACCCAGATCACCCCATGATTTGACTCACCATATGTGTTTCTTTAGATGTGAGTAACCCATCTATGATAAAGCCAATATCTATTGTGGGAAACTACTTTGTGTGAGGCAAGGGGGCATCAAGTTGTGGGCTAAGGTCAATATTGAGTTATAATCTATGTCCTTTAGGTAAATATTTCTCCAATGTGTCTTTGAATGTGTTAGACCCATGCAAATATTTTGAACATACATAAATAGTAGCATTTGTAGGGAATTTTTCTTTCAAAACCCTCTTAAGTGTTTGTATTAGAAAGGTTTCTTTATCTCTTTTCCAATTGCTTGAAGGAATCTTTTTTTGCCATAATTGCTTTCAAAATTTCTACCTTGTTGTTAAAATATGAAATAAACTCTGCTATCATGGTCACATTACATAAATTGGTCAAAAAACTTAGTCAAAACATAGGTCTTTTAGGTACAAAGTCGCTAAAACTATCTCTACAGGTTCATCATCATAGTGTCTTATTGAGAAATATCATATGATACTAGAAAGTATCATTTTTACATATAGATTATATCATACTTTTGTACTATACTCTATCATACTATCATACAGAAACCATCATACTACCTAAAAGTATTGTACAAAATTCCTTGTTGTCCTTCTATCATTCTACTTCTCAGATTATTTCATCTTATCGTTGTGCTTTCTTTGTTTAACCTTAATTATGTATTTGGCTGACTTAGGGGTGTATACACTTGATCACGCTACATCCTTGGTCTAAAATATGTATTTTTGGCTCTGTTCTAGGCTGAAAATAATCACCTTGGCTCATTGAATACATACTTAACTTGAAGGATTGTTCACTTTTCATTTCTGCTTATTCTATCCACTTTTCTATTTGGCTTCTTTCCTAGCTACCAACTCAAGTCCCTAGTGTCATAAGTTACTTGGATAGTTTTGAAAGGTCACTCTCATCTCTACCCCTCTTTGAAAGGTGAACATCTTGATCTTATAATTTTGGATTCCAAGTATTTTGTGTTATTTTAGAAAGCTAAAAACTAGCTATTACATGTCAGTTACCACTAAGTTTCAACTAGGTCAAGGAATTCATCCTTCTTTTAGCTTTGAAAATTTTCCCTCTCCAACTAGGTATCCATGTAAGCAACATCTTGAGGCTGAACCTATATTTGTCAAAGGTAGCTCCTTTGATACTCCATTTGATTCCCCTAGGTCTAAAAATGACATTTCTTTCACAATGAATCAAGAAGATAGAAACTAACACTTAGATATATTCTTTTCATTTAAATACAAACAAAGAGAAAGGGGGAAGAAATCTTACCAAGACAAAAAAGCAAGACAAGTGATTGCTAAGATGAATGCTCATATGTATGAGGAAAAAATGCCCATAATGCTAATGCTCATGGCTTTGAAAACCATGACATGAATAACTTTGTGAACCAAAATGCTAATGTTGCTTATAGAAATCCCTTTGAAAACTTTGTAAACTTTGGAACAATGGAAATAAAACCCTTCAAAGGACCCCAAGGTCACATCTTTAGGGAAACATGTCTCCACCTAGACCTTCCCAACATGGAAAACCTTCACAACATGGGAATGAGGTAGATAATGAGATTACTAGAAGATACCTCATTAGATTTCAACAAGAAAGTTACCTTCAAAGACTTTATGCTTAAGGCTTTAGAGAAAAATGGGGATCACTATTTCACATACATGACTTCTAGAGGATGGAAGTTACCCCATGAATTTGATGTCCAAATGCTCATTTAAAAGAGAGAACCTACCACAAATGACATCTTGAAGAAACAAGTCCAAGACTTACAAAATCATTTGCATGCATGCAAAAAGAAAAAGAAAAGACTAAATCTCTATTCATTAAGTCTATGTGGATGCTTCCTTTTGACAAGAGTCTTTACATGACGCATTTTCCAAGAGATGTAGAGATTCCTAAATATTATAAGCAGCATGGAAATTTATATCCACATGATCATGTTAGTAAAATCAATGCACTTAGTATGGATTTTATGCATGAAGACACATACCTCCTAAGACTCTTTCCAAAAAGCTTGAATGGGCAAGCCATGGAGTGGTTCACAAAGATTTCTCCTCCTCTTAAATCCTTCAATGAGATTATGCAATGGTTGATTTAAAATTATTATTAAAACATCCAACATCCTATTACTATGATGGATTTATGTAATATCAAATGAAAACAAGGAGAACCTTTTTCCACTTATTTGCAAAGATGGAGAAAATTAAATGCTAGGTATCCTAGAAAAATTCTGGAAAATGAGAAGATTGACATCTTTGTTAGCACTCTCATACCTAAGATACATTATGATCTTAGAAAAAAATATTTATTAGTTTTAATGACATGATTGAGAGTATATATTGTATAAAGGATGTTTCCATTAAGAAGGGGGAAATAGTTTTGAACAAGGATAAAACCAATGGAAATGGGAATGGTAAAGACAAAGGAAAACCTTGGAACAAAAATAAGGATGATTATTAGCTAGTTGATGTTCCTAAAACCAAAGAGCATATCTTCAACTTGGCTAATGCTATTCTAGTTACTAAACAACAAGAAGCTACAAAGACCAATGATTCCAAAAAGCCTAAGTTTACATGGCCGCTTAAGCATAATCATCCTATCACTCCTTTGGTTAATTCCTATAAGGTGATACTAAAAAAATTACTTTCTAATAATCTCATTATGCTAGTAGACAATTTGAGACCTTATTCAATCCTATTTTTAGGTCTCCTTGGTGGAGAGATGATCACTATTACAACTATCATAAGTGAAACGGTCATGAAATTGATTATTATCTTAAGATTAAGGATGTACAAGATCTTATTGATGAAGGAAAGATTGGTATTGATGGACTTGTTAAAAAATATGATCATAAGGATTTCAAGGAGCCTCTCCTTGAGTATGAGCAAGAGGAGACATCAAATAAAAATAAGAAAAACCATGATGCTAAGATCAACTATACCTACACCAATACTGACAATGTCATACACATGCTTGAACCCATTGATGAAAGTGTCTATGTGATGAGACCCAAGTATGATGAGGAGACTAACTATGAGACAAAAAATGAAAGAGATAAGGATATCTTGTGGGTTTTTGGTCCCACCTCTTCCTCTCATGGTGAAAGATTAAATGCCATTACTAGGATTCAACCCAAGGTTGTCCTTAAGGTTGCACATATTTATAAAAAATCTCTTGCTAAACAAGTAGGGTCTTCCTCATCTAAACAAATATCCACCTATGCTAACTCCACTTATGACCTTGTTGATTGATTGCAACCTATACCTACACAAATGTCCATCTTTGATCTTCTAGAGTAGTCCCCTTTACAAAAGGAGATCTTAGAGAAATAATTATGAATGCTTAGTGTCCCTACTGAAGTTGATGTGGATAAGTTCCAAACTATGGTCAACCACATCTGCACTCTGCATTACTTGAGATTTTTTTAAGAAGATGAAAAAGTGCTTAGTCATTGACATAATCTTTGACCTAATATTGAAGATCAAATATATCATACCTGATTCAGACATGTGTTGATAGGTAATGGTGTGGGATTAAATATCATTTCCTTCAATGTTGTGTAACACTTGGGTTTCTTTGAGTTTTCCATTGACCCTAGAAGAAAAATCACTATCAAAGCTTATGAAAAAGTTGAGCACTCTTCTAAAGTTCTAATTGTGCTATCTATTTGAGTGGGTCCTATAGAGAAAGATGTGGTCTTCCAAGTTCTTTCTTTTCTACTTCCATATAAAATATTATTAGGAAGGCCTTAGATACATGACATGTAGACTGTCTCATCTACCTATCATCAATGCATCAAATTTCCTTTTGATGTTACTGAAGTCTCTGTTCCTAGAAATAATGTTATGTCAATAAACACACTTACTATTGGTGAATCCTTAGTTCTAAATAACAAAGCTTCTAATGGAGCTAGAACCACACTTGTTTATTGTGATAAGAGGCTCAAGATGATGAAAATTAGAATGGGGGAATATACTCTTTACTCCATTGTTGAACTTCTACTTTCCCCTCATTCTTATGGGAAATTTTTTGAAGACATGAAACCTTCATCTTCATCTATGACAATGTATGGAACTTTCATTCAATAATTTGTTCTCTTAGAAGATAAAAATGAAGACTAAGTTGTTAGAGATTGGATTTTTAGGGAAGAAAAATCTGATGAGCTAGGTCATGCTCACAACCACTATTTCTCCTAAGAGATATGGAAAAGGATACATGTTCCTTATAAATATAGGATATTCAAGTTACAAACATTTTATTGATAGTAAATATGCTCTCACTAAACCTATAGTCACACAACTAAATGTAAAAAAAGGACACTATTAGCTTGGGTTATAATGTTAATGACAATTCATCCATCTATGATGAAGAACCTTCCACTGCCATTGATTCAAAAGCTGAGATTCAACCTATTTTTGTCAGTATTCTTGAAGATGAGGATTTGGTGCCTTCTACTCTCATTCTTTGGGGTGAAGATGAGCCAAACAATAATCATAGTGATGAGTTTTCTACTTCCAGAAAGCTAGACTTTAATGAGTAATACATAGAGGATCCCAATAGGGATAGAATCAAAAAGAATATTGCTCACCTTAGAACTTGAAAGCATTGACACTAATGAATATGAGAGGGATCCATTTTTAGTTTTATCTCATGAGTTGGGGATAGATAGTATACAAGTTAGCATGAATGCTGATGCTATGAGAAAACATTGCAGAATAGTGTTATGATTTTGTTTGTCATTGATGACAACATAGTAAGGCTAACATAGAAAAAAACTAAGATCTATGTATTAAGGGCATCACATTACATATCTAACCATGCACAGTTAAGAACATATACTATAGCATGTATTTGACATGTGGTCAAGTGCGCATAACCTAAATTGACATCTCACAGAAGATATTGATGATTTACTATGAATAGTAGGAAAACAAAGTATTGGGAAAATAGTTTCTGTTGTATGATTAATATAACATATTATTCTTGGAATGAAGGGTTGCACAGTTAACTGGAGGAAGTACACTAACCACTAATGATGTCAGCAAGTGTGTAGGTACAAAAGTCACACGTGTGGAAGTTTGGAAACAACTGTGAGCTGACAACATTAATTAAATGTGTATTTGATTTAATTAAAAATGGAGATGAGTCAAATGATTAATAATTGAGTATGGTATACAAAAAAGATGTTTTTTGAGTTCTAGAGTCTATGTTTTTGTGATCGCAAAGTAGAGAAGACTTGCAAATTGTGAAGTTGAAGAGTAGAGTAATCTGCTAATGTGTGTAAGTGACCTTAAGGGTTACTAATTAGTTCTAGACTTGATTGCATGGTCTGAAAGTGAAGGATTCCAATGTACTAGATAGAGGAAGAGAAAAGAAATTGTTCCACATCTATTGTTTTGAAAGGAATAGTACCAAGATCAATTGGATAGTGGATTCATTGATCTGATCCTAAAGATGTTTGGATAGTGGGTTTAGCTACCTTCTTCAACTCCTAATAGGGCTGGAATCTCCTAACAAGGATTCAAGGTCTCTTAACATGGACTCTTTGTACTAAGCATTGTAATAGACTCCTAATAGGGTCTATCCTCTAACAAGGAATATTCAAATTAGTACATTATTCTGTGGGTATCATTCCCATCGGGGTTTTCCCTTTGATCAAGGGTTTCAATAGTCAAAATATCTAGTGTATGTGTGTATGTGCATTTCTTTATGATTTTTGTTTACTTTGGTTGATAAAGTAAGAATTTTATAACTTTGATACATAACTGATTCACCCCCCCCTCTTAGTTATATTGGTGAACTATTACTTCTAACAATTGGTATCAAAGCATTAGGTCCTTGAAAGAACAGTTTACACAACTTTTGGAGATCCATGGAATATATGTTCAGAAAGGAAAGTCCTAGATTCAATGGCACAAACTATGATAGCTAGAAGGATAAAATGAAGACTCATCTCTTGTGTATGGGACCGAGATATTGGCTTGTGACCAAGATATCCAAAAACATTGCAGAAGAAGAAAATCTTGAAACCTGCACCGAGGAATAGAGAGAAGTATTTATGTGCAACATAAGGGAAAGAGAAGCAATACTATCAGCATTACCTAAAAGTGAGTACAGTCAGGTAAAACTACTTAAAACATCTCATGAAATTTGGAAAACTTTACAAGCTAATTATGAAGGTGAGAGTTAGATTACAAAATTTGTTGCACATTTCAAGATGCTAGAATGATGGAAGATGAATTTGGGAGAAGCTATGTTGGAAGAATATATGAGATTTTTTTAGGAATCACATCTCTTGATGGAAAGAAATCTGATGATGAAGTGATATGGAAGATCTTGAAAAGTCTGACACCACCTTTCAAGTCAATAGCACAAATGATTCAACTAATGATACCTTGCACTACTAATTTCACCAAAGAGACATTGCTTGGTAGATTGGAAGCTGCAAAATATTATCTGAAATAGTTTGGAGAATTGGAAAAAGTTGAGACAATATTCAGTACATTAAACATCAAACCTGCTTTAGCAAGGAGCATGAAAACACAAGGATACATTGCTAGCAGCAACAAATTCATTGAAGAAAAGATCCAAGAAGGAGTGGCTCTTCTTGTGGAAAGAGAATGAGATGGTAAGAATATATTTAAATGTTGGACTTGTAATGAATATCATCATTATGCATCTAAGTGTCCTAAAATAGAAAGGATGTTTAAGGGTAGATTCAAATCTAGAAGATCTAGAAATTGCTTATATGCTAATGAAGAAGAAGATGAAGAAGAATCTGATCGAAGAAAAAGTGAAGATGAATTAGGATTTGTCGGTATAAAAGAGGAAAGTGCGCTGATTTCAAAAGTTGAAAAGAAAGAGTGGACCATTGATAGTAGTTGTTCACATCACATGACTAGTGATATGAGCAAGTTTGTCAACTTTAGAAGCTATGATGGAGGAATTGTCAGAGTAGGGAATAATGTAGCCTGTCATATTATAGGAATTAGATCTATAACACTTGATGGTAAAATATATACTGATGATGTTTATTTTGTTGATGAACTTAAGAATAACTTGTTGAGTGTTGGATAGCTTATGGACAAAGGCACTGAACTACAATTTGGTAATGATACATGCATTATCAAGAACAAGGAAGGACAACTAGTTGGTGCTGGCACAAAAACTAGAGGTAATTTATTTTAGTTAAACTCCACTAAAATAACATGTTTAGTAGCAAGGATTGACAATAGCTGGTTATGTCATAGAAGATTTTGTCACATTAACTTTGATAACATTGTGAAGGCCAGTAATACAGTTGTTGTGAGAGATTTGACCAAAATCTCTAAGCCCACTGACACTATTTGTAAGGAATGCATTTTGGCTAAGCAGAAAAGAGTCTCATTTCCTAGCAAGTAGTTTTGCACTACACAAAAGCTAGAATTGGTACATATAGATCTGAGTGGTCTTGTAAGAAAAAGAGGATTCTATGGATAAAGGTACTACATGATTTTTGTTGATGATTTCACTAGAATGATGTGGGTAGCTTTTCTTAAAGAAAAATCATAAGCATTTGAGAAATTCAGGGTATCTAGGAATAAGGTGGAAAATGAATCTAGAGTTAAGATCAAAAGCTTAGGATCAAACAGAGGAGGAGAATTCACCTTTAGAGAATTCATTATCTATTATGAAGAACATAGTATCAGGAGACAACTATCCTCACCCCATACACCTGAGCATAATGGGATTGCTGCAAGAAGAAATAAATCAATTGCTAAAGCAGAAAGAGCTATGTTATTTGAGAATGATGTACCAAAGATCTTTTAGAGAGAAGCCATCAATATAATAGTATACACACTAAACAAAGTGTAGATTAGAAAAGGAATGGACAAAACACTCTATGAATTATGGTTTGGTCACTCACCATCAGTCCAGTACTTTAGGATATTTGGAAGCAAATGTTACATCAGAAGAGATGATGATATTGGTAAATTTGACCCAAGGAGCGATGAAGGTATGTTTCTTGGTTATTCATTGAAAAGTAAAGCTTACAGATGTTTCAACTATAGAACAAATACTATTGTAGAGTGTGCAAATGTTAAAGTAGGTGAAAAGTTTGGTACAAAGGAAAAGATAATGGACTATAACTCTGATGGAGATGATTACTATGGAAAGGCTAACAGAAGTAATGAGTTATTTCTCAAGACTAATAATGACTTGCAAAATAATGTGCAAATTGAAGATGCGAGAGAAGAATAGAGCAGAGTACCTGAGATAAGAATTGAAGCAACAACTTCTACTCCAAATAGAAACATGATAAGAAATCATCCTATTGATCAAATAATAGGAAGTAAAGATAAGGGGGTAATGAAAAGAAGAAGAATTAATGAAGAATAGTGTCTAATATCTCAAGTAGAACCAAGAAGTGTAGATGAAGCAATCAAAGATAATTATTGGAAAGAAGCAATGAAGGAAGAACTTTAGAAGATAATTAAAAATAACACACATGGGAATTAGTTCCTAGACCCAAGGACAAAAATGTGATTGGCACTAAATGGGTATTTAGAAACAAAATGAATGAACAAGGAGAAGTGATAAGAAAAAAGGCAAGACTTGTGTGCAAAGGCTACTCTTAGCAAGAAGGAA
The DNA here is from genome assembly GCA_028749045.1 of Cupressus sempervirens. NCBI lineage: Eukaryota > Viridiplantae > Streptophyta > Pinopsida > Cupressales > Cupressaceae > Cupressus > Cupressus sempervirens. The sequence continues at coordinate 192,552,619 of CM053783.1, read as the reverse complement.
TTGACTATGAAGAAACATATGCACTTGTAGCAAGAATGGAAGTAGTTAGAATATTTCTAGAATATGCAACAAACAAAATTTTTAAGGTATACTAGATGGATGTTAAGTCAACATTCTTAAATGGAGAACTTGAAGAAGAAGTTTAAATTGAGAAACCAAAGGGTTTTCCTTTAATAGAAGAAAAGTATCTGGTTTGCAGACGAAGAAAGGCATTGTATGGATTAAAGCAAGCACCAAGAACTTGGTATGCAAGGTTGGACAAATACTTAGCAAAGATTGGATTTGCTAAAGGAACAATAGATGGTTAACTTGTACTTAAAGAAAATAGAAGATGGTTTGCTGATAATTATTGTATTTGTTGATGACATCATTTTTGGTGGAAATGATGAAGCTAGTAACAAATTCTCAAAAGACATGAACAATGAGTTTGAAATGAGCATGATAGGTGAAATGAAATTTTTCTTGGGATTGCAAATTGTTTAGAACAAAGAAGGTATCTTTATCTCTCAAACCAAGTATTTAAAGGATTTATTGAAAATATTTGGTTTAGAAAGTTGTAAAACTATTGGAACTCCTATGGTAACTAGTCATACATTATCTAGCAAAGATGAGACACCTACTATCGAAAAAAAGAAGTAAAGATCTATGATTGGAGGATTGTAGTATTTGACCCATAGCAGATCGGATATAGCCAATGCAGTTGGAATTATGGCAAGATTTCAAGCTAATCCTAAGGAATATCACTATGTAGTAGTAAAAAGAATATTCATATATCTAAAAGAAACATGAGATTATGGTATTTGGTATGAAGAAAATAGTGACTTTACTCTCTATACCTATACAAATGTTGATTGGGCAGGGGACAGGGATGAAAGTAAAAGCACTAGTGGAGGAGCATTTTTCCTTGGAGGAAGATTAGTTTCTTGCCTTAGCAAGAAGCAAGATTGTACCTCACAAAGTATTGCAGAGGTAGAGTATGTTGTAGTAGCAAACAATTGTAATAAATTCATATGGATGAAGTAGATGATGAAGGATATTGTAATCACATTCATAGAACCTATTATCATTAACTATGATAACACAAGTACAGTCAACAAGTCTAAGCATCTTGTTTTGTATTCTAAGACTAAGAACCTTGCTATAAAATATCATGTGCTGAAAGAAAAAGTTACAGAAAAAGAAATCAGATTGGAATACATTAGGACTAAGGAACAGATTGTAGACATTTTCACAAAGGCCTTACCAAAGGATACATTTGAGTACCTGAGAGGTATGCTTGGGGTTATACCCCTACCTAGCTCAGAGTAAAAGATGCAGAAGTGCATCAGTCTAGGGTACACATCACCATTGTTAGACTGAACTGAATGTTGATGCTTCCTCAATAGGGGAGTATCTTTGATGAACATAGTCAGTCAAGGACTCTTGGTAATAGATAATTAGTATACAACAATATCTTTAGATAATCATGTTATTCAGTTATATGCAGAGATTGTAAAGAAACAAATTGACTTGTGATTGTGCTAATAGGTTGTTTTGTGTTCAATTTTTTGTACTACCTTTGACATTGATGTCAATGGGGGAGAGAGAGTGATATGAAAAATATTAGAAAAAGAGAGAGAGTGATATAAACATTAGAATGGGAAAGAAAGTGATATGATAAAATAAGAGAACTTGTACTATGGGGGAGTAGTGTTACATGAAGCAAGATTTGATTAATAAAGAAAACTCATTAGTATTCTTAAAACTAGATTTTTTCATCTATGTTGCCATCAATGCCAAAGGGGGAGATTTTTAGCATAAATGCTAATGCTATGAGAAACCATTGCAGAACAGTGTTATGATTTTGTTTTTCATTGATGACAACATAGTAAGATTGATAGAGTAGCAGACTAAGATATATGTATTAAGGGCATCACATTGCATATTTGACTATACATAGTTAATATCATATACTACAACATGTATTTGACATGTGGTCAAGTGCACAGAACTTGAATCGACATCATATGGAAGATATTGATGATTTATTGTGAACCACAAGAAAATAGAGTATTGGGAAAATAGTTTCTATTGTATGATCAATATAACATATTGTGCTTGGAATGAAGGGTTTCCCAGTTAATTAGAGGAAGTACATTGACCATTGATGACATCAACAAGTGTGTAGGTACAGAAGTCACATGTGTGGAAGTTTGGAAATAACTATGAGTTGGTGGCATTAATTAAATGTGTATTTGATTTAATTAAAAATGGAGCCAACTCTAATGAATGTTATGTATATGGAGCTAACTAAAATGATTAATAATTGAGTATGGTATAAAGGAAATATGTTTTTCAAGTTCTAGAGTCTATGTTTTTGTGATCGCAAAGAAGAGAAGACTTGTGAATTGTGAAGTAGAAGAGCAGAGTAATCTGCTAATGTGTGTAAGTGACCTTAAGGGTTACTAATGAGTTCTAGATCTGATTGCATGGTTTGAAGGTGAAGGAGTCTAACATACTAGATAAAGGAAGAGAAAAAATAAATTGTTCCACATCTATTGTTCTGAAAGGAATAGTACTAAGATCAATTGGACAATGGGTTCATTGATCTGATCCTGAAGCTATTTGGATAGTGGGTTCAACTGCCTTCTTCAACTCCTAATAGGGTTGAAATCTCCTAATAGGGATTCAAGGTCTCCTAATAGGGACTTTTTTTACTAGGCATTGTAACAAACTCCTAACAGGGTCTATCCTCTAACAAGGAATATTCATATTAGTACATTATTCTGTGGGCATCATTCCCACCAGGGTTTTTCTTTGATACATAATAGATTTAGCCCCCCCGCCCCCCCCCCCCCTCCCCTACCCCCCTCAGTTAGATTGGTGAACTATTACTTCTAATAATACATGCCTATGCTTATAAAACTAATTTAGTTGATGAGTCTTTCATAGGGTTTGATGAGTCAAATTCTCAACTTTCTTAAGTGGATTATCCTAATTCTCCTAGGCCTTACCCCAATTTGGGTACCTTTGAAGAATTCCCTATAGATTCTTACTCTCATATCACTGAAGATGATTCCCTTTGCATTAACAACCTAGAATGCTCTACCTCATTATCGCTCATGCACCTAATCTCACTGATTACTCTATACAAAATCAAAAACCTAAGCTAATATCCTTTCAAAAATACTTTGAGATTTGTTGCTATCATAATATGATTGAGCATGTAGTCTCTTCCACCAATGAACCACCTATCAACATGACCGAAACAAATATCAAGTAACTTAGACACAAAATAAATGAATAAATTAAACAAAGGCACTCTGATGGTGAATACCATTTTGTGGTGGTGTCAGAGCCTAAAAATAGTAAAAATAAAGATGTATCCCAAGGTGAAAACCTCTTTGAGGCACTTAAGGATGAAGTACTTAGTAGTCTACCTAGTTATTTTCAAGATAGATCACTAGTGTTGGTTGAGCCTACACAAGCTATTAATCTTGGCACATTAGAGCCTTCAAAAGTTTTACACCTAGCTTAATCTTTTTTAGCCAAAGAAAAAGAAGAATTCACTCAAATTTTCCATTAGAATAAGATTAATTTCACTTGGAAATATGAATACATGACTAGTCTTGAGACTGATCTTATCATGCATCATCTTTCTATAAGTTCTAGTATCAAACTCATTAAGAAAAAAATGAAGAAAATGCATTCACATGTTTCCTTTTTGGTGAAAGTTGAATTAGAAAAGATATTGAGTACCTAATTCATAATATCTATAGACTATGTAGAATGAATCTCAAATATTTTACCTATTTCAAAATATAATAAATCCATTTGAGTATGCATTAATTTTTGAGACTTAAATAAAGCTTGTCCTAAGGATTATTTTCCACTCCCTAACATTGATATGATAGTGAACATGACTTTGAGCTATGAAATGTACTCCTTAATGGATGTGTTCTCAAGATATAACCATATAAAAATAGCTCCCAAAGACTAAGAAAAGACTCCTTTCACTTGTGCATGGGTTACCTTTTGTTAGAATGTCATGCCATTTGGGCTTTAAAATGCTAGTGATACTAATCAAAGGAGCATGAAAATAATTATTCATGACATGATGCATAAAAACATGGAGGGTTATATAAATGGCACCTTGGCTAAGTGTAAGAAAAGAAACACTCACTTTGATGACTTGAGTTTGATATTGGAACATATGGAAAAATTTCATCTTAAGCTCAATCCTAAGAAATATTATTTTAGTGTCACTTTTGGTAAACTTCTAGGCTACATCATATCCACTAAGAAAATTGAGGTTGATCCTGAAAAATTACAAGCAATCATGGAAATGCCACCTCCTCGCAACACTATTCAATTGAAAAATCTTCAGAGGCATCTCAATCTAAAGGAGGTCTATTTCTCAACTGGTTGATAGATCACAACCCTTAAATTACAACTTACATAAGGTGTTTATATGTTTTTAGAATGAAGAATGTGACAAGAACCATAATCAAATCAAGGAATATTTAGCCAAGCCTTCTATTATTATGCTTTCTATTCCAAGAAAGCCTTGAATTTTGTATATCTCTACTAAAAAATACTTTTGTAGGGGAATTATTATCACAACATGGTAAAAATGGAAAGGATTGAGCCATCTATTATATCTATAAAACTCTAGTTTCTTACGGGTCAACTATAATAGCATTGAGAAATATTGCCTTATTATAGTGTTTTCATCACAAAATATTTGACATTATATGATAGCTCATACTATACACTTTGTTGCTAAAATTAACCCTCCTATGTACCTCCTATGTAAGGCTACACTCACTAGTTGACTTGCTAAATGGATGATGATTCTTTCTAAAGTTTCCATTTAGTACATTGAATGTAAGGCTATAAATGGATGAGCTATCACATACCAACTTTCTAATTTATCACTTCAAGATAATGCTCCTATGCAAATAGATTTTTTTTTGGATTTATCTATCATGTATTTCATGGAAAGGCTTTGGAAGATGTTATTTGATTGATCTCATATTTAGAATGGTGTTGGTGCTAGCATTTTTTTATTACACCTCATGGATACACTATTCCTAAGTCCTACAAGCTATTGTTTCCTTACACAAATAACATAGCAGAATATGAGGCTCTCACAAATGGTATCAAGTTAGTTATTGAATAAAGGATCACCAAGCTACACTTCTTTATAGACTCCCAACTTGTCATAACTTAAATCAATGATGACTATCAAACTAACATGACAAGTTGGTTGATGCTTTGAGGAAGTATTGCTCCTTTATTACTTTTCCAAACATTCCCCAAGATGAAAATAAGGCTTCTGATGGTATGGTTGCCTTATCATCTATCCTATAGTTGCAACAATATTAGTCTCACTTTGAATTCCTGGTCGAAGAGATATTGTAGTGCCTACCCCTAGTTTACTTTTAAGTTATTATTGTTGAACTCTTTTAGACTAGTTTATGTTTATGATTGATGATCAGTGACATTGTTTTCTAGATTATTGGATATTGTTTTCCTACTCATTTGATTATATGATGAGACTACATTAATACTAGTTATTTCATGTATGCATGATTATACTTTGGTGATGATTGTTTACAGTGATTCTAGTCATTTAATGATGTTAGTTAGATGGATTATTTATACATGTTTTGTATGGATACTTACCCCATAATTTCATGTGTATGTTGTTCATGTATGTTTTCTTTATGTTTGACATTTCTAATGTGGTTGAGGAAGGGAGTCATAGTCACCTACTAGTTGGATCTACACAATGCACCACTTACTACCATTGCCTATTTTATGTAGATTACCAGGTATCAACTTCCTTGAATTTCTAGTTGGAGCATACCCCATTGTAATATCTCAAAGGTAAGAGAGGGGAGATAAATTCTTGAGTCCAAATCCTGACCTTGAACCAACTGTCCTAGAAATTAGGACAAGTATCTGAGATGATTACCCTTCTAAATTTGTCATATGACATAAATTTATGATTATAACCATCGAGTTTGATCTTGTATGTTGTATTTTATGATGGGTTTTCATATTTCGTCTTGTGGGTCTATGGTGATTTTTTTGTTAATTAAATCAAATTAAAATAATATTTAATGATTTTATTTAATGGAAAATTATTAAGATAATTTTAATATTTAATTATATTTAATTAATTAAGAAATTAATTAAATAAAAGAATTAAAAAGATAAAATTATAGTTCTAATTTTAGAGTGTAATAATATTTATTTAATCTAATAATGATATATTTGGGAGATCATTTTTAAATAAATGCTAAATATTATTATTACTTAAATTAATAAATATTTTTATCAAAAAATGCTTTGAAAATTAATTAAAGAGAGAAAGATAAATTAATTTAATAAAGGTAATTTATATTGCAAAAATCATGCATGAATATTCAAAAAGTAATAAAATATTGAAAAGAATTGTGATCAACAAGTTTCCTCCATGATTACACAATTAGTGCCCCAAATTTAGGGGAGAACTCCTTATTAGAGATTGGGAGTTCATTTTGCAAGGACCGAGATTTTGAAGGAGAGATTTTCAAAAAGAAAGATTTTAGAAGAAAGAGGATTTCTTGTATTCTTTGTGCAGTTGTGTATTAGTATTAGATTTAGGTAGAATCTTGTGGTTTATTCGTACAGTGATTTCTATTCTTCGAAATTCTTGTCTTCATTGTGTCTATCAAATTTGTTTTCAGAGTTTTATTTAAGATGAATCCTCTGTTGTAAATTTTATTGATATTTCTATCAAATTCATCTATAAATTAAATAGTTGGTATTTTAATCAAAAAGAGTTTTTCAAAAGAAATTGAAATTGTAGAATGCAAACTTGATTGGTTTGATGGGTTTCCTCTATTAGATTAAATTCGTAAATTTTATTACTATTTAAAAAAAAAAAAAAATTTATAGAGGGGAGGGGGTTGTTTTATTTTTACTAAGAAAAATACCTTTTATACATACATACATACATACATACATACATACATACATACATACATACATACATACATATATATATATAATAAAATTATTATAAAATTTAATTTAATTTAATAAGGTTAGCGACAGGGCCATCCAACCCCACACCCCCTCTTCCTATGGCCATTGAAGGCTGTGCATGACGGACTATCGTTGTTGTACGCAATAGTTACGCTTGCGGCAACGCCGTACAGGCAGGTTAGTGGGCCTTAGATAAATATTGAACTTTGTTTATTTGATTATTTTAATTTATGTTAAATTTAAAATATTTAAAGTTTTAGTTATTTAAAAGGTTAATTTATCTAAATTTTAATTTAATTAAAATTATATATAATAACAACAACAAGAATAACAAAGCCTTTGATGGTGATTGAAATTGATGAGCTAGATGAATATGTAGATGATTCTTGTCAGTGTTTGGGTGGGCTACCTACTTGGCGGAAGAGTATTGGGTTGGCTTCTCGAAAGGAACATGGTTTACATGTGGTTTCTTTAGAGGATAAGGTGGTTTCACATTCTGATAATCTGTGTTGGGGTGGTTTCTCTATTGACAAGGAAGACTTGGCATTTTTGAAATCTTCTGGCCATTTTCTACAATGGGTTCTTTGGCAAGGAGTCTGGATGTATAGTGTGAAGCTAGTGAAGTTTTTTGTGCCTCAAATCTAGGAAAATTGGGCGAGGGTTTGACCTACTTCTCCATCTAGGGCTTCTGTGTTTAAAATCATTCTAGGTCTTCACCCTTCTTCTAGTGTCCTTCCTAGTAAGTCTTATGTTGGTGTTCTTGGACCTTATCCTTTTCATCATGGTAAGCATTGTCATTTTGTTATTAAGAAGTTCAAGCATAAGAAGCCTTTTTTTTGTCAAGCCCCTTTTGACATTTGCCAAGATTTGTAGCCCACATTGCCTTTTTCATGTCACTAGGTAGTCTAGTTTTGTGGTTTGTGTCTTCTCCGAATAAGAACCTAGTTCAAAAACCTCCTTCTTGGCCCTGACGAGCTCTCTTCACTCCAAAGATTGGGGATTTGTGCCCTAATTCCCCTTAGTTAACTCCCCAAGTTCAAGATTTACATGTCTCAATTTTGGGTAGCCTACTCTATCGACTATCCAAGCCTAGGGTCATTTTTCCTTTTGATCTAATTTGTCTAAGGATGGAGTTATTGGGTTCATCAGTGCTTATTGGTATGCTCTAGTCTTCAATGGAGTTTTAGACTTTTCTTTCTTGGGCTTGTTGTTATTGGGTGGGCCTAACAGTGTTATTTTTGTTTGATAAGGATTATCTAGCCTTTGTTGCAATTTTTTATTCCCATGGTCATAAAGAAGATGTGCATAAGTTTAAGTGTTGGTTCTATAATGGGATTGACATTACTACTGTGGGTTAGATGCCCCATTTTGATGTTTTGAAAGATCTACTATAGTTTTATCCTCAACGGGTTGTGCTTCTAAATCTTCCATTGGAATATAGAGATCCTTCTTTGGTTGAGATTATTGAAAATAAGTTGGGCATTTTTGTTAAGCATGACTTGGTTTTGTTTGTTTGGCTACATCTGGATGTTAGTGTGTGTATCCTTATGCAAAAGAGGGAGCATTTTCCTTTAGAGATTTCAATTTGTTCAAAATTTGGTACATGGGTACAATAGAATTAGTATTTGGAGGTAGCTACTATTGCCAAGAATGACAATTCTTTGGGTATTTTTTGCATCAGTGCAAAAATTTTCTCCCAGTGCTACATGAGATATGTCAATGTTTTAATTTTGATCCGAAGTTGTGTTCATTTTCTTGTCATCAGTTAACTTCAGAATCACATCCTTTCCAGTTGGTTCTTGCTAATCATGACTCTTTCCATGATGTTGGCTCTATGGAAGAGTTTGATGTATTTTCTCCTTAGCTTGATTTGGGCCGGAGATCTAAGTACAAGTTTTGTTAGCCATTCATGAGGTTATCCTTGTTTTCCCACCTCTTTATTCTTCACTTTTTTTGTTATCTTTTTTTGGGTATGGATGGTAGGTCTACACTTTCTTGTTCTTTTTCTTTTACTAGTAAGCTTGGTCTTTTGGTGATTCTTTAGCTTCCACTATTTCCCATTTGATATCTCTTCCTCCAATTCGGTTGATTGCCCCCTAGTGAGTCAAGCTTTTCCTCTTCTAGAAGAGTAGGGTATCATTTAGAACTTTTTATTTTGTAGCCAACCCTTTGTCCCTTTTTTGTCCTCTTCTATTTCTCTATTGGCTGACCAAGATACTCAACTATGGTCTAGCAGTGTCATTATCTCAGTTGTGGCTCAAGGTCATGTTGATATTTCATTGGAAGAAGGTGTGTTTGTGAATGAATAATTTGAGCAAAGTGTCTCTCTGTTGTCAATTGCTTCAATTTTTCTCAAGAATTATCCATTTCACAATTAGAGAGCTCTCTTTTCCTAGTGTCTCCTATGTTGATCATTAAAAAACCCAAGAGAAGGGGTCATATGCTACTTGCTTGTAAGGTTAAGGAAGAAGTTGAAGCTCATATTCAATTGACTCTTTTGGAGTCTTTCTTGCCTATTATTCAAATGAGGAGTGTGGTGCACTCTCCTATTTCATTATGAGGATTATGCCTTGGAATATTAGGGGTTTAAATTCCCCTAACAAGATTAGTAGGATTAGAAAGTTTATTTTATCCTCTTAGGTTGACATCATTCTTCTTCAAGAGTCTAAACTTTCTCAGGAGTCTTTTGTAAAATTTTCTAGCTATTGGCCTTCTTGGGAGTCAGGTTATGTTCCACCTTTTAGTGCTTCTAGAGGTCTTATTGTTTTATGGAAAAGTAAGTGTTTTTTAGGGGCAATTCTGGTGTCTAATTGGAAACTCATTGAATTCAAATGGTTTGATGTTAAGTATTTTGTCTTTAATGTCTATGGGCCTTTTTTGACCTAGGATAAACTCATTTTATGGGAATCAATCACTAATTAGATTAGTAAAATTGATGACTTCCCAATTGTTATTGAGGGTGATTTTAACACCGTTTCATCGTTGAGTGAAAAAATTGGGGGTAATGATACTGCTCAAAGGGTCATAGAGGAGTTTAATTTTTTTATTCAGGATAATGCCTTATGTGAGGTTCCATTTTTGAATGGAAGTTTTACTTGGTCTAATCATAGATCTTCTACTCCTATCTCCTCTAGATTAGATAGATTTCTTATTTCTCAAGAGATGAAACTTTTGAATTTTTCTCTTTCTGCTCAAATTATGTCTTCTTCAAAATCTGATAATTTTCCTATCTCTCTTGAGTTGACTAAACCAAATTTTTCGAAGCATGGTTTAAGTTTGAAAGTATGTGGTTCACTCATCCCCATTTTCTCCAACTACTTCAGCAATGGTGGACTAGTGCTCCCTTTTGTAAAGGTACCAAAATGTTCTAATTTTCTAATAAGATTTCTTTCATGAAATCCAAAATTAGTATAAGGAATAAAGTAGTATTTAAAAATGTGTTTCATGAAAAAAATAAGGTTGAAAATGACCTTAAGATTATTTCAGATCATGTTATGAATTTTGGGATAGATGCAGAGGTAGTAGAAAAACAAAAATCCCTCCAATGCTATTGGGAAACATTATGTGTAAGGGAGGAGATTTATTAGAGGCAAAAATCTCATGAATTATGGTTAAAAGAGGAAGATAGGAATATGAATTTTTTTCATGCTTCTACAAAAATTAGGAAAGTTTCTTCATCTATCTTGGCCATTAATAGTGTTTCAATAAGGCAAACTTTGGTATCACAATAGGACATTTGTAATGAGGGTGTTGAATTCTTCAAAAATTTACTTGCTCCTAGTGAGAGCCTAAGAGATAACAGGGGTCATAGGAATTTTTTATTACAGTCCATCCCATCTTTAGTTACTAATTCAGACAATGACAATCTTATGAAGCCTTTTAGTGTTACTGAGATCCACTCTATTATTTTCTCTATGGCTCTTGAGAAAGCCCCTAGTCCTAATGCATTTACCATTCTTTTTTACTATAAGTGTTGGGATGTGGTTAGTTTTGATCTTCTAATAGTTGTATGGGAATCTCATAAGAGTAGATATATTCTTAAAATCTTTAACAAAATGAATCTCTCTTTGATTCCTAAGGTGAATTCTCCTCAAAAATTTGCATATTTTAGGCCCATTTCATTATGAAATTCCATTTATAAGATAATAATTGAGGCTATTTATCTCAGGCTCAAATATTGAATACCTAGATTAGTCTCCTCTTAACAAGGAGGTTTTGTTTAGGGTAGGGATACATCTGATGGGGTTCTTGTTGCTCTATAAGTTATACATACCATTGAAACTTATCAAACATCTTCTTTTGTTGCTAAGTTAGATATAATGAAAGCCTATGATAAAGTGGATTGGGCTTTTCTCTTGGTAGTCCTCTCCAAGTTTGGTTTTTTGGCACCCTAGTGTATATGGATTAAGAAGTGCCTTTCTGGGGCCTCATTGGAAGTCATAATCAATCACATTCCTTCTTCCTATTTCCAAGCTACTCAAGGAGTTCAACAAGGGGATCCACTTTCTCCTTTCTTATTTATTATTATGGCTAAAACTCTCAGTAGATCTATATTTAGAAAAAATCTATAAGAAAATTGGAAAGGAATAACTATTGCGAATTCAGAGGTCTCTGTCACACATATTTTTTTTTGCTAATGATAAGCTTTGTTTTGGTAGATCTTCTATTAGTGAGGCCAGGTGTATTAAGAAAATTATAGATACATATACTAATGGATCTGGACAAGTCATAAATCTAAATAAGCCCAAAGTTTTTGTGGTCTTAAAACCTGATTCTATTAAGCAAAGAATAATTAACATTCTTGGCTTTTTTGTGGATGATTTGTCATCTGTTTATCTGGGGATTTTGTTCTTCATGAGTCCAGCAAAACCTTCATTTTGGGATAATGTGATTAATAGATTAAAGGGTAGGATCTTGGCCTAGAAGGCGAGATGACTTTCTCTCTAGCATACTTTTATTGATCAGAACAGTTCTTCTAGCTATCCCTAATTATTATATTTCAGTTATCCAAGCTCCATCATATGTTATTTCTCAGATTGAAAAAATCATTTGCACTTTCCTTTGGTCATCTAACACGAATAATTCTATAAATATTCCTCTAGTATCCTTATAGAAACTATTCTTAAGTAAATTTTCTAGAGGGGCTAGTGTACATAATATTTCTATGAGGAACAAAGCTTTTGGGGGGAAACTAGTTTAGAATATGTATTCCAAATCCCAGTCATTATGGTGCCAAATTATGCAAGCCAAATATTTAGATTCATCTTGTCCTCATATAATATTTATTATTTTGAATCTCCCATCTGGGTCACCTACTTGGAAATTTATGATGTCATCTAGAGAAATAGTCACCAAGTTTTTGTCTTGCTAGGTTCACTTTGGCTTTGATGTATCCTTTTGGAAGGACTCTTGGAATGAATGTCCTCCATTGTGTTGTATTCTCTCTTTGAAAGATGTTATGGAGGTTTTGTCTCTATTTTTGTGGGATCTTTTAGTAGATTATGTGGATTACATTGACATTATCTCTCACAAGGTTTGTTGGAAATATCCTTTTTCTCTTCCTATTGGAAGAAAGTTGGTTAGGAACTTTGTTGATATCCTGGCAAACATATTGGTTTTTTTTTCCAGAGGTTGTGATAGACTTATGTCGTGTCCTATAAAAAGTGGTTTGAATTCTATTAAATTTGGATATGAGGCCTTCTTGGATATGTCAAAGCATCATGTTTCTCATTGAGCCTTTACCTTTTTTTGGGATAAATGTGTTCTACCAAAAGCTGGAGTTTTTTCTTGGTTGGCCATTCAGGGTAGAATTCTTACTAGTGATAAACTAGGAAAACTTCATATAGTTGATCCATTTAAATGTGTTTTGTGTGGACTTTATAATGAATCTTTTGATCACTATATGTGCATTGTCAACTCTCTCCACAATTATGACACTATGTCTTGGGGAAACTATCTATCTCTTTCCCTTTTCGATAATCCTTATGGGAGTTGTTTCAGTCTTGGTCAGTACTATTATGAAGAAGTTGTGTAGGTGGATACAAAGATTCAATGGAAATTCGCAATGAAATAAGAAATGGACTCCTTGCATAAAAATTAGACATGAGATTTATGCAAGTTTCCTGCAGGTAAAAAGGCTTTACAAAATAAATGGGTTTGCAGGTTGAAAGAAGAGGATGGAGATAAGAAAAGATTTAATGCCAAATTAGTTGTAAAAGGATTTGAACAAAAAAAGGGCATTGATTTTGATGAGATATTTTCTCCTATTGTTAAAATGACTTCTATTCACATTGTTTTAAGTATTGTGGCTACTGAAGATTTTCATTTGGAGTATGGATTATTATTCCATCATCAATCATATGGTCTATTTGGTGGGAGAAAAATAAGAAAATCTTTAGAAAAGAGGTGGATGATGTGATCCTTTTGATTGCCACAATTGAGCGGCTTATCTATGAACTAGCGAATAATTATGTTTTTGGTCATTTTAATAGGACATGGCATATATTCATCTTGGCATAGCTTAATAGTTCAGTCTTGGAAGCTTATATCAATTCCATCCTCACTTTTGTTTCTATGAGTTAGATCTATTCTAATTTGTAGAGAGTCAATTAAATGGAATCCTCCTGATTTATCCTTTGTGAAGCTAAATTTTGATGGGTTATCTAAAGGGAATCTTGGTGAATTAGGTCTTGGGATTTCTTTGAGAAATCATCATGGAGAGGTGCTAGCTTTTAATAAAAAACCTATTAATTCTGGTACTAATAACATGGAAGAATCAACTTCTTTGTTAGAAGTCTGATTTTGGCAAAGAAAACGTCTTTTTCTTGTTTACATACAGGGGGTGATTCTTCTATTGCTATTAATGCTTGCATTCATAGGAAGACCAATAATTGGCATCTTGGGTATGTCTTTCAGAGAATTTTGGGTCTCATTGATTCTCTAGATCATTACATTTTACTGCATGTGTACAGGAAGGAAATGCTTTGGAAAATTGTTTAGCTAATGTTGGTTGTGATGGAAATATTCTTGATTCTCACTCTTCAAATAATTTGCTAGAAAAGTTCCCTTGCATTGTTTCGATCATTAAGCATGAGTCTTATTATTCTGCTAGGTGTGAGCTACTAAGTTTATGTTAGGATGTTTAATGCCATTATGTGTGACCTATTTATGTATATCTAAATTATTAGTAGATATGGAATTAAGTAGTCAGGTATAATTTTTATATTAACCATGGTAATTTAGAGTTAGTAGTTGACAATTAGTGGGGAGGTTAAGATGATTCACAAATGGGACTTGAGGTTTGAGGAGTTATTATGAATTATTATGTGGCTCTATCATTTATGTTTGGAATGACTACATCGTGAGATGGTTATGTGGTGATTTCTAAGGTGGGCTTTTGGTTATTCTGTAGTACTCCAGGTTTGTGTTTACTTTTTGACAAATGATATTTGGCTTGCCTTATATTTGGCATTATGCTATGACAACATTTATCATCTAAATTTGGTTGTTGGTCTTTAGATTTCTTGTACTTTATTTTCTCTTTTCTTAAGAGGCGTCAACTAGTTTTTATGAAGTAGCTTGTGTTTATTTTTAATATCTTAAAATTTCTCCTGGGTTTAAGTACTTCATACGTGCATTTTAATTCTTACATATTATGTGATGGATTTCATATCTTTTGTTACAAAGGTCATCATTTTATGCTTAAGATTTTTATTGTGTCGAGAATAGGAGTCTTCTTTCCTTTTTGGGAATTTTGGGTTTGAGATTTGGCCTCTGCATTTTGTGGGAGTTATTTTCCATTATCAGTAGCAGCACTATGTCAGGTCATCCCAACTCTTTGGTAGGAGTTAGTTACCCAATCGACAATTTCTCAAATTTCTCAACATTACATATGGATTATTATCCAAGAAATTATAGAGTGTTCTTGAAAACTAAAGATTGGGAATTGCCTTTTCTGGGTTTTATTAAAGATGATATGTTGGTAACTATCTTTTACTATGAGCATCCGCATATTCAAAGAGGAATTAAGAGAATTATCAGACATGATATTCTCTTTCCTCCTGGGAGAAAATTAATATATCCCTCTCAAATTCTATCAATTTCCTTGTCAAATTTCCTTGATCTATTGTAGTCTCCATTTCATTTGGAATTGATAGTTTCTAGATTTATCAAACTAGGTTTCTTGTAGGGTGGTAAGCTTGCTAAAGCTTGCCAAAAATATGATCTTTGGACTGGTGCTGCTCTCATTGGGAGTTTATTTCACCATCATGCACTTCTCAATAATCATGGTGTTTATGTGGTTTTTGAGAGCATCAAAAAGGCTCTAGAGAGGTAATCTTTTCATCCAGATAAGGTTGCATCACAGTAGTATGGTGACCACTTGCCTAAAAGTTTTGTCAATAATATGCATCAAATTATCTTTGCCATTTTGGATCTTTTGGATCATGACTCTTCTTAGGCACCCATATCCCCTTTGATATCTCCTCCCAATTTCATTCTTGATCTTACTCTTAAGCTTGGTAATTCTACTCCTACAACAAGGGTCATGGAGGAATAAGATAAGCTATTATGGTGCTATTTTTGTCTATGTGGCTTTGTCTTTTTGAATTGTGCAGGTTGTTGCATGGAGCTTCTTCTGTAGATAGGTCAACAATTGGACTAGTATAAAGGTTTTCAATTTTTGTAGCATCTCTCTGGCACTCTTTGATTTCATTTTGGAGATACTATGCCTCTTGTCAAAGTATTATCAAAGCTGATTATGTGATTATTTGTATATATGAGTCAGATGGTTGTGTTAGGTTTTCTTCCTCCTTCATCTATCTATTGTAAATTGGAGGTATCATTCGTGGGACACTATAACCTAGTTTGATAACCTTCCATTCTCTACCTTTTTTCTTATTGATGGCGTTATGAACAAAGTTTTTCTTCCTAGTTCTTTTCTCTGGGAGCTCCTTATGTTAGAATCAAAGTATATGTAAATAAAACTATATCATATATATAAAGTGGTTCTGCCACCTTTAAATTTTATTTTATTAATATTTTTTATTAATAATTTTCTTAAATTATTAAAGTATAACAATTTATTAAATATTTTCATGGAAATATTTTTTATTAGCAATTAATTTAATTAATTTAGTTATTAATTAATTATTGATGGAATGTTATAAAAAGAAATTGATTATTGAAATTCTCTATCTAAAATTTAATATTGTTAAATAATTGCCAACTAACTATTTAAAATTTAAGATCTTTATAGAGACAATGTTTGTTTTGTGAGTTAAGGATAATTGTGCATTTTGTTTTAAAATGGGAAATAGGTTAAATTGTTAGAGGAAAAGTGTGAACCTCATTAGTTCAAAAACTTACATTGAAACAAAAACTTGAACCTTACTATAAACTTAGACTATGTGTATTCAAAATCAAACAAAACTATGAAACTACACTATTAAGTGTATGCTGTCTTATGTTTGGGTTTGTGGTTGACTTAGAGTGTTGACTAGTTCTAGGATGTTTACTAGAGGTTGGAAAGTATTGTTTTGGTGATTACATATGATGTTATGATTTGGTTTATGTATACTTTCTTGGATTAGTCTTGTTAGGATGACCGTATTAGTGATGTTTGTACTTTGACCAGTGATTTCAATACTTGTTAGTTGCTTCTTTAAGTACTAGTGTATGATATGTGGTCTTTTGAGATCTTTTTTCTTTACTAAGCTTAGGTTAGGTTATCTATATTTAATGTTGGGAAGTGGCTTGCAATGGAGGTTGGAGCCCAAAGATGTTGCCTAGTAACCCATTGTAGGTTATTTTAATAAGTGAAAAAACTACACTAAATGAGAGTAAAATGAACTAATAAGAGTCTTTTTATTTCCTCACCTATGCCTCGAGTGCTAGTAGAGACTAGGATAGGAGTAGAGAGGACACTTGGTTGTGACCATACATCATTAGTATTTCTTGTCAGTACGAAAGGATACTAGTGCCACATAGAGTCATTACAGGGCCAAAGTCAAGTCAAAATACTAGGGTAACCTTAGAGTTGACTCATGTGATGAAACTTGCCCACTTGCATTGTAGATTCCCTACGTGTCTTTGTTTGCCTCTAGGTTTAGGTTTCATTTATATATTGATACCCTGAGTTAGATGGGTTTTTGGTTTTTCGTTGACCTAGCTATTACTTTTGACTTTTGGGATTGTTATGCTATTTGAGACTTGAGACTATCTCCTTAGCATGGTGGGAGTGGGCCTTTTTGGGTTACCACTAGGTCTGGTGGTAGTTCCTTTTAATTTTACCATTGAGATCTGTCAATTGATGTCGTGGATGGAGTTCCTTATTCTGCATTTCCTTTCAATTTTATCTTTGTCTATTATGATGGATGGTTATACTTATTGTATGTATTTGAATTTAATGGATCTTAAAGAGATGACATAATCTATTTTATGATGTATATTCTTTCATCCTTTCATACCTTGTGACATGTCCAGTGGACGATTGTGCATTCCAATTATTTCTAAGTGGCATTTGGGACAAATGTATATTATTTAAATGGATTTGAACTTGTAGTTAATCTTTAATATAGATATGTTATTTATTGGATTTAATATTATTTATGTTTTAATGTGACTCAATGTCTTGGGATCCTTAAGGAATGTAATATGTTATGTGTTGCTTATGTATGAATGTATGTTATTACTTCTACTATTTTATAACTATTGTTATATGTTATCTTTAAAAAAAATGTTTGGTAAACATAGTAAACAAACTTTAGGTTAGTTCTTTTAGATCCCTTGGTGGCATGTTACATATACATTACCCTACCTATGATTCCCTTGATAACCAAGTCATTTATACAATTGTTGGTCATGAATCCTCTCACTACACGACTTGTATAGGAAATGTCTTGATGGAATTTTTCTTAGGTGATTAAAGAAGGATGAGTCTCACTCTAATGGTTTTGTGCTTTCTTAATAAATTCTTAGGGATGGTTAATATTGGCCTAATATGCAATCTGATGTCATGCATTATGTTAATTCCTACAAGAAGTGTCAAATCCATCGTAATTTGATTCATGCTCCTAGACATGCGTTGATTCCTTCTACCACACATTGTCCTTTTCAATAGTGGGCCTTTGAATTGGTTGGTAAGATACATCCTAGTTCTTTGTGTGGACACAAGTTTATCAATACAACTACTAAGTACTTCACTAAATGGATTGAAGTTTTACCTCTCTATACTACTATTGGGAAGTTTGTTTCTCTCTTCATCTTTCACTACACCATTTTCTATTATGGTGCTCCCTCCTATACAATCACTAATAATGGGGGACAATTTAAGAACAAGGACCTTAGGAAACTTTGCAAGAAATTCAATATTAAAAAACATTGGTCCTCTATTTACTATCCGGAAAGGAATGATTAGGTTGAAGCTTCTAATAAGACATTGCTCAAAATATTGCATAGGGTTGTAAATAAGTTTTGGGGAGATTGGCATCTACAAATTAATCCTACATTATGGGCTTATAGGACTAGCATACACACACCTACCAATGCTATAAGTTTTGTAAAAAATTCAAGATTAAAAAAAATTGGTCCTCTATTTACTATCCCCAAGGGAATGGTTAGGCTTAAGCTTCTAAGAAGACATTGCTCAAATCTTGCATAGGGTTGTAAATAAGTTTAGGAGAGATTGGAATCTACAGATTAATCCTACATTATGGGCTTATAGGACTAGCATACACACAACTACTAAGACTATAACTTTTGAGCTATTTTATGGTTCTAAGGTTATTTTTACCATTAAAGGTTGAGATTATTTCCTTGTGAGTTTCCTTGAAAGGGTTGATTACTAATGAGGACTATAGAACTATGATAATACAAGAGCTTGAACTCCTAGATGAACATTGCAAGGCTACTTTTTATCACAAGAGATGATATAAAAAATTAATTTCTATTAGCCACAAAAATAAAATTCATCCTAGGGATTTTTTAGTTGGTGACCTTGTCTTAGAGAGAATTGAAAGAATAAGAAAAATAGAGAACAAAAGGGAAAATTCAAACCTAGCTGGTTGGGTCTGTACATTGTTACTACTACTTTTGGCTCTAGTGGTTATCAACTCTCTACCCATACGGGGGAGTAGATCCCCGAGCCCATTAACATACTACATCTAAAAAAGCTCTATGCTTAGTGCTCCACTGCTCAGTGCTTGTATATACTTTATGATCCAAAAAATATCATATATGATGCTAGAAAGAATCCTAAAAATAAAAAAATGTCTTGAAAAAATAATCATCTTAATGAAAACCTAGTAATAGGTGCTTTTATGTATCACCAAAAAAATCAAATATCTCAACAAAAATACAAAAAATCATAAAAAGTCATGTAATATTATTTTATGCCAAGTGGTGAAAACCTATAAACATGTGATACTTGAGACCCTTTCACCTATGTCTATTAGAATATCACTTTGCACTCATGAACCATTTATTTCATCTCTTTGTGTTGCCTAGTTTGGAACTAACTCTTGTCTACATCTAGGAGGCACAAACTACTTAAGCTTTTAGGGTCTCTTAGCTGCATTAGGATTTCTTTGGCAGCTCCCAAACTATATTTTTAAGCACTTCCCCTTGACATCGAGTGTTTATGAACACTTATTAGATATTTTGTCTAGTCTAGGATGTTGAAATATTTCTCAATCAGACTTGAGTCCTAAAGGAAATAGTTGTATGACACTCACACACACTTAAACTAAAACTAATCAAGAATTTCTTGGCTTATTTTTCTTGGGTACTATCTATGATGGTTTTTTTTTAATTTTAAAATTCTGAGTGCTCCCTCCCAAATATTCTCTTGAGGATGTCATAGACTAGAGGATTGGGAGCATGGGGCATATTTTCCTTTGATTTATGTCTATGGGTGTGGTTTATTAGATCTTAGGTGTCTTGAGCTTCTTCTTGACCCACTTGACACTTAAGATCTTCAACATTACATCCTTGTCTATTTTTTTGCAAGTGTGTACTTATGGACATATTGACAATTTGTGTTTTGATGCAAGAATAATCTTGCTACTCTAAACCTAGGGAATATAACTATACCAGAATTGTGACATGTATGTTTTTGATACATAGGTTGGGTTCCCACATACTTAATCAATATAGATCATATTCATATCCTCATAGTTATACTAGTGATGATTTTATGATCTTGCAATGTTCCTAATAACACTCAATGATAAAAACTAGCACCTACTTCTATAACCCTTACAATTGCACCTTTGCATACTAGCTTGCATTTTAGGGTTCATTCTAGCATAGCTTTTCATTTTGAGTATCAAGAGAGTCTTCATTATCTTTCATAGACATGTTAGTGAATTATGTTCATCCTCTTGATTTACTTTGATCAGGTCTTCAACTTTTTTGATCTTGTCATCTCACTACTTCTCTTCTTCTTTTTTCATCACGAGGGGTTAATCTTATAAACATATCTAATCTGTCCAAGTGATAAATTTTCAAATTATGAGTACATATATTATAATGTAGAACTATGCATATGAAGAGAGAGACATAAATACATCTATTAGCATATCAACATCACATGAAAACATAAGTGTTGAAACATAGAGAAAAACCCATCACATGAGCATACAAAATAGACAAGTACACAATGATAAACTTGAAATCCAAAATCTCATATATGTGGTGAAATATCAAGTATTCATATAAAATGAGTACAAAAATCCGGATCAATGTCTCAAAATGATACATGAAAATGTCACAAGGACATAGAGCTCTATACTACACCTTAGGTTTGACTCCCTCCCTCCTAGGTCTGATGTGGCTATGGAGGAGGTTCCTGAGTCTTATCTAGTGGTTGTACCTATATTAGAAATAGATAATACTAGGGGGGGGGGGGAGGGGGGTTGAATCAATATTCTACAATTTTTTTCCCACAACTGATTATTGTTAATTATTTTATAACTTGCATATGAAAGTAAACCAACAATGTTGAATAGTAAATATAACCATGCAAAAAGAGAACTCATAACACCATAATTTTTTAACTAAGAAAACCTTGGTCAATGGAAGACCTTGGTGGGAATGATATGCACAAGATGATCCACTAAACAAAAGAATCTTGTTAAGTATATTGAAAACATTAGGAGTCTATGAAATACATATAGTGTCTTGAGTCCTTGTTAGATGACTAGGTCCTATTAAAAGACTCAACCCTGTTAGGAGTTGGTAGAAGAGAAAAAATGTATGCAAGACACATATCATTTAAGTTTTCTTCTTAATCATTCACATTATCTCTTCATCACACTTTATCTGCATAAATATGATCTTTACTTATATCTCGCAACCTAATAAATCTCCTCTCAGTAGATCTTAATGCTTTCACACACTTGACCAAATATAGAAATGACTTTGGGTAAACATCAAAGATGTCAGCCTATCATGACTTAGTAATTATTTTGTTACCAAAATAATTCCTTAAGTTATACAATCCAATTCTCTAATATGCGCTATTTTGTTTTGTTAAATAGTTGAACTGGTATTTTGATTATAACTTGTGTTGTACCATTTGTATAGGTCTTCTCACTAACATATGTCATTATCATGTTTTCATCTATCAATCCTTAACTGTACATGTCCTAACTCAAACTCAATTGTCTATACATGTCGTATTTGTCTCTGTACTGCTATAATTTTTGTAACACCTAGACAATTTTCTAATTGTGATTACATAAATGTGATGTAAGGAAGCATATTAAACCTTTTCAAGAACTCCCAAATCCATCATAGAGTTCAATTATCAACATAATTTCTTCAACGTGATAGAGGCATTAACATACATGAAATAAACTCTATTTTGGTTGAAGAAATTGTGTTGATAATTGAAGAAATTAAACCTATCCCAAAATTTATATTCTATGGCCTTTGGTATACCTTCATTTCCACCTATTGTAGCTGAATTGACTAGCATAAATCTGTAACCAAAAACTTGTATAACAAGAATCAAAACAAACCCAACCACTACCTGGTGTAGATTTCCCTCCATCTATATGCTCAGAATCTTCTGAGCTCTAATACAACTTTGATGCAAGGAATCATATTAAACCTTTTCAAAAACTCTGAAATCCACCATAAAGTTCAATGATCAACACAATTTCTTCAACATGATAGAGGCATTAACAAATGTAAAATAAACTCTAATCTAGTCATAAACATTCATCAATAACTCTTCAAATATTGAAAATTATGCCTATCCCAATGTTCATATTGTATAATGGGTAATTATATATCATTTCACTAATTTATAGCAAGATCTAATGGTGCAATAAAAAGTTATGAATGTTTTCCCAAAATTGGTCACCATGAATCAATTTTTTTGGCAATTACAAATGATTTTCACCAAAGCTTTGAGAACTTGCTCAATAGTGCATGAAATCATCTCAAACTAAAATAAATGGAAAGATTATTCAATTTAGTAAACTGCCATTATATAAATATAGTTGTTTCCAGGCTATACATGGCTGTAAAAGACCTAAAAATAAGAGGAAAAACTTTCAAGGCAACCAAACAATAGATTTAAACAATGAAAATATGATACAAAAATGCTTCCAATGCTTTCCAATGCTTATCCCTTTTACATCATGCCTATGAAAGATCTTTAAAAGTTTTTAATAGCCTTTACAACTTCATGTGGAAGTTATAACTACTCAACTTCCTCTTATGACCATCCAACTTCCCATTTTGTGTTTTCACAACTTTTGAAAAGTTGCATTTCATAACTTCTATAATGTTTGACTCAAATGAATTTGAAATTTTATAAGACATTCAAAACTTATTAAAATGGAATAATAATGTCCTTTATCACCATTTTACCACTTCATGGTTATTTTGTACAAGTTTTATCAAATAACCAATTCAAGACCATAATAAGAGAAAATTAAATACTTTGTTGGTACCCTTGCACTAAAATAAAATACTAAATAACAATACTTCAAACATCTAACTAGCCATATTGCCAACCATCATCCCCTTTAGAATTGATGGCAACATTTGGGAAAATCGGCTAAATCCCAAAATGATGTCATACAAAAATGAATGCAAAAGGTAACTACACAAAATTTCTTTCAAAACAAAACATATTTTATTCATGTTTTGATGGATCATTACATTCCTTATCAATCCTTATGTATACATACTTCTCTTTACAAACATATACATAAATACTTTCTTTACTTGAACTTGTCCCTTGCATATACAATTTTCCTTACTTATATTCCTCCCCCTTTGACATCAATGGAAAAGGTATCAGAAATTGTATACAAAACCATGTTTCCTCTTGTTGCTCAACCTGTCATTCTAGATAAACAATATGCAAAATTGAATTGTAGTCTCTCAAGGTCCTTATTCTAGTTTTCCTTGACTATGTCAGATATACTGATGAGTGTGCAAAGTGCATATGATGCCACTTCTACTACACTCAAGTCAGTATAGGAAAATTTACCATAGGATCACTTAGTTGCAAGACACTCCCCCAATTTCCTCTATAAAATACTCATTTTGGGATACAAAAATTCTCTAAAAGTAGAGAATCTTCTGATTACCTTTTCCTTATTAGTTTCAATACCTCTGATAGCATTGTGAATCTTCTCGATTTTAGTTCCAAGATCTTCCATGTTTTTCTCAGGTTGCTACAATTTGGTAGTGAGTGTTTGAAGCTCACTCATTTGACCTCTAGTCTTATTATCAAAATCTAATAGGTAATTATATGATAGTGCATACTATCCATGCAACTTCTTAACTTTATCAATACTCTTCCTCAATTCTTTGATGTACATATCTAATGTCTTCATATCATTTCTCACATTTGTGCATACTATATCAAATAGTGATGCATCATTCTTTTCTTGTGCTTGTACTGAAATTGTTTTAGACAAGGTTGTGAATTCTTCATCAAAATATTTCACAAATTCTTTCACCTTAGTCTGCAAATATGGATTTGTAATAGTTGTGTGAATTTTCTTATGCATTCTATCCAAGACTTCTATTAGTATTCTTTCCAAAGACTTAACTAATTTGTTCTTCTCAATAATTTTTCTCAAAGAGCTCATTCTTTTGATCATCATCGTCATTAGATACTGTATTTGGAATAAGTGTAACTACTTTCATCTTGGCACTCTTCTTTTCTTCCTCTTGATTTCTTTCCCAGTTTTCTTTCTTTCTTCTTCTAATCTTTATTTTTCCTTTCATCTTTCCTTCTTTTCTCTTCCTCGTCCCTCTTTTCATGATTCTTCCTTTCCTCTTCCTCTAACATTTTATTTTCTATAAGTTTCTCTGCTTCTACATTATCTTCTTTATCTTAAGCTTGAGTATGTAGTGATATTGCCAACAATGTTTTATTCCATACTCAGTAAATGGATTCTCTTTGACATCAATAGTTATGTGCATACTATCCACTTGCATGGATTCAATACCAATAACTATGCAAGGAGGTGACATGGTTTGATGTGCTTCTTCAACTTCTTCTTCACCATCAGTAAAAGTACTAGCCTCCACATATAATGGACTTGGTGATTTAAACTGGGCACTCTCCATGGTGACCTCAGGCATAGAAGTCATATATTTCATATGGCTTCCTCTAATTCTTTCCTAACTTCTTCATAGTTTCCTTCTATATGAAGAATAACTCTTCTCTTATTCCTTAGCAGGGGTTCAATGCCTTTCAAAACTCTATCCAAATCTTCCTTTGTATTCACTTCACACAATTTATTAATCATGCTTTCTCTTATTTTGGTATCTTCTTCTACCAAACTTTTCTTCCTATTAAGTAATCTATTGTAGAGATCTTCTAGGATCTTATTTTGTATACTATAAAATCTCTTGTCCCTCAAAATCATATTCCTTACAATAAAATTCTCTAGCTTTCTTCTACCCATATTGCTATAAAAACTATATATTTATTCAATTACAAAATTTTCATCATTTATAATATGCATATTTAGGTTTTCTACCTTTGGTTTCCAAGCCTTCTTTCTGGTTGGTGTCCTTCCTTCTTCAACTGCTTGCTCAACTGGCTTGTCTTCAATTTCATCATCAAATTCCCCAGAATCGTTTATTTGCAATATTTTTCTTCTTTTCTCGAGTCCACTGGTGGTCTACTTGACCATTTTCTTTGAACCTAGTATAGGTTCTTGTTTAAACTTTACCAATCTGTCTAACTTTCTCTATGTAATAAGTGTATCATCCTTTGATTGCTTCTTTTATTGATTAGGTTATACTCTAACTAGTTGCACTTGCGCAACTATTGCATAAGGTATAGTAGGTGTTTGCACAGTAGGTCTTGCTACTGTTACACCTTTAGATGGTGCTTCAATAATAATAAGTGTAGCTAATAACACCTCAGAATACTCACTGGCTTTCATCTCCACTGCTATCCCTTTGATTTCATTAAATTCTTCTCTTGACATACTAAATTCCTTAAGAATGGATTCTATTTTCTTCTCCACATTCTTCTTAATCTCTTTGCTATGAAGTTCAAAATGAACTTGCCTCATCTTTTCTTCATAAATACCCCATCTAGGACATTGAGTTTCCTTCTCTGATTGCAAATGATCTACACATAACCTTTAATGATATCTTCACTCATTTCATATCCCATGGGTTCAGTTAATGTCACCCTAGGTTGAACTGCTTCCATACATGTGGTATTAGTTTCAACCATAAAACATATCTCATCTTTATACTTCTCCACCATAGAGGGAGGGATTATGTATCTCAGTTTCATCTCTAATTGAAATTTCTTCATCATTCTATCAATGTCATTGTCTCTAACATTTTTTGATCTTTCCATATAACACTATGTAACCATCTTCATTAAACATTCATTACTATTCAAGTTTTTCATACTAGGGAACTACTTAGTTGCATAGAAGAGTAGGTGTGTTAACGAAGATTCAAATCTAAAGACTACATTCTTATTCTTCTTTAGCTTGACAATGTTGTCCAACAATTATGCTTTGACTATATCACACATGTTTACCTTCTTTTTCTCAACTACAATAACATATGTTGCATGCATAAATACTATTGGCATTGAGTTAAATCTAGAGTTATAATTTAATTTGTAACCTACAATCTTTCTCGGTATTCTAATTCCAATATCCCAAATTAGATCAACTCTCATGTTCCTGCCATCAAATTTGGTATTAAGGTTTGTTTTAATAAGCTTTCTCATGTTCTTGTCATCTGTTGGCTCCTAATTTAACAGTTTTGAAAATGACCAAGAAACCAGACAAATGCATCTAAGGCTAGCAAATTCCTATGACGGATACACTTGACGACAGTCTTGGGCCAACTTTAAGGCATAACTCCTTCTTCACTTCAGGCTTTATAAGACCTAGGCAGGTTAACCTTGAGGTTCAAAGATATGGTACCAATGCATTTAAAACATAAGTCTGAACCTATTTACTACAGATGAAAACCCTTATATCTCCTAATAACTCATGCAATAACATAGATCTACAATAGCAAATCACAATCTATGAAATCCATAAGTTGAGTGAGGGTTAATTCCTTTCAACTCACTACAAGACATGAAAATTGAATTTATTTGAATAAAAGATTTTGTGCAAATGACATTCATATAAACTTGCATCTAATTTAGTGATCAGTGCCTTATCCATTGAAACATAGAGTAATTACCAACAGGATGACCTAACTTGTTTGCATTACAATCAAGTTTATCAACTGAAATCCCCAAATCCCATTCTTATGAAATATCCCCTTCATACACCTAGAAACCCTATCAGCACATTGAAGCATTTATTTAACTCCTTGAGTCAAAAGCAACAACAGATCTGATATACAACTCATCCAAGTTGCCTTAAATCAAATGAACCTTATCCATTTAATCACAAAGTTAATGACATATGAAGAATTGGGAGACAGAATAAGAGAACTCAGATAATTTGTGTAAATCCCCTTTTATATTCATCCATGGAAAGACTAAATATATTAGACTGGTAAGACTAAATGAAACTCAAGATACTTCACATAATCTAGCATCAATTCCCAGTATCTCAGAATGACAATCCATCACATGAAATGAAAATTTGCACATAAACAGGTGTGTGGTCTTCACTGCTAGAGATTAGCTCAATAGACAAGAAGCAAAACCATCAACAACCCTGGTTTCAATAGTAGAACTGGAACCCTGCTGGTATTACCCAGAGAAAACTGCCAACCCCTAAAAAAGATGAAGGAAAGAAAGATATAAGAGAAGAATTCATTCCTGGATCTGATCTAAACATGGCATATGTCCACTTGGAAAACCTTCTCAACAGGTTAAAATAGCTCTCTAATCTCTCCCCTCAACTGGTGAATCGAATCTTCAATCATTTGGCCTCTACCAACACAAAATATCTAAGATATTTGAAAAGAAGAATAACTGATTTTGATTCCTGAACTTTGCTCAAGGTAAAAGTGAAAATTAGTTTTAAAAATGACTTCTAAAAGCCAAGAAAATCCTTTAGAATCAATTTTCTTCACATCCAGAGTTCACCAAGCCTTCATATCTGCCTTTTATCTAATCCTAATGCTGCATGATGAATTTTTCTTGTTCCATTGAGAATGCCCCAAAAATTACAAAACTACTTATAAAATGAATTGGTGAATTGCTGTGCAAAAATTGATCCCAAATCTAGAAAATTCATCTTCTCTCAGTTCCAACGGTATATTATAGTGCAAATTTCAAACAAAAAATGCACCTCTAGTAGTAGTTTGAAAAATCTAGACCTGGACTGTGTCTTTGCATTAAAAATTGAAAAATTTAAAATTTTACATAGTCAGAACTATATAAAAATTTAAAATATTTCAATTTTTCATTCTATGTGTTTGAAACATCTCAATTTCCATTTGAAAATTATTTTCACTTTTATGTTCAAAATTTTCTCCACTTGCCACTCGTCACAACTTGATTGGCTCACCATTTGAGACATTTTAATTTAATTAATATTTTAATATTACTTAATTTTCTCAATTCTTTCACCCCCATCTCCCTTTACATTCTTGCACTCACATGAACTTCACGTAGCATCGGGACCTTCTCATAGCTTCCTTTATGCTCATACACTTTCCACGAAACATAACACCGAGAGATTTGAAAAATTCTTTTACGTTCTCACAAGCCGACCCTTTACGCTCATACGATGAAATCTCCCTTTATAGTTTTCCGACCTTGAGCGAGAGGCTCAAAATTTGATTCACGTCCATACATGATGCTTTCTTTAGCATATCATTGGAGGCCTTTACATATTAATCTTCGTTCATATGTTGAAGCATAAGCCTGAAGAAATATTGAAATTGTCTTATGCTCACACGAGTTGCATTGTCCATCGCTAATACGCATGGCATCAAAATACATGGACTATGACCCACGGGCCCCTCTAGCATGGCTCAACTTTTAAAAGCCACGTGTCTTTTAAGACACTTGCCTTTTGTGTGGATTTGTAGTTAAATATTAGAAAATCTCTTGATTTGGTGCATGTGGGATTATAAGTTTTATAACAAAACCCACTTCTCTGGCCATTGCCACTTCCTCTTCAAATGCAGATCATAGCCTTGGCAATGCTTAACATCAAACAGGCATGAAAAATAAAAGTGAGCCCCTTTCCTAACTTGCAACAGTGATATCCCCTTTTAAAATCTGAACATTCTTCCACCATGACATAGACAGCTCTTGAAGAATGTTGATCCTAACTTCTGCTGCCTCTTACTATGGAGCTCCTCAATTATGTCAATTACTACTACATAGTGTGGATTGCTTTGGCTTTAGCGGCTTCCTCTAAGTTTTAAACTTGAGGTGGCTCTTATGATGTTGAATCTCCTTTTACATGGGTTGCAACATGATAAAGTTGTTTATCCTGTTCTTTAGCGTTGACTCTTGCTCTATTATCTTGCATTTGCTTTTTCTCATATGGTGTGAGTTCATTTTATGCATGGACTGTTTCTTTTGTGATACTTTGCAGGCTGCTCTGATCATTCTCTCTAAGCCACCCTCTATCTTAAAATGGCACCTCCTTTATAAACTACATGGGTCTTTGCCTTGATTGCCATCTTGACTTTGACCACTCCCTTTCCTGTGGCGCAGTCCCCTACCGTGGTCTCTTCAAAGAATATAATGTCTTCATCTTAGCTATGGTAGATTCCATGCATCAACACATTGATATAGTTGATGAGACTGATGGGCTTGCAATTACAAGATAACCTTGTTGTGGCATGCTTGAAACATTTCTTATTGTTGCATCTTCAAAGGCAATGACCCTTGGACTAAGGCTGCCTTGGTTGCCTGGATGTAATCCCCCGTGCAATATTGGTTGACTTAAACCAAGTCTAAAATGCTATGAAGGCATTATAAAAGGAGTAGATCCATCATTAGAATTACTAGGTCTAGGGAGTGCAATTGTAGAGGTTGCCTTGTTAGAATTGAACAAAGATGAAACTGGGCTTTGTCATGTGGAAGAACTTGTTGATTCAGGTAAAGAGATGTGAAGATATGTTACAAATGAATCAAGATGTGACTCATGAATTCTAGTAAGCTAGGCAAAAGAAGGCCTACATCCAAGAAAATATTTTATCTTCACAAGAAACTCATGTCCAACCAATCTAGATTTTTCAAAATGCCAAATATATGCTACCTTTCCCCAAGGTAACCTCAGCAAAAATAATCTTCTAGAAACATCTGCAGAAATTTTTTCAACAGCCACATATAAGTTCTCATTTCCAGGACTCAAGATAGTTAACCTCTTTATACCACCATTATCAGCATCCCTCATTTCCTCAAAATTCATTATTAAGCAATTCACTCCTCATATTATAAATTTGGCGCAAATTAGTGGAGCCCCAAAGTGGGTGTGGCTAATTCTTTTTTCATTTTTGAACACCTAAAATGAAGTATTAATCCATTGATCATTTCAAACTAATTAGAATCAAATTTGATAACTAACTAATCAATTGAAACCCATTTTACCACTGATTTGGAAATTGTCAAATTAGTGCCAAAAGGTCCATTGACTGGCCTTAAAAATTGACCCAAACATCTGACTAGGTCTTGAAATCTGACCCACCGATTCTTCGTTCTACATACTTGTACCCTATCAAATCTCATCTCATGACGAATTTGGGGTCAAAAGACATTCGCTGTTAAAGTTACCTTCTTAGAATTACCTGCAAGAAAACATGTCCAGAAACAATAAATTAGGTTTGGGTTTGGCTTCAAAATTTGGGCAAATGAGCACTTGGGAAAATGAAATTTGGGACATTGATTGTCTATCATGAGGAAAATATAGATTTGTGATTTGGGCTCATGATGAATAACTGGGCGCAAATGGCGAGCGGTCAAAGTGAGCTACTTGGATTTTACAGATTGAAAACAATGTCTAAAAGGTGATTTTTGCAAATGGAATTGACCTAGAAAAGTGTGCAAATGGATTTTTCATGACTTGCAAACTGGCACACTTAGAGTATTTTTAGAGTACAACACAGTGGTACAATCCATTTGATCTCACCTATCAGGGATCTCAAGTTATAACATCACGAACAGGGGTTCCAACCAATCTGCACTTTATGACACCAGTAAAAGATAGAAATTGCATTTGGAATTGAGTTTGAAAACTGATCAAACGGATTCATCATAAGCTAAAACTTGAAACATAACAAGTCTCTGACCACTACAATGCAACACAATTTTTTTTTTAGCATTTTGGTCAACTGGGTCAAATTTATAACTCGTCAAATAGGGCTTCCCAGAATTATAAGAAATGTGCATCAGTATGAAAATAGTAAACTACCAACTTTGAGGGATCAAAACATAGTCAAACAGACTCAAAATGACTCAAAATCTAAAACATAGGTTCTCAGGGATGGACACTAGACAATCCCACAGTGGTGAATCATGAAACATTTCTGGGTGCAAGATATTCATATGCAAACATGGCCTCCTATCACTGTTTGACACTTGGTGAAAAATGTAGATTTGACAAATGCTCAAAATAGGACTTCACGAAATGGCTTGGAATCTCAATTTATCATCATGGAACAAGTGGATGGGCTAAATGGAAGGTGTTAGAAACATTAAAAACCTTAGGGGCCTCAAAGGTACATTCAGGTACATATGCATTTATGGGCATTTATAGGGCTCAATTTCTTCAATGGTGCTCAAAATTTGGGCTACAATTTTGAGCACCAACATCATTCATTAGATTTCATCCTTCATTGCTTAGACCTGTGACCTTGTGAATTAGATCATTGTCAATTATGACTGGTATATCACCTACCCAAAACATCTCATCATGAACTCTACTTAGAATAATCATGATCCACTCATGATTATCAAATTTTGTGTAGAACATATACTTAATCAAATTTGGCTCATTTAGGTATGTGTGTTCAGAATTTTGGGTTAGGTCACTATTACACATAACTCCTAAATCATTATGGATGACCTCATCTTCAATGTTATCAAATTTACAGTGAATGTAGCTTCTAATGTCCTCTATGTGAAGTATATTTTATGAGATTTGAGAAAATTCTCCTAACTGATCATCAATGAGAGAAACAAATGGGCATTTCTTGAACTTGTATATGGGTCTATCACTTACATCACATACTAACTGGCCTCCCATGTTGCTTAGAGATTATACTAACAATTCCAACAAAAGCTTCATAAAATGCCTTTATTCTCTTGGTTTAGGGCTTCTTCAATTCACACTTCAAATGCCTAATTCACTATCAAATTTCTCATAAATCACTCCAATCTCTTTACACAAAAAAATGGTACTGACAATCTTACTTACAATCCTTAAACCACTTCAAATATTACTCTAAACTAAATGCACATCTGCTAAAACTTCAAAAGTTGTCACTGATTAACAATGTACTTGTTTTCAATCATATGATTTCATGCAATCATATCAACACTTGCACACTTGACCATAGCTTCCATTTGATGTCTTCTTTCCTCCATTGACTATATAGCTTCTAATTCACTTCCCAACATCATTTCTAATCAACTGACACTTTGCCCCTATTGAAAATGTTTAATTCAAATAGAATGAGTCACACATAACTGCTAACTTCAATTTTCCATTAGGTGTATTGAAATATCATTCTTCTAAAATTGTGTAAGAACTTTCTCGATCCTTACCCTTCACAAGTGCTTCTTTAAATTCATCAACATGCTTTTACTACTTCTTTATAACTGTTATCTTTGTATTTTTCATTCCTTCTATCATTCCTTTTATTGCTCCTTCTATAATTGGGATTCATGTTGAAGTTCCTTCTGTCCATTCTATAGAATCTTTCTAGTGTCCAAATTTATTACATAAATGACATAGGTGCATTTCTTCTCTAATTAGTTCCATTCTAATTTTCAAGTGTTCTAAAATTCCTTGTGATATGTCTAGGATTGTTACATTTGTAACATACAACATGTATCCTTTCGCTCTTAGGTTTTTCTCCGTCATTATATATGATTTATGATCTTCCTCTTTCATTACCTGCAAGGTTGGTATTCCTAAACGTTCTACTATTTGCATTATTACTATCAAACTTAGGTTTCTTACAATCTACTACTTTATGTTTATAACCATGAAAATTATAACAATAGAAATTATTAATAGGTTTAAAAGACTTACCTATGAAATCTCTTTTCATATGACCAACTTCATTGCATATGGAATATCTACCTCTGAATTTATGTCTAACTTCCTTGGATGGTTGATCTTCTTTAGGTTTATCAACATTCTCTATTTCCTTTGGTTCAACATGTTCTATAGATAAATCAAAAACTTCCTTAGATACTTCTGATTCAATCTTACTTTGATCAATTTCTTTAGGGGATTCAACATCTGGATCTAGTTCTTTCCTAATTTCAAGTTTCTTTGCTAACTTTTCTCTAATAAGATATCCAAGACTTGTCTTGTCATATGAAGGTCTCTGGTGAAATATTTGTTCATCAATTTTCTCACTATTGGAATACAGTTTTTCTAATTGTTGCTTAGCTTGTGTCAATTCTCCTTTCATCATGATATTGTAATTTTCTAATCCTGCATGCTCAATCTTAATAGATTCTAATTTAGATGTTACTTGACTCAACTAGGATCTAAGGTCTGTATTCTCAGATTTCATATCAATTTCATTCTTACTGTCATTTTTCTTAAGATTCAACTTAAGTTCAACTATTTTCAACTCATGCTTCAAAGTCACATTTTTTTTCTTGAGAATTTCTACTTCATCATTATCACTAATTTGTTCATTTGGTTTCTTCTTAGATTTCTAATCATCTATTTTATCTTTTAGTTTACCAATTTAGACTTTTACATTCTCATACCTATCTTTCAAGTTGCCTCTTTCTTCTATAAGAATATCAATTTGTTGAAGGGGTTCTTCAAGGTTTCTCTTCTACTATTCCTTATCCATAGGCATCTGGTGCAGAAGCACCTAGGAAAAATCTAGGCACACCTTGGATGCAAGAAAAAGAAAAGGATGTATGGTATCCTTGAAGCTTGATTGCAATGTATTGAATCCTATAATGGAAATGTTTAATGAACAATTTAATGGTAACTTGAAAAGCCCTAAAGGTCTTGATAAAGGATTTAGGCATAAAAATGATGTAAGGGTGGCTAATAGTGCCAACAAGGGATCTAGATTGGTTAGAGGGATCAAATAGGTCCTAGGGGGGTATTAGAATAGGTCCTAAGTGGTGGAAACCAATAAAGTATGAGTTAAAACATTTTAATAAAGTTTTTAATTCAAATTTAAAGTCCTAAGGGCTATATTTTGAATTGGGAGGGGAAACTAGTATTTGAAAGTTTTAAACCTTGCTAATGAGTCTAACCAAATGGAATATGGTTTGAGAAGTTTTATTTCATCCTATATAGCTTGGTAAAGGCATAGGATCAAGATATATAAGTCATTGTATGGATACAATTAGCATTGTACATATTTGGCAGTTGGAATGCAATAAAAACTCCATTTTTAAAGCATTTTAATTGGATCTTTTGTTTGGATTGGTTTCTTATTGCTGTTTTTTATCCATTGGAATGATCTCTAAACCTTTTAGGTGTATTAAGCCAAATAGAAGTACATTTGGCTGAGAGTGTTTATTGTAAGCAACTTTTGCAACAATTTGTGGAAGCTTTGGACCTTTAGAGAGAATTTTTTCATTAAATGGATGTAGGAATTTTATCCCCATGGAATGAACCTGAATTATAATGTAAATAAAAATTCTAACAATGATTGGGTGGGATTTTGCATGAATGGAGACTTCTAATGGGTTTTTGGTGGTTGTAGGTGCATGAAATGCATACCCGGAGTGTCGTAGCTAGAGATCTATCAATTTAAGGGTAATATTTTATGGTAGATATTATCTAAATATAAATTAAACATGTTGATTCAACCTTAAGTTGGTTGATTTGGCTTGGGAGGTCACACATTGAGAAAGCTCTAGATTTGAGGGTTTGTAAGAGGCCAAATTGGGGGTTTCTTATTTGCAGAGGTTGGGGATTCAAATTGATTTGATTTTTCTTTGATTGGGATCATTTTTTGGGATTTTTGAAAGATTGAATCTTTGTAAGTACGGGAAGCATATACTTGCTTTGTAAAATCACCCTATTTTATGCCTAACAAGGGTGCCTAGTTTGGGGATCTAATTGTTAGTCCAAAACAACCTATACTAAGTTTGACATATATTGAAGAAGACTGAAATGGGTATCTAAAAACTTTTTGTTAAAAGTCCTTTGGAAAATTTTGGAGAAAACTTGAAATCTTTCTTGTTGGAAACCTAGTTGGGGGCAATTAGGCCTACTAAGAAATTTTGAAGGATTTGAGTGCTAGGATTCTGTTGGGGTTCTAAAACCATTTGAAACCTCTTGAATCCATCTTAGATATGTGAAATACATCTACCATAGCTATTGGGAGGTTTTTAGAGTTGTAGAGTGGATAGTTGTTGGTATGTGGGTTTGGGGAACATTCTCTTTTCCTTGCACATTTCCACCTTTGTGAACTTGGTTAGGCCACATCACATTTATCCATTGTATCAATTGGTATCAAAGATTAGGAGCATCCTAGGCTAAAAGAAGAGAGATTTATTGGGGTCATTGGTGTATTTGATCCTTGTTGAAGCCTTTAAGCATCCCTTACCTTTTGAGCATTCCTAGTGGGTCTTGGTACTTAAGGAGACGTCAGAAGGAGAAGATGAGGGATCCCTTAGAGGGTCACTAATGCTGAAATTGAAAATCTTGTGAAGGAGCAAATGGTAGAGAATAGAAGGATAAGAGAAACCCTTAAACAAGAAAGAAAGGAAAAGCTTGAGAAGGAGAAGGAAATGCAAGCCTTGATTGGTAGATTAACCATAATGGAAAAGAAAGGAAAAAGTAGATTAGAAGAGGAAGATGAATTTGAAGAGTGGGATGAAGAAGATTTCCCTTTAAGAGAAGAGATACAATTATATCCTAGGAAGGAGAGGATGGCTAGGTTTGTTGAGGGCATAAAGAGTGGATATGCAAAAGGAAGATCAGACTTACCTTTCTATGTAGGTAAGATGGATGATGAAGAACTCATTGATTGATTCACTACTATGGACAACTACTTTGAGTTTGAGAATGTAGAGGACAAAGAGAAAGTAAGGATTGCTAAGACTAGATTGAAAGGGCATACCTTACTTTTGTAGGATTGTAAATAGGTAGAGAGGTGGAAGAATAGTAGACCCAAGATTACTTCTTGGTATTCTATGATGGATAAAATGAAGGCAAAATTTTTAGCTAGTGACTAAAAGGTACAGATGTATAAGAACATGCAAAGTCTTAGGCAAAGAGACTTGGATGTACAAGGGTACACTAAAGAGTTCCATAAGTTGGATGTTAGAGTGGGTCTAAGATGAATTAAGTCTTACAACTAATAGATCTATTGAGGAATGCTACAAGTTGGCCATAAGGGTTGAAGAGAAGTTGAGAAGAAGAGAAAAGAATAGTGGTGGTAGAGGAAATACAAAAAAAGGTAGAGGAGGAAAATCTACCGATGGTAAGGAACAATATAATGATGATAAAAGCAATAATGTTTATGCAAGACAAAGAGGAACTGGCAGATTTGGTTATGGTAGAGGCAGTGGTGCATTCATTGGTAAATTCTTTATTATGAAGGCATTGGGTAACAGTCCTTTAGGTATCCTGAGACAGAGGTTGATCACAAGAATTTAGAAAAGAGAGTTGACTTGGCACAAGCAGGGGATACAGAATGAGAAGAAAAAGGAAAAGCTATAGAAATTAGACCATATGAGGAAGTAGAGTCCTTAATGGTGAGAAGAATGTAGCAACAAAAGAAGGCTCCAGTATCCATCTTTAAGACAAATTATGTAAGTCATGGTAAGGTTTGTAAAATGATCATTGATTTTGAATCATTTGACAATGGTTTCTTATGAGATGGTAAACAAATTGAATTTACAAAAGTTTCCAATTGAGAGACCATATAAGGCTTTGTGGGTGAGTGATGAGCAAAACATTATTGTTAGAGAGCAAGCATTTGTTGATTTTTCAATAGGATCATTTGCTGATAGAGTTTCTTGTGATGTGATTCCTATGACATGTTTTTATATTATTCTTGGAAGGGCATGGTAAACCTCTACAAATATTATACACCATGGATTGGAAAATGTCTATCTTGTGCATAAGGATGGTCTAAAATTTTTCCTTAACCTTTACCAAGTGATAATGGTGATGGTGGAAGGATTGTATGTGTTGGTGAGAAGAAGTATATCACCTTATAAGATCAAACAGCAAGTGGTGCTGATTTAAAACACAAGACTTCTGTGGTAATGATGAAGAGTCATGTTGCTGATCAAAAAAGTTTTGATTTGCAGTAGATGGTGTGTGAAAAGAGGATATTAATTGGTTCTCTTTGGTGTCCATTTGTGATAATCAAAAAGGGTAATGATGCAATTTCCATGAAGGGTAGAGATAAGGGTCTTTTGGATACTCAAATGAAAGAGAAACAACATATTGAGAGAGGAAATGATAAATTTCCTAAATCAAATGTTTTTGTTTGTTCTAACATTTTAAATGTAGGAAGTACATGTGACACAAGTGGATGATTTATCAGCAAGAGTTACAAACATCCATCTAGGAGAATGAGTGGCTTGAAGATAACTCTCCTTCACTCTTGTGGCAAGAGTCTTTTTTGGGTGGGGTGTATGGTACACGGGCACCTAGGAAAACATCTGGGCACACATTGCATGCAAGAAAAAGAAAAGTATCTATGGTATCCATGAAGGTTGATTGGAATGTATTGAAGCCTATAATGGAAATGTGTAATGAGCAATTTAATGGTAACTTGAAAAGTCCTAAAGGTCCTGATAAAGGATTTAGGCATAAAAATGATGTAAGGGTGGCCAGTAGTGCCAACAAGGGATCTAGATTGGTTAGAGGGATCAAATAAGTCCTATGGGGGTATTAGAATAAGTCCTAAGTGGTAGAAACCAATAAAGTATGAGTTAAAACATTTTAATAAGGTTTTAAATTCAAATTTAAAGTCCTCACGACTACATTTTTAATTGGGAGGGAAAACTAGTATTTGAATGTTTTAAACCTTGTTAATGATTCCTAATGAATGGAATATGGTTTAAGAAGTCTTATTTCATCCTATATAGCCTAGTAAAGGCATAGGATTAGAATATAGAAGGCATTGTACAGATTCCATAAGCATTGTACGGATTTGGCAGTTGGAATGCAATAAAAAATCAATCTTTTTGAACATTTTGCAAGAGATATTTTGTTTAGATTGGTTTCTCATTTTTGTTTTGATGTTTTGAATCTATTGGAATGATCTCTAACCCTTTTTTGGTGCATTAAGGCAAGTAGAAGTTCATTTGGCCAAGAGTGTTGATTGCAAGCAACTTTTGCAACAATTTGTGGAAGTTTTGGGTATTTAGAGAGCATTTGTTCATTCCATGGATGTAGGATTCTGATCCCCATGGAATGAACTTGTATTCTTATGTAAATAAACATTATAACAATGATTGGGTAGGATTTTTCATGAATGGAGGCTTCTAATGAGTTTTTGGTGGTTGTAGGTGCATGAAATGCATGCCTAGAATGTAACAGCCAGAGATTTGTCCATTGGAGGGTAGTATTTTTGTTAGAACTCTTTAGAATCACTGAGAGGGGGGGTGAATCAATTATCCAATGTCCAATGATGTCCAATTCAAACTTTCTAATTAAATAGGAGTGAATCAGAAGTGTTGTGCTTCTTCTTACTTATTATGCATGCAGTTTAAACATTAAACAATCATGAAAAGTAAACATGCATCACACCATAACACAAAGAATTTTAATGACCCAGAAACCCTCCAAGAATAAGAAGGTAAAAATTGGGGTGTGAATGAAGCCCACTAAATAACTGTGCAATTGATTTCAACCACTTCTGATGGTCTTCCCTGTAAAAGGGCCTGCCTTGTTAAAGGCTACAACACATTGTTAAATGTGACCCTGTTAAAGGATTTCTACACCCTGTTAGGAGTGTGCCTTGTTAGAGGACTTAAGAACATTCAACTTGAAATGTCACCCTGTTAAAGGATTTACATAGAGCTATTAGGCTTACCCAAGTCCATGGGATTTATAGTCACCTTCTCAAAAGAATCTTTCATCCCTTTCTAAGGATCTCCTATCCTCCTCCTAAGGATCTCTTATCCTTCTTTTGAGGATCTCTTTATCCTTCTCTTAGGGATCTCTTTATCCTTTTCTTGAGGCTTATCCACCTAGCTATTAAGCTAACCTAGCAATGTAGGATTTCAATATCTAATACAATGGTAAGAGAGTATTAGAAGGGTTTTGACCTGATATAGATTGCAACCCTAACTGTGTAGATTTCAGATCACTCTTCAGTTCTTTTCTTTGTTTGGCTTTCCTCCTTGCAGTGCGGATAGCTTGTTCACCCTTTAAGATTTGTCTCCTGAGTTCTTCCACTCATTATGCCAATGCACTCTATGGTCACTTGATCAACTTAGAATCTTGATGCTCTGTTCTTACTCCTCTTGGCTTCTTCACATGACCACACTTAAGACCAACTCCCTCTCATGCATGCACATTTGATCTCTGACCTATAACTCCTTATAAAGAAGTTATATTCTTCTTTTCTTGCTCAAATCTTAATTTGATCTTGA
Source organism: Cupressus sempervirens (assembly GCA_028749045.1). Taxonomy (NCBI): domain Eukaryota; kingdom Viridiplantae; phylum Streptophyta; class Pinopsida; order Cupressales; family Cupressaceae; genus Cupressus; species Cupressus sempervirens. The sequence goes on along the minus strand of CM053783.1, from coordinate 192,513,390 downwards.
GAAAATGGTATTGTTTTCCCTCCAAATTGTTTCTTTTAGAAACTTCATGATGAATCCATTAACATTCACCTTAGATTGGTTTGCATGGTTTACATAAAATTCTGTGACATCTACTCATCATCCTCATCATCCAACTAATTCACAAAATTTGATGTAATAAACATATCGCTGCTAATCTAGTGAATCTTTGACTTTAACAAATAATGCAGCAACTCGACATCATTGATTTACTGATGGTTAGCTCTTTCTATGTTACTCAACTTCTATTGTTATTTTACTGGCACTTGGCACCTATAACATTTCTTCTTTCCTCGGTGCTTGAAGACTCAACACTTAAATATCACTTGGCTCTTGTATCTTGCTTAGAACTTGAAGTCACTCGACACTTGATCTTCACTCGACACCTAAAGGTTGCTCAGCACCTGAAGATCACTGGGCACACACTAAAGTTGAACTTGCTTGGCTTCAACTAAGAATCCGCTCCTCTCTAACTTAGCTTGCTTGACTCTCTCCAATGAACTTAGTTAAACCTTACATCTTTGATATGTCTTAGTGTCTCCAACCTCTTAGAGTATGTCATTAATAAACTATTTCATCAATGGCTTAGCTTATCCTTATAAATCATTACAACATCATAACTTCAACCTTTCTCTAGGTACTCTAGTTATATCTTATTGATTGCCACCTCCTTGTCAATCAATCAATTGACAGTATTTGGATCACTAAATAAATTTTCATTCCTACAAGTAGCAAGTTTGACATCAATGACAAAACAATGATTAAAAACATTCTTGACCTTCCATTATTCTTCATTCACAATCTTTTCAATCATTTCCAACAATCTCCCTCTTTGGCATTGATGGCAAACCAAACTGATCAATTGATCAACTTAGTTACCACCAAAATTTCACATGATTTCTGTTTGGTATATAACTCCTTTTGTTGATACAAATTGAATCCTTTTTTTTGCTTCTCCTTTTGGACTGCTGCATCCTTACTACTAATCTCATACATCGCCATATCTTTACCTTTCATTGATTTGTTTCTCATAAATCTCCCTCTTTGACATAAATGCCAAAGATGTAGCATCTTCAACATGCTAAATATAAAATTTGCATCTTCATGCTTTCTCCCTCTGTCACCATGCTTGTGACTGATCTGGAGTTTGTACTCCTGTTGTCATCATCTGCATCATTCTTCTGATATTTCAATGATCTACTCCTGTTGATGTAGGGTAGTCTCTTTGTTGCTTTAGACTGCTTGAGTTAGGGGCATTACCCCCAAGTTGCCTCTATGATATTCATAAGAATCCTTGGGCAATGGTTTAGTGAAGATATTTGCAATTTTTTCCTTTGTGCGAATGTATTCCATCTTCACTTGTTTTTCTTCCACCAATTGTCTGACATAGTGATACTTGATTGCAATATGCTTGGTTTTTGGATGCATTACTGGATTTTTGGATATGTTTATTGCGCTTGTATTATCACAATACAGTATCACAGGTTTGGTTACCTCTTCTTTCATTCCTTTCAATAGATGTTTAAGCCACACAATGTTTGTACAATTGACTGTTGTTGCCACATATTCTACTTCCGTAGTGGACTGAGATGTGCATGTTTATTTCTTGCTAGTCCAAGTAACTAACCTTTTTCCTAAGAATAATGCTCCTCCACTTGTGCTTTTCCTATCATAAATGTTGCCTCCCCAATCTACGTCTGTGTATGCATTGAGCTCAAACTTCTCATTCTTTTTGTAATATAGGCCAAAATCATTAGTTCATTTGAGATACCCCATTATCCTTTTTAATTTACCTTAATTAGGTATACCTTCATAAAAGTATACAAAGGTCTTGTATTCTTCTGCTTTCTTGGTGTTCTCACCACTTTGAACTTCAGGTCATCAAATTTCACATTTGTGCTTTCTACTACTTTGTTAGTGTTAACATTCAACCACTTATAAGCTTTGCTTCTAGTAGAATAACCAAGAAATGTGCCTTCCTCACTTTTTGCATCAAACTTTCCATTTCTAGAATCTTTACATATATAGCATTTGCATCCAAATATTTTGAAATATTTTACATTAGGAGAATGCCCATACTGTAATTCAAAAGGTGTTGCATTTGTACCTTTCTTGACTTGAACTCTGTTGAGTGCGTAGACTACAGTACTCATAGTTTCTCTCTAGTACTTGAGTGCAACATTTTTCTCCATCATTAAGGTCCTAGAACAGTCAATAACTAATCTATTCCTTCTCTTTGCTATACCATTTTGAGGTGGAGTCCTAGGTGCTGATGTCTACCTTTTGATTCCTCTTTCATTGCAGAACTCTTGAAATTCTCTTGATGTGAATTCACCTCCTCTATCAGATCTGAGACATTTGAGACTCTTTCTAGTCTTTTTCTCTACTTTGGCCAAGTACCATTTGAACATTTGAAATGCATTTGATTTTAGTTTCAAGAACATGACTGCCATCATCCTTGAATAGTCATCTACAAATAGCATTATATATCTGTCACCTTAGTAGCTTTGCACTTTAATTGGACCACACAAGTCAGTATGAATTAGCTCTAATACTTCATTAGAAGTATAAGTCTTTCTTTTGAAAGTTGACTTGGTCATCTTCCCTAGTTGGCATTGTTTGCACATGGTGTTATTAGGTTTCTTCAACTTTGGTAGACCTCTGACTTTCTTCATTTTGTCGATGCTTATCAAATTGTCAAAATTTACATGACATAGCCTCTTGTGCCATAACCATACATCATCAGTTTGAACAATGAGACAAGAAGCATCTTCCATGTCAAGGTAAAACAAATTACTCCTAGTCTGGTCACCTTTTCCTATTAGACTTCCTTGAGAATCATAGATCTTAGTAATTCCATTTCCAAATTCAACCTTGTATCCTATGTTGCCTAATTGTGAGACACTTAACAAGTTATAATTCAGGCCTTCAACATAGTATGCATTATCACATGTTATCTTTTTAGTAAGCTTGAAACTATCTTTCCCTTTGATCTGACATGGTGCATTGTTACCAAATCTAACACTATTTCCTTCATATTGAGTAAAGGTAATGAACTTACTTTTGTCTCTAGTCATGTGATGAGAGCATCTATTATCTATTATCCATCTATCATTCTTGTTTACCCAAGTTACCAGGGCAGTTGCTTCATCTTCATCTGATTCATCTTTCATAGCCACATAGACTACTTCATCATCATTCTCATCAGAGTCTTCTTCAATAATGTAGCATCTTTTTCCTTTACCTCTGTAGTCCTTGTTGTACTCTTTCTTGTTCTTGCCTCCATCCTTGTAATTTTTCTTTTGTGTGCATTTGGCTGCAATGTGACCAACTTCATTACAATTAAAACAAATGATTGGTAGCTTACCTTTGAATTTTCCTCTTCCTCTGTGAAATCTTCTTGCTAGTAATGCCTCCAATTGGTCTACATCATCTTCATCAGTGCTACTATTACTAGATACCTTTTCTTTGTCTACATCTCCTTGTTGTCTTTTAATGTCATCTTGGCTTTGAATGCAGATTTAAAGTTTTTTGACTTGTAGTTGTCAAAGTTGGATAGCTCAAAGGTAGTGAGTCTTCCAATTATTCCTTCAAATGATAATGCATTGCCTGGTACACACCTTAGTTCTTGGATGGTTGATACTCTTATAGCATAGATAGAAAGCAAAGTTCTCAAGTATTTGCTACATACTTTTTCTTCTGCTAACTGTCCTCCTAGACTTCTTATGGCACTTACTACTTCCTTCATCCTTGCACCATATTGAGCAGCATTTTCTCCTTCTTCCATTTTCATATCATCAAACTTTCCTCTTAGGCTCTCTCTTTTGGCTCTCTTGACATTTTCATCTCCTCCATAGATTCTTGACAATATTTCCCACATTTGATGTGCAGTATCACATCCTTTGATGTCATCATACTTGACATAGCTTAGTGCTGAAGCAATATCTAACATTGCTTGATTGTGCTCCTTCTTCTTGTTCATGTCATCTGCAGTGAGGGTTCCTACAGGGTCTACATGATCAACTATGATTGAGGTATATGCATAGTCACCTATTGATCCGAGGTGTAGCTTCATCAAACTTTTCCATGCAACAAAGTTGTCTTTATTTAACTTGGGAACTTCTCTTTTGGACATCTTGATCTTCCTGCTGGTAGTACCTTGAAAAAAATCAGCAGTGAGCTCTGATACCAATTGTTAGAATTCTTTAGAATAACTGAGAGGGAGGGTGAATTAGCTATCCAAGGTCCAATGATGTCCAATTCAAACTTTCTAATTAAATATGAGTGAATTAGAAGTTCTATGCTTCTTCTTACTTATTATGCATGCAATTTAAACATTAAACAATCATGAAAATTAAACATGCATCACACCATAACACAAAGAATTTTGATGACCCAAAAACCCTCTAAGAATAAGAAGGTAAAAACTGGGGTGGGGATTATGCCCACTGAGTAACTACACAATTGATTTCAACTACTTCTAATGGTCTGCCCTGTTAAAGGCTACAACACATTGTTAAATGTGACCTTGTTAAAGGATTTCTACATGCTATTAGGAGTATGCCTTGTTAGAGGACTTAAGAACATTCAACTTGGAATGTCACCCTGTTAAAGGATTTACATAGAGTTGTTAGGCTTACCCAAGTCCATGGGATTTACAATCACCTTCTCAAAAGAATCTTTCATCCCTTTCTAAGGATCTCCTATCCTCCTCCTAAGGATCTCTTATACTTCTTTTGAGGATCTCTTTATCCTTCTCCTGGGGATCTCTTTATCCTTTTCTTGAGGCTTATCCACCTAGCTGTTAAGCTAACCTAGCAATGTAGGATTTCAATATCTAATACAATGGTAAGAAAGTATTAGAAGGGTTTTGACCTGATACAGATTGTAACCCTAACTGTGTAGATTTCAGATCACTCTTCTATTCTTTTCTTTTCTTGGCTTTCCTCCTTTGCAGTGTGGACAACTTGTTCGCCCTTCAAGATCTATCTCTTGAGTTCTTCCAATCATTATGCCAATGCACTCTATGGTCACTTGATCAACTTAGAGTCTTGATGCTCTATTCTTACTCCTCTTGGCTTCTTCACATGACCACACTTAAGACCAACTCCCTCTCATGCATGCACATTTGACCTCTAACCTGTAACTCCTTATAAAGAAGTTATGTTCTTCATTTCCCTCTCAAATCTTAATTTGATCTTGAGAAAACGGTATTGTTTTCCCTCCAAATTGTTTCTTCTAGGAACTTCATGATAAATCCATTAGCATTCACCTTAGATTGGTTTGCATGGTTTACATAAAATTTTGTGACATCTACTCATCATCCTCATCATCCAACTAATTCACAAAATTTGATGTAACAAACTTATCGCTGCTGATCTGGCGAATCTTTGACTTTAACAAATAATGCAGCAACTTGGCATCATTGATTTATTGATGCTCGACTCTTTTTGTGTTACTTGGCTTCTATTGTTATTTTACTAGTACTCAGCACCTATAACATTTTTGCTTTCCTCGGTTCTTGAAGACTCGACACTTAAATATCACTCGGCTCCTGTATCTTGCTCGGCACTTGATCTTCACTCGGCACCTAAAGATCACTTGGCACACACTAAAGTTGAACTTGCTCAGCTTCAACTAAGAATCTGCTCGGCTCTAGCTTAGCTTTCTTGAATCTCTCCAATGAACTTACTTAGGCTTTACAAATGACTTAGTTAAACCTTACATCTTTGATATGTTTTAGTGTGTCTAACCTCTTAGAGTATGTCATCAATACACTATTTCATCAATGGCTTAGCTAATCCTTATACTTCATTAAAACATCATAACTTCAACCTTTCTCTAGGTACTCTAGTTACATCTTATTGATTTCCACCTCCTTGTCAATCAATCAATTGATAGTATTTGGATCACTAAAGCAATTGTCATTCCTACAAGTAGCAAGTTTGACATCAATGACAAAACAATGATTGAAAACATTCTTTACTAGTTCCATTATTCTTCATTCATGATCTTTTCAATCATTTCCAACAATTTTATGGTAGATATTATCTACATATACCTTGGACATGGTGAATCAACCTTTAATTGGTTGATATTGGCATGGGAGGTCACATATTGAGAAATCCTTAGATTTGAGGGTTTGTAAGAGGCCAAATTCAGGGTTTCTTATTTGAAGAGATTGGGGAGTCAAATTGATTTGATTTTTATTTTATTGGGATAATTTTGGAGTACTATTGAAATCTTGAAGCTTTGAAAGTATGTGAAACATATACTTGCTTTGTAAAACCACCTTGTTTTATGCCTAAAAAGGGTTCCTAGTTTGGTGATCTAGTTGTTGGTCCAAAAAAACCTATAATAAGTTTAAAATATATTTAAGAAGGCTGAAATAGGTGTCTAAAAACCTTTTTTCTTAAGATTCTTTTGGAAAATTTTGGAGAAAACTTGAAATCTTAGGCGTTGGAAACCTAGTTGGGGGCAATTAGGCCTACCAGGCAATTTTGAAGGATTTGAGTGCTAGGATTGAATTGGGGGTCTAAAACCACTTGAATCCATCTTATATGGGTAAAATACATCCACCATATCCATTGGGAGGGTTTTTGAGTTGTAGAGTGGATAGTTGTTGTTATGTGGGTTCGGGGAACATTGCCTTTCCCTTGCACATTTTCACCTTTGTGAACTTGGTTGGGCCACATCACACTTGTCTATTTCATCAAGATGTTACTCAAGTTGTTAAGACTCTTCTCAGTAACTATTCTTTGATACTAATTATATAAAATAGATAATAGTGAGAGGGTGGGGGGGGGGGGGGGGGGGGGGGGCGGGGGGGGGGGGGCGGGGGGGGTGCGGAATCAATATTCTACAAACTTTTGCCCAAAATTGAATATTGTTAATTACTTTATAAATTTCATATGAAAGTAAACCAACAATTTTGAATAGTAAATGTAACCATGCAAAAAGAGAACCAACACCATTATTTGTTAACTAGGGAAACCTTGGTGGGGACGATACCCACAAGATGATCCACTTAACAAATCAATCTTGTTAAGGATATTGACCCTATTAGGAGTCTGTGATATACATATAGTGTCTCAAGTCCTTGTTCGAGGACTAGGCCCTACTAAAAGCCTCAACCTTATAAGGAGTTGGTAGAAAAAATATAATGTAGGCAAGAAGAGCCCATTTCCCTAACATGCAATTATACAATTTAGTTTCTTCACAAGAGTAGGTATACATATAATATTGTCTATCCATTATAAGTCACACTTACTCTGATCATACATCATATTTTGCATCACATAAGACTCATGTATCATTTATGCTTTCTTCTTAGTCATTAACATTACCTCTTCATCACACTTTATCTACTCAAGATATGATCTTTACTTATATCTCAAAAACTAATGAATCTCATCTTAGTCAATGTTAATACTTTCACACACTTGAGCACTTATAAAAATGACTTAGGGTAAACATTGAGGATGTCAACCCATAATAAATTAGTATTTATTTTGTCACCAAAATAATTCCTTAAGTCAAACAATCCAATTCTCTGATATTCTCTATTATGTTCAATTAAATACCCAAACTAGTATTTTGACTCTAACTTGTGTCATACCATTTGTATAGGTCTGCGCACTAACATACATCATCATCACATTCTTATCTACTGATCCTTAACTATAGATAGACAATTTTCTAACTGTGATTGCATAAATGAAATACTAAATACATGTGTCCATAAATGACAATACTTCAGACATCTAACTAGCCATATTGCCAATAGATTCTCCCTCTAATATACCCACTCTCTCTAAGTAGCGAGACACCTATTACTCCAAGGGTACAACTACTATGTATGCACCATAGTAATATATTGCTCTACATCTTTTCATAGACTAGCTAGGTCCTCATGCAATACCCTTTCTCTCTCTTGAGCCTCAACTGTAACATCTACCAACTTCTAATCCCTCATAGCTATAGTAATCTGGGTCTTGTAAAGATTTTACTCCAATTCCCTATTTTACTACTTCCACTCATCATCTCCCTAGACTAGTGTAAGCTACTCCTTCCTCTATCCTTTGTCTCTCTCTACTCAAGGCTATCTAATAAGCATTTCCCCCTCCTCTAGCTCCTCCTCCTCTCCTCTCACCCTACATCATGTGTGTATAATGGCTTAACTTCTAGATACTCCTCTCAACCCACTGGGCCAATATTTTCCTACTCCTCCTTTCCCTCCATCTCCTCCATATCCTCAATCATCTATATTATCCCCCTCTCTACCATTCTTGACCTATAATACATTAGGGACTATGAACCTCAAGAAGGGTTGTCTCCTCACATAATTTGGTGACACCCATGTATTTTTAATCACATGCCACTTGGAGTATTCTTTGTGTCTCCTATAAGCATACCAAATAGCTAAACATGGGTAGACATCTCATGTGCTCCTCCTCTTGATACCTGACATAAGTAGTGGTCTCTATGGGCACTCTCTACCTCTATCCAAACTACCTCCATCCTTTGATGATTTCAAAATTATCCACTATCCCTAGGTTCCCACCTAATAGTGGCTTTCTATAAAACATGCAACCTAGATCATCTAGCACCTCTTCTCATCACTCACATGCTACATAGGGCTTCCACTAGAATGAGGCAAATTCATCGCAAACCTTCTTGTAGTATGCCATGTCACCATAGTGTAGCTATGCAATAAAGCCTAAATATTTGTAGATGAAGGGTCTACCCCTCTCTCATTGTTGTACTTTGGGGTGGACTACAACAATGTGATCCCATGCCCATAGCTATACTAGGATGACCCTATACGCCTTGCTCCTCAACTTCCTATAGACAATATCATGGAGCCCATTATATATGTCTACTTGGATGGAGGGTCCCCAATCCATGTGTTGTGGATTCTCTACTAGATCCATCACTAATCTATCCCAACTACATAGGAATCCCTTTTGGCTTTTTCCTATAATCAGGGCATGTCTGATCAAGGATCATACTATACATGCCATTGGGTACTGACCCTTGTAGTGCTCTATCTTCTACTCCCATATGACATATCTATCAAAAATGGTATTGTGTCATAACACCTCTTGTAGTATGACCCTACCCTCTTTTGGAGACTGATCAAAGTATACCTACAACACAATATTTTCACATTAGAAAAAATGGTAAACATGAGGCTAAGTATAGATGACAACTCAAACACTAAACTAATACTCATAGGCTCTCCAAAGTATTTGATTCTTGGGATCTTAGACACATCATCTAATGTGATATTCACCTCATTTGTAGAAATGTGGAAGGTATTATGCTCGTTGCTCCACCACTCTGCTAGATTTGTCAGATGCAATAAACTTTGAGTCCCATGGCATCAAGCATAGCTTAGTCTACGTCATTTAGACGGGGCACAGATCTCAACCCTACAAACTTGGGTGCTTTAATCACAAGTGCTAATAATAACCCTCATATGATACTTTATTTTATACTATTATGATACTTTCTACTGGTATGATACTCCATTCAATGATGTACAACTAATGGGTGAGTTTAGTATGATAACGTATAGAATAATGGGGTGATACTTTTTTAGTACCATAATTTTCGTACAAGATTTTTTACAATATTGGTATGATACTTTATAAGTATCATATGAAAATTTCATTGATTCTACCAAAAATATGATAAAATCGTGCTAAAATGCTCAAAAAATTCAAAGCAGAGCTTGTATGTTCAATACTTACCAGTGGACCATATGCTTAGGGTCAATTGTGTTGTTGGCTAAGCTCAAAATGGTTCTTCTCAATAGGAATCCTCCCCTACACCATCTCTCTCTCTCTCTCTCTCTCTCTCTCTCTCTCTATGCTCTAAGCTCTCCAACATTAAATAAGACAAATGAGTTGAAAATGACCCCTTTGGCCCCTTATATACCCTTTTGACCTACTTTTGAAATTTTTTTGAACTCCTCAAATTTGCACAAAAATTACACCCTTATCTAATTTTGACATACTGGATCCATTTTTGGGGTTGAAATCAAAATATCAGGCCCATCTTGCTAATCAAAATAGTGTTTTAAAATTAGTCCTTCTTCTATGTAGTTGGTTGACCTTTTGAGCTTAATCTTTGAATCTTTTTGAGGAAATTTTCATTTCTTCATCATTTCTACTTTCCACCTCTTCTTGTTCATTATATATTCCTTTCATTTCACCTTTCTTTCTAATTTTACCCAATTCTTATGTTTTATCTTGCTGGTTAAACTTAGTCAATCTGGGACTTATCTTCATTTCTTGATGGTCATCCTTTGCTCTTAATCTCTTATCTATAATCATGGAACTTCTCTTATCTCAATTTGATCAAATCTATCTCATTTCTATATCTCCTTTAGGTCATTTTCATTCCAATCCCGAGGGGGCAGGAATACTCTATCATTGATTTTATTGATTTTTCTATGACTATCTATTTCTTAGGAGCATATGCTTGAACTTTACATTTTCTCTTCATCTGGCTATATCTTTAGGGCATACTCTTGACCTTTCTATTTTTTTTAGGTCTATTAACCTCCTAACATTCAATCTTGTTGCTTATTGACTATGCATTTAGGATCTACTACTTCTCTATGCTTCATTATTCAGGATCAGGCCTATCTATCAACTGCTATCTTGATATCTTCATGTAGACACCTAAAATTGTCCAGAACCCATTTCCTGACCAATTAGATAAATAATTATTAATTAATTTAATTAATTTTTCATTTAATTAAATAAATTTACATTTATTTAATTATATTCCCCTTTCCTTGATTTAAATAAACTAAGGTTTATTTAAATCTTAACCTATTCCCCTTGCATCTAACCCCTTCCACTTTAATTAAGTATGTGATTTACTTAATTAATTCCCTCCTAATCCCACTAGAAATTAAATATTGCATTTAATCCTATTTGAACACATGGCTCCTACCTTTAACCCTCACCTAACCTCACTAGCCTACCTAACCCATCTTGCTAAACCTACTCACTTCCTTAATCATGCTTTCTTTTCCTAATCATCCTAGTTAATCACCTCTTGATCCTAAGTGTGTTCTCACACATGTGTGAGAAATCCTCACACATGTGTGAGAGATGTTCACACTTTCCTTATCCCTCATATCTTGCATGCCTCTTACAACCTTGTCCCCCTTCACATGTGAACCAAGGTGTCTCACACATGTGTGAGAAACCTTGAGCCTCCAACCCTCTTACACATGTCATTGACCCATCACTTTCAAGTTGTCTCACACATGTGTGAGAATCCATGCTTCTCACACCTCTTACACCTGTCATTGACATGTCACCATCAAAGGTTGCTCACACATGTGTGAGCATATTGCCCCCTTTTAATGGTCAAAACCCTAATCCATGTGGAGTCTACTTGTCCTCCACCTTATTGACACCTCATCGATCCCGAGAGATCCTAGCCCTCCATCTTGCATTCAATCTCAGCCATCCATTTTCCTATAAAAGGAGAGCCCTCTCCTCATTCTCATCAAGCACTATCTACCTTATTGTTATGCTGCTAGACTTGTGAGCAACCAAATCCCACAACAATGTGAAATCATCAATCACTTGATGGTTTCATGAGGTTTGCATAGTGCTATTTTGTTGTTTATTTACATGTCTTCTTTCATATTTTGAAGTTTTGTATGATAATGTAGGAATGTGCATTAGTTTCTTGATGTTTATTCCTTAGTTACATTTTTATGCAACACATTTTGGCACGCCCGATGGGACCCACTTCATGGGTTCAAACTAACAATCTAATGTGTTTTTGAGTGTTTTGTGAGTTTTCAAGTTTGTAGGTTGAAAGCTTGTATTTGGGGATCAAGTTTCATGGAGAGCCTCTAATCAAGTCAAGGAGCCCATCATTGCATTTGGAGGACCTAAGGGAAATTTTTTGACATAAAACACTTTATATCTTTCTTATTGCTTTGTTTTCAAGTTTTAGGGTACATATGCATTGAATATCCTCTTCGTTATTAAGAAATTTTAAAAAGCAAAAAAAAAGTATACTCCCCTTTTTGTTAATACATAAATTGTTTGAAAAAAAAATGGGGTGAGATTAGTTAAAAATCAAAAATCAAAAAAAGAAGTGGTGGGGGTACATCTTTTTTTTTAGTTTATATTAGTTAGTGTAAATTAAATTTAAAGAATATATATACTTTTAAAAATTCAAAAATCAAATATCAAATATCAAAATACAAAAAAATACAAAAATTTAAAAAAAAATTAAAAAAATCAATTTTATTGGTTTTTTAAGTAGGTTAGCGACGCCCGCGAGCGCCACCCCTGCGGCCGCTCCCCGGCGGCTCCCCCGGCATTGCCGCCTGTCTCTCGGCCCTACCCTCTACATCGCCTACTCTCGTCGCCACCTACAAGTGGCATAGCCGTCGCGGCCCCCGTTCCTCCTCCTCCTCACGGCCTTCTCTGCCCCCATGCGAAATGCCACCACTTCCCTGCAAACCCTCCGCCGGCTGAGCAGCTCCCTGCACCCCGTGCGGTGCCTGAAACCCCTGCCACTCTCCGCCTGTGGCAGCATTGATGCCACCCACGATCTCCTCCATCACCAGGATCTCCTCCTCTGCCCGAGCCAAACAACCCTCCACTGCTCGGCCGCCCACGCGCTTCCGGCGTCTGCACCCCCTGCGCCGCCCAATCTGCGGCCCACCGCTGTGTCCTCCCCACTTCATCCCGCTCTCCACAAAAGCACACCTTCGCTTCTACTCGAAAGCCTTCCCCCACCGCCCACGTCTAAACACCACCTTGCGGCCGCCCGATAACAACCCTCTCACCGCTTCACTTCCTCCCCCTCTACCCGCAACCTGCGTGAGCACCACCGCAACCTCCCTCCTCTTGGCGCTCAAACCCTTGCCGCCCTCCACCAAGCTGCCACCAGTGCACAAACCTCCACCCTGCTTCCCCATTACAAACATATCATTTTTAAAAAACATTTTAATGTTTTTAAAAAAAAAAAATTCAAAGCAAAAATTACAACACAAATTTTTTTTTTTAAAATCAATTTTGTTGTCCTTTTTAACTTTATGATTGAAAAGTTACATTAATCTTTTTTTCATATAAATTGGGATTCTTTTTTTTTAATTTTTCAAAAAATCGTCAAAAAACAAAAAAAAATTTGCTGGACACACACCTAACCCTCAAATTTAACGTCGTAGGTTGCTAACTTCAGCACTGCATCAACAGTCCACATGCTTTCTAAGCCATAAGGAGCAGCCTTCACATTTTTGCTCATAACTTGAGCATACGAGCTCCATTTTTGAAAAACAAAATATCGCTGAAAAGCTGATTCTGAGCCCATCATGATGATATTGGTTTCATGAAATTTTGATGCTAATTATATCTCTATTTTTTCTGTCAAAGTCCAAACTTTGTGCTAACCTTTTCATTGCAGGGTTGTTTCACGTTCACTCTACATTTTTTGATGCACTAAATTATGTTTTTGCAGGGATATCTTGTCACTAATCATATTTCTTGCAAATTTTGCCTTAATTTTATTTTGGAATGAACTTGTATGCCTAAACACTCGTCTTTGAATGCATGGTTAAATGCTAAACAATCAAATTCAATCTCAAATGTCTTAAGGGAATGGACATGTATGCTTAGGTTAGCAAACATTTGGAATTGGTGCTTAAAACGAACTCACACAATCTTGAATGCATAATGGAATTGGTTCTTTCCTTGTCGAATTTGCTTATGCACACGCTCGATTTACTTTATTGTTCACAAATCCACACTTTTCATTTATATTGACAACAATTTAAGGTTGGAAAGAACATTGTATGCTTTAAACACGTGTTTCTTCAAGTAGATTACATAACCTAAAGTTTCATTGGGAACAAACGCGTGTCTTTTTGAACCCCAAGGCCACTTACGTATTCTCTCCCCTCGCGCCTTTAGGTGATCTTGGGTGCACAAGAAATAAGTGGTCTTGTTTTTCTTTTTAGGAGGCCTTCTTGGGGATTTCATCACCCCTTGGGACGACCTCAACTCTAGTGTTCTGGTGGAGTATAAATATCAGGAGGTGAATCGAAAGACACCTCTCTTGGAAGCATAATATTGTCACTCTTGGTTAAGCCCCAAAGAAATTTATACCTTTGGGAAGTGAAGGAGGAGATTTGGGTTACCGTCTCCCCTCGACTGTGTAGCAGTATTTTTTTCATCTACAGATTTGGGCCTCACATACCTTGCGTATATCGAGGACACCATTTAGTTCATCCTTGTACATCCTATTCAAAACCTTATAGGTTTGTTGGTGTGTTTGATGTTCTTGCGTGTTTGAAACACACTTTCCTTGTACATATTTCATTATATATATTTTGCATCTTAAACCTAAAAATTCAAAAAAATCATAAAACATAAAAATTCAAAAAAATCATAAAACTTCAAAAATCCAAAAAAATCAAAAAACAATTTCAAAAACAACTAAAACAAGTCTTGGTTCAAATCCCCTTAGTCAAGTTTGCCACATCAGTTCCACGTCACTTCTTCTTTCCATCACAGTCATCACCCTCATCCGTCTAGTCTTCATCATTCAAACCATTTTCTTGACATCTGAATCATCTCTATATTCATCCAAATCATTCCTCATCTTCATCCTCGTCATGCTTCATCATCATTCAACTTCAATTTCTTCTACCAATCTCATAATGCATTCTTAATTCAATCCTTCATGTCATCATTCTTCTAATCCAATCCCTTGTCAAATTCATTCTTTTCTAATCGATTTCTAAGTCAATTCATTTACATATTCCTCCATAATCAATTTTTCTCATCTTCTTCTAATTCAACTTTGCATCACATCTTCCACTTTGGACATAGGAGCATTGTCATCAACATTGGACTTTAATTCAAATCTCACATTCACTTGTTCACAATCTAATAGGGTTTTTATCAAATAAAATCAAACCCTCATCCAATCTAATCAACATCAAATTTAATCAAATCAAATTCAATCACATCATATCCAATCAACATCAAATCAATATCAATATCAAGTCCAATTCGAATCAACGCAAAGTTCAACATTTGCTCCTAGTCCCAAGTTCATATTTCCTTCATCATCAAATCTTTCATCACTCTTCTTCTAACATCTATGGATTTGAATTTTCTTAATCACATGGTTGACAATCTTCAAAGACAATATGGAGTTCTACCTCCCGTTCAACCTGCATATCAATTCCATCCTCAACACTTCATATCCAACTCTCATCCATCTCATGTTCATTATTCTTCTACCTTTGACAAGGGAAATCCACCTCATCATCCTTCAACTCCATACACTTCCATTCCTAGCTCACACAATTCCTCAAACACAAATACCCTTGCCATGGAAATGGAACAATTAAATAATTATATATTGGCAAGCCAACAGCAAGAGGCCACCTTCCATGCCATGTGTCCTCTTCCCCCATGTTTCGAAGATCCTAGTCCTCATGTCCCATCCATCCCCAACCCTCCATGCAATCCCCTACCCATAGTTCAACCTTCACATGATCCTCATCCTCCAAAATCCACATCATCCCCACCTCGTAAGGGGTTTTTCACATCACTATTGGCTAAGTGTAAAGACCAAGCTAAAGCGATCCAATCACCCAAAGTGATACCCCCGATTCCATGTCAAGAACTTCCTCCAAAGCATGTCACTATAGATTCCTCTTCTCCTATAGATCTGAGCATTTCTCCATCCCATCATTCCCCTATCCCTCAAGATCCATTTATCCCCCCTAGTCCATCTCATGATTCCATTCCTAACCAAGATCAAGACATTCCATGTACCACGCACATTATTGATTCCGCTCCATCTCAAGAGTTAGCCTCCATAGATCCTTCCCTTCATGCAAAAGTCCCTTCCATTTCTTCCGCTAACATTAATAATCCTCCATGTCAAGATCAAATCACCCTATCTCATGGTTCTATTCCCTCCACTCCATTCAATGATCCTATTCCATCTCATGATCCATGCATTCCACTCCATGATCCTCTTCTAAGTCAAGATCAAAGCACCCCTTCATTTTCCTTTCATGACCCCACTCCATATCACGATCCTACTAGCCCTCATAATCCTAATCCTCCACATGATCCAATCACACCTATCCAATCCACTCATGTATCCCATCTACCTGGACTCGCATCTTGTGTGGAAAATAATACGTATCCCATTGAAGAAACCATGTCTCAAGATGTTGGTACACCTTCCACAATTCCTCCATCCAAACCTACACACTTCCATCATTCATCTTCCAAGTCCATTCTAGGTCCTTATCTTCCATCCATTCTAGGTCCCTATATTCCACCGCCAAATCCTTCATCCCTTCCTTCCATTTTAGGTCCTTACATACACCCATCCACCATATCCATGTTTTCCCCTTCATCTGCTCATGCTCCTAAAGATCAACAAAGGCACACTTCCTTGAATTCCTTCCAATGTTCACCATCCATATGCTCTCCTTCATGCACCCCTACCATAGCCAATGGAAGCAAATTGGAGGCTAAAGAAAAAGAAAATAATGGCAAAAATCCACAAAAGCACAAGGATCAACATGTCCCTTCTAAATGACATGTTCAAGAAAAGATAAATCTGATCCAAAGCAAAATCAAAAAGCCACAAAGGCTCAAAATCAAAAATGCAAAAATTTTGTGGATACCAAAGCTACTTAATGTAGCAATGAATCTCAAAGAAAGATTCACAATGGCATCTAATTTTGCTAATCAAAGGCTTCCACATCCATTTTGGGTCCTTATATACCCAAATCCACCATCCTAAATCCATCGTCTCCTTCCTCCATTTTGGGTCCCTATATCCCAAAATCCACACTCTCCCCTACATATCCCCCAAAATTTCTTCCTTTCCATCACCCTTCAAGGTGTGTGCCAATGACGATCTTTTCGCCTCCTTCACCCACCCATTCATGAGCCTTCCAACCTAGCATCCATCAACCATATTTTCCTCCCACCCACTCCAATCCCTTAATCCAAACTTTTTCATAAGCCATTTTCCTCCGTTCACTACCCTATCAACATCTATGAGCAAATAACCAAAATTCCTTAAAAATCAAAAATAAAGAAAAAAAATATCAAGGGATACCGTCCATATAAATAGATGCTTGAGTCCTCCCTTCATTTTCCTATCATGTATCCATTGCCTTCCATGTCCACTTATCCTTCCATCTATTCACTTTTCCTCTTCCCCTTGTACTCTGCACTGGGGGCAAGCTCTAACCATACCACTCTTACATACATACCTTCCATGCTTCCATCCACTGTTCATTGTCATTTTCTAGCTTTGATCTTGACTTTCACTTCCCTTCCATCCATCTATGCGCTTTCCATATCCCTTGCACATTCTCCATACATTATCCTACATATTTCCATTCACTTTCACATCCACATCATTGATCTTGACATGCTATCCATATCTTGCATTCCATAGTCCTTCTCATGTTCATCCATTTTCCATCCATACTCCTACATACTTCCATCCTTTTTATGTCCTTGATCTTGGTTATCCCATCCATTCCCTTCCACTTCATATCCCACATTGCATCCATACCCTTCATATCATTATCCCTTTTTCATACCCTCCCTCCCATATCCCTTATTCATTCCATTTTCATACCCATGCTCATGATCAATACTAGAGTCACAATATTAAAAGGTTCATACATGCTTTGGAAGAGCACATGCCTCCTCTTCCCCCATACACTAGCTTTCACACCATCTTTCCATTTTCATGCATCCTTGCCCACCATATTTCCCTCCATTTTCATATCCTTGGTATGGGGCATTTGGACTCCTTTGAAACATGATCCTTGGTTTCTCACTTTTCACCACCATATCATTTGGCCCCTCAGATCCTTCCACCATTCCTTTCATCCACCTACTCACGTTGCTTTTCCTCCATTTACCATACTTTGACCCTCCCTTGTCATTGGTTCCACTCTATTCATTCTATCTCACATTCATTCAATCCATTCATTTTATCCATTCTCTCACACATTCCTCTAATCAATTCATTTCTATCCATTCTATTTGTTCATATCGCTTCAATCCAATTCATTCATCCTCTAATTCAATCAATTTTCAATTCTTCTAATTATTTCACATCAATTTCTATTCTACTTTTTTTCATTCTTCATCCTATTAACATAATTCTTCCAATCTCATCCACGTTCATTCTTCTATTTGCCATCAAATAAAAAAATCAAATAAAATCTTAATCACCTATGCAATCAATACTAATTCAATCAATCTAATTTTGTAATCTTGTACATCAATCTTTAATCAATTCATCACTTTGACCCAATCAGCTGATAATCCATTTCTTATATTCAACATCATTATCATGGGATGAATCCTTCCCAATCCTTAGATGTTCATTACACTTAGCATTAGCTTTGCCATCCTTACTCAATCATCATCAATCAGTCCATTCATGGGTTTTCAATTTGAGTGGGGCAAAATGGTGGTTTGCTTTTGGTTTATTGTGCATGATTGCTTGATTCCTTGCATGCATTAGCATTTCTTGCATTTATCATGGTCTTTGCATCCTATTGTCCCAAGAATCATGGTCTTCCATATCATGGTTTCATAAGGCATATGGTTGTATTTGACCCCTTTTTCACGTACTAGACACATTGTCATCTTGGTTCCTCATACCTTGGTGCATAGTGTTAAGTACAATATCAAACTTAGGTTGTTCACACCATTGCAGCATAACTTCCTTCCATCTTCCTTGCATTTTGAGAGAACATCTGTATTCTTCTAACCCGCATGACCTCTCGAGGGGGCATACCATTTCCTCCTCGTCATCCTTCCTCATCCTTCCATGACTGGGGCATCATGCTACTAGTCTTATCCTTCTAGACACTATATTTTATTCTTCTTTGATATAACATTACTAATGCTATATCAAAGAGGGGCAAAATGTAGACACCTAAAATTGTCCAAAACCCATTTCTCGACCAATTAGATAAATATTTATTATTTATTTAATTACCTTTTCATTTAATTAAATAAATTTACATTTATTTAATTATATTCCCCTTTCCTTGATTTAAATAAACTAAGGTTTATTTAAATCTTAACCTATTCCCCTTGCATCTAACCCCTTCCACTTTAATTAAGTATGTCATTTACTTAATTAATTCCCTCCTAATCCCACTAGGAATTAAATATTACATTTAATCCTATTTAAGCACATGGCTCCTACCTTTAACCCTCACCTAACATCACTAGCCTACCTAACCCATCTTGCTAAACCTTCTCACTTCTTTAATCATGCTTTCTTTTCCTAATCATCCTAGTTAATCACCTCTTGATCAGTGTTCTCACACGTGTGAGGAATCCTCACACATGTGTGAGAGATGTTCACACTTTCCTTATCCCTCATATCTTGCATGCCTCTTACAACCTTGTCCCCCTTCACATGTGAACCAAGGTGTCTCACACATGTGTGAGAAACCTTGAGCCTCCAACCCTCTTACATATGTCATTGACCCATCACTTTCAAGTTGTCTCACACATGTGTGAGAAGCCATGCTTCTCACACCTCTTACACCTATCATTGACATGTCACCATCAAAGGTTGCTCACACATGTGTGAGCATATTGCCCCCTTTGAATGGTCAAAACCCTAATCCATGTGGAGTCTACTTGTCCTCCACCTCATTGACACCTCATCGATCTTGAGAGATCCTAGCCCTCTATCTTGCATTCAATCTCAGCCATCCATTTTCTTATAAAAGGAGAGCCCTCTCCTCATTCTCATCAAGCACTATCTACCTTATTGTTATGCTGCTAGACTTATGAGCAACCACATCCCACAACAATATGAAATCATCAATCACTTGATGGTTTCATGAGGTTTGCATAGTGCTATTTTGTTGTTCATTTACATGTCTTCTTTCATATTTTGAGGTTTTGCATGATAATATAGGAATGTGCATTAGTTGCTTGATGTTTATTCCTTAGTTACATTTTTATGCAACACACTTCATTCTTTAACTTAATGTATTCCCAAATTAATCACACATTTTTCAAATAGGTACAAATGTTATCGCCCAAAAATGGTCATCATTGTTGAAGAAGGAGATTGTTGAAAATAGATTGATACAACTATGATAAATGTGTTTCAATCATTATTTTGTCACTGATCTCAAATTTGCTATTTTTCTAGTAAGAAAACTGCTTATATGATTCAAGTACTATGACTTATTTTATCGATCAAGATGATTTGATCAAAAAATGTAACAATAGCACCTAGAGGAAAGGTTAATTTATGATATAAAAGAGGAGTACAAGAATCAACTAAGATAGTAATATAATAGTGCATTGATAATATACTTAAGGTTGCAAAAATTGGTTACACTAAGCAAGTTCAGAAGAACAAGTTAAACAAATTTTGTCTGCCAAGATTGACCGAATGTATAGTAGGTGCCAAGAAAAGTTAGTGCAAGTCGAGCAAAAAATTAGTTGGAGTCGAGTAAAAGTCTATTTTAGTGTATGCCAGGAAAAATAGTTGATGCCGAGTAAAGTTTAGTTGATGTCGAGCGCTAGTAGACTTTAGTTCATATCGAGTGATTTTACAGAGGATGTTGAGCAATACAGTATGTGTCAAGCATCAGAAGAAAGTTAATGTTGAGTGTTAGAATTATTAAAAAGATTGTGAATTTGATGGATCTAAGCTGACAAAATTTTTTTCCTGGAATTGTGTGAACCAAGTGGAGGATAAGATTGATGAGTTGGTGGCATAGAATTCATGATAAACTATTTTGAGGCAAATTCAAAGAGGATTGAACAAGAAGTTTCTGGAAGTGATATGGAATGAGGGGTACATTCATTGAATCCTACCTAATCTATCCTAATCCTAAATTGAACAATGGAGAATGAATGAAAAAATATATTGGTTCTCTATTTATAAGGATGGTTGGTTAGAATCAAGGGTTTTCATGTGTGAGAACCTAAGGAAGACAAGGAGTCAAGGGTATTGCTTCATTTAGTAACCTAATTGAGAGACTACATTGGCATATTAAGCAAGAATGATAAAGGGTATGAATGCTTGAAGGTGAACAAGCTATTAGAGCTAAAATATATGAAAGCCAAGAAGAATGGAGGACTAAAACAAAAATCTATAATTTGCAAATGGAAATGTAAGTTGTTATTAGATCAAGCTTTACTATTACTCTCTTACAATTGTATTAGTCTAGGGTAAATCTTTTGGATTAAGGTTGACCTAATAGTCATTTGTAAATGGGTAAAAGTACAAAGATGTGTCACCTTTCAGGCTGACTTATTAAAATGATTAAATTTGTGTATTTCTATCTAAAAATTAATGTTGTCCAAATATATGATCTAGATTACTTAATTCTAGTAAATTATATATGGTCTTATACTTTTCCAATTGGAAATGTCTATTAAATGCATATTTTATAATAGTTTGCATCCGATTACTAAAGAAATACAATTATTTCATAAAAGTGGCATTTCAATAACTCTTACTATTTTTTATGACCATTTTTTAAGAACATATAAACATCATTTTAAAGATGTCAATTTTGAGTAAGAAAAAAAATATTAAATCATATCAATTTTTTATAAAATTATATAACATTCTAGAAGAGAGAATCCTCTTTTAGAATGTATAATTTTTCTCTTGGTTAGAATAGATTTGTTTTGAAAAATGTGGTGGGAGATGAAAATTATCGATTTCAAGTGAGTTGAAATTTGAATCATTGCAAAAGAAAAAATATAGGTCTAAAGCTTGTTTCCGTTCTTTATTGTTCTAGCTATATATGTTATCTATAGCATAGTTTGAGATCAAAGGGGAATAAGTTTATTTCCATCTAGTTTTGTGGTGGGAACTAGACCCCTAATTTTTAGCATCAATTTAGAAGAGTGAAAAAGAGTAGCATGTTACTGGTGATTTTTTTCAAATTGGGTTTCCACGTAAATCATTGTGTCAAGTGTGTTGTTGAATCTTTCATGTTTCATGTTTATATTTCTGCAAATTGATTTGATAGTAACCTACAAGTTTTAAGTGATTGCATAATCTTATGGATGCATGCATGATGATAAATATTTTATAGGTTCACTAAGTTGTGAAAAGTTTTATTTATACATTTGGACCTTAGATAAGTGATTTACCCCCTTCTTAGTTATTTTAAAGAATTCCAAGATTGGTATCAAAGTCATTTGCTTAAGAGGACTAGTTTGAAGGTACTAGAAGTAAAAATATCAAGATGTCAAAAAGAGATTTTACCTAGGCTTAATAGAGATAACTTTCCTACATGGGAAAGCTTGATGAAGCTATACATTGGAGGACTTTGAGATCATGGACAATCTACCATTACTACTGAGCATGTTGATCCTACTGGAGCCCTAATTGTTAAGGATCTAAAAAAGAAGAAAGAACACACCTAGGCAATGTTGGAGATTTCCTTTGCCCTAAGTTATGCTGAATTTGATGATATCAAAAGTCTTGATAGTGCAAAGAAAATGTGAGATGCTCTACACATCATCTATGGAGAAGACAACAATGTTCTAAGACCCAAAGCTAAGAGTCTTGGAGGTAAGTTTGATGATATGAGAATGCAAGAAGGTGAGAATATTGCTCAATACTATTCTAGGATAAAATATGTGATTAATGCAATAAGAGGAGCTACTGGTAAAATAGATGATGACACTATAGTATGAAAAGTTTTGAGAAAATTGCTACCCATCTATGCTATTAAAGTTTTTGCAATACAAGAACTAAGATGTGTACCGGGAAATGATCTATCTCTTGGAGGTTTGGTAGGTAGGCTCACTGCTTTTGAGCTATCTAAATTTGATAATTACAAACTTGAAAATATTGAATCTACTTTCAAAGATAAGCTATCATTGAAGGAACCTGATGAGATGAAGAAGAAGAAAAAGACAAAGTATGTGTCTAGTGATAGTGATATAGATGAGGAGGATGTAGATCAACTTGACACACTACTCACAAGGAGATTTCAAAGAGATAAACGAAAGTTTGAAGGTAAATTACCTATCATTTATTTCAATTGCAATGAAGTTGGTCATATTGTTGCTAGATGTCTAGAGAAGAACTACAAAGGTGGTGACAAGTACAAAAGTAGAAGAGATGAAGGCAAGGATTACAAAGACAAAGGCAATAAGTCTTGCTACATTTCTGAAGAGGAAAAAAAAGATGAATCTAATGAGGGATGATTCAAATACAAAATGTGATATGAAATTATCTTAGTTTCATTCTAATTCTCATCTTTTACCCTCAGGCACATACACAGTTTATTAATTTTCTCTAAAAGCTTCTCAAATCTATATGCATCCCCTATAAGTAGATCTGGTTATAAATCTCCTATTAGTTTATAAATATTTCTGGAATTAGTGGCTATCTAAGACTCAAAAAACTATATGCAAACGAGTGGTAACCAACATTTGTAACTTTAAACAAAATGGAATGAAATGGTTTTGATTTTCTAAAAAATGATTTGATATGCAGTAGCAAAATTCACCCTTGCTCACTTCTGACTTATGCAACCAATGCCTTATCCATTGGGCAAAAAATTAACTATTGGCAGGAGATCTAATTCAAATAACTTGTAAATGAATTAATCAACTGTAATCACCCATTTCCATTCTTATGAAGTATCCTTTCTATAAACTCATAAACCCTACTAATTCATTGAAGCATTTCTATGATTCCTTGAATTAAAAGCAACAGTGATATTGGCATACAACCCATCTAGATTGCCTTTAGCAAAGTAAAACCTTATTTAAAATGACTTCAAAGTAGACAAACCCATAAAAAAGAGACAAAAATTGATGACACATATATAGTGTAAATACCCCTTTCTATTATCCTTTCAGATGACTAATACAATGACCAATAGAAATCAATTGAAGGCACATAACAGATTGCTATTTCTATCATTTCAATGTGTCATCAGAGAGTACAAGTGGAAGCAAACTCAAAACAACTACATACTATTGGGTTGACTGTTTGTACTTTTCTTGAGAAACACAAAAATTATACAAGTTTTGGAACATCACATTACCTTGAGAACTCATTTATATAGACATGAGTTGCAACAAGTAAAGGGCAATTGTGATTGACAAGTCTCCTTCCAAACAAGAAACAAAACATCATAACAAGAGACAAAAATGAGCATAAAAGAATGCTAAGCGCATCAAAATTCTTTGGGTAGGCCCATTTTTGTTACTACTACAAATCATCAAATTTTGATTTTTCCCCCATTATTTTGGATATTCAGAATACATGGCTACCAAACTGACCAATGAAGGGTTATTTTGTGGTGCCTCCAAATCAATTTTTTCCTATAGGTTTTCACTGCTTTCAACTTGAGTAGGCAATATTACTTTTTCACCTTCTTCTTTTGTCAAATCTGGTGCTGATGTGTCAATGACTTGCACCTCACCCTTTTGTTCCTCATCATCATCTATACCGCCTTCTTCTAACTACTCATCAGAAGGAATATTTTCTATCCAGGTGTTAAACTGTGCATCATTAGGTCAGCTGAATTGTAGGATATCATCTTGCTTTTTCAATATGTAGTTAGCCTCATTTTCAAGACCAACAAACTCTTGTCTCAAAACCAATTCTTCTATCATGATGGCTCACCAAGCATGCCCCTTTTCATTTACAACTTTATTTATCCTTATGCAGAAAAGGTCATCCAATTCTTTGCTCCATTCATCCTTATTTTTCAATTTATTCTTTCTATCCAAGGCACAAGGAAACAAATCAATTTTTTTATTTTTGTATCTTCTTAAATAAGAAACCATTTTCAGTTGCAGAGAAATTCTCTTGTTATCAAAATCTGACAGATCATTAGCAACATCATACGTTTTTTCAATATGGTCATGGGAAGACCTTATAACTGAATAACATAAAAGGGTGATTTCTTTCTCCCTTTTTCCCCACTTATTAACAATAGGCTTGAGGGTTTCATCATGGGTTTTCAGTTCCTCCCATATATTTTTTACTCTTTCCAACTGATCATGGAACAACGACCATTCAATTTTATCTACTAAACACATTAGAGCCTTTCTAAGCTTATCCTCATATTGCATATTTAATTCTACATGTAAGGCCCATAGCTTGCTTTTCTCTTCTTCAAAATCCTCAACTATGTAATATTCTGGCCTTTGAGGTGTGTCTGGTATTTCTACAAGGGGGGTGGATTTAAAAGGTTCCACTGGAGGATGGGGGTTATGTTATTCTTGGCTTAGTGGACTTCCCCATTAGCTTATCTTCAAGCTCAATTCTCCTTTTTACCTCCTTATTATAGGCCCCAAGAATTGTTTCATATTTACTCTGTAGTTCAAACATAGCCTGTTCCTCTTTCTTAAAAGTGGCCAAAAGGAATTGGGATGAATCCATATTCCAATGTGTCGCCTGCACATGTGAGGTATCAACAACTCTTCTCATAATTATGCTTCCCATCAATTCAGACTCATCTGGTTGTGATGATGTGGCTCTAGATCCTCTTCTCAATGACCAACTAACCAATGTAGCTTGATCTTCAATGAATGTAGTGCCTTGGAAGTCCCTTTTATTTTGATCTTGTAAAGTTAGTTTATTTGAAACAAAACTAAAAACTAAGGCATCAACAATATCCCAATTTGGTAACAATAAAATGTTAGATGCCTTCACCATTTGCCTTCCATCCTTAGGGCTTATATTTTGAAATTATTTTATCATTTCTTATTTTGTTTGGTTCCAGATGGAAGCTTCATCCATTTTTTGATGCTCTATTTTCAAACTTTTATATTTTTCCTAAAAAATATTCATGTTTGCCCTCCATGCAAACTATTGAAAAGCACTAGATTTCACAAAGCTGTCATCTTGTCTGTTCTAACACAGGGTCCAATTCCCTACCTCTATAGTCAGCTATTGTTAGGTCCAAACTTGGTAGAGGAGGTTCTGGAGGGTTACCTTCATCCAATTCTGCTTGAGTAATAAAGATACCTCCCTGTGATCCCATCTGCTCAATTTGCTCACCTATGAGTTGTTCTTCTCCAATCCTCAAAGGGAATTGAGTGGGTGAATATTTCTCAACTTGAGGCCTCTCTTCTTTCATTATCTTTTGCCTCTTGGGCTGTATTAGTGGATCCCATTATTTGCTTGCCCTTATCTATAGGAGCCCTTTTATTTTGAATTATAGTGTAGTCGGGCTTCTTTTGTACAATTATTTGACCAGCTCCTATATTAGGAGTGAAATCCAACCTCCTCATGACTTCTCTAGCCTTATTAGGATAAGAATCAATAAAAAAATGTTTCTTCTCATTCATAGCTTCCATTATTTTAGGGAAGTTATTCATGAGCTTGTTTATTTTGTCAGCCTCTATATTAGCATTATCTAAAGGACTATATTTCTGGTCAAAACAATGAATGAATTCTAGGACCCGAGAATAAACTCTCCATTTTTCCTTTCTAGTTTCTTGCTCCTGCAATGAGAATTCATTCCTTATAATGTCCTCTAGATAATATGAATCATGTTTGACCTATCCCAGCTTAATTCTATGCCTCAAGGTTTGATTAAAAAATCCCTCAGAATCACAAAAATGGGGATGAGAGACATCGATCATATACTGATCCAAAATTTTATGGGAAAAGAGCCAACCCCCTTTGGTAATCACAAACTGATGGGCCACTGTGCAGGTGGGGAAAATTGATCCTAGTTTCCTTTTCAATAGAAACATTTCTTCTACTCCTAATTGCCACAAAACTTTAGCCATTCCTACCTTCAAAGGTACTTGGCAAGGCAAGACATGAGGACTCCCTTTAAAACCATAGATATTAAAATCGTAGAAATAGGGTAAGGAATGATATCTCCCCAATTGTGTGAAACTTTCAAGTTATGGGGTCTATCCATAGGTCTGAGGAGGTCCATTAATACCTTAGGGATTCTGGCATTGTCTCTTAATATGAGACATCTCAATTTAGAAGGAAAATACCTATCAAATCTGACAAAACTAGCATTATTTGCATCCTAGGTCATATCTGCACTCCACAACTAGACTGGCAATGCTTCCCCATTCTCTTCTCTATTCAAATCCATCTCTTTACCAAAACAAGTCACCCCTTTGAACAAGAACATGTGCATCAATAGAGAATAGTGTCCAAAAGTTTTCTCTATCTTCCCTTTTACAATTCTAACTAAACTAGTATGAATTTTTTCAGCCAAATAGGAAGCAAAATCAAAGAGAACATCTACACCAAAAGAAGCAATTTGAACCATCATATACATAATGCCAATGGGCATGAAATCTTTCTCATCTTCACCAAAAACATGGCATAGGGTCCTGTATATCTCTATAGCCTGGGAAGTGAAAAGAATATTCTTAAAAGGTTCTCTAGAGGCTACAGTAATTATCGGCAGAGTTCCTATTGTACCAATGTGTGCCCTCAGTGCACCTCCCCTAATTACATCCATCTTTTCTTTGTATTCATTTTCTAGTTCTAGCAGATTGACTTGCACATGGTAATTTAATAATGGTTCTAGGTGAAAAACCTCTCTAATTTCTTTAGGACTAATTGACATCAGAGGCACACCATCATTTCTTCTCACCACCCTAATAGCTTGGTCATAGGAAATCATAATCCATGAAAACACTTGGAACTATTAGCTTTCCCAAATCAAAATTCTAGACATTAGCATGCGGGGCAAACAAATTCCTTTTTGAAAAGCACTTTTTAAGCAAGACAAGACCAATTTGAGTAGTTGTTGCATCCCTAACCCAGTTCCCCTTATCATATAAGCCAAACAATTTTAAGCCTAGGGTTTACGGAAATTAATTTTTTAACTTGTGTAGGTTCAATGGTGGATTCTGGGAGTAATTCTAACAAATCATCATGAATATTCCTATCCATATAATTAACTTGTTCAAAAAATGCTTTCTTAGGAGGCATCTTGATCATAATAATAGGAACTGGAATGTTATAGAGGTTATATATGAGTACTTACTTGACTTGCCAAACTTATTCTTCTTTGAACCTCTGTAGTTTCTCTTGAACAGATGAGGAATCAGTTCACATTTGTATCAAGCTAAATACAATATGATCAACAAGCTCTTGTGCTCAAAAAATGTGAAATCTTTATTTGCGTGGGACTAGAACTAATGAAAATCTCCTATATTATACTTTGTTTCTCCCACACACGAAACTTTCATTCATCATAAATGCGCAGAATAGAAAAATAGAGTGGCATCACACTTCCTTTTAAATTTGCACCATTGATCCTTGAAAAATCCTACAATCCAAGAATGAAAACTAGGTTGACTCACTTTTCTTCTTAGCACACTGGTAGTCAAACCAATAACTTGCCTCCATCTGTATCTTTCCTTCAATGCTAGCACTTCAATTTGGGCCTATTGATGATTGGGGACACATATCATCAAGTTGCTACATCGCTATGAGTAACTTTCAAACCTTTCTATAGCGAGCTAGTGATAACCATTGATTTTGCTTTGATCCTATGGAAGATAGTTGAAACAACTTTTAAGAGAACAATGGTGGGTCCTTCATTTTCTAACTCACTATACATAATCTTCCCACATCTTTTCATAGTGAGTTAATGAGTATCGTTGATCAGAATTCTTTATATGTTTTATACATGGGGAGTGGGTCTAGGTTACCACTGGCGTCTAGCTAGTTTAATATGTAATCACATATATATATTGTTTTAAACCTTTAGTGACATCTCATGTCCTTGGCCTTTATGTTTTTGTTACCTTTAGGTGGGTCACTACATCGCTATTGGCAAAATTACTAACTATCTGACTAGCGATATAGCAAGTTTTGGCGAATTCAAAATTTTTGGCTTATAGATGCTTAGTAGAATGCCACCGTGTCGTTTGCTTTGCATAGATCAGCTTTGTTAAGTCACACATTTGGGGCCCACCTTTGAGGATTTTCTATTACATCATAACATTCCAACCAATCGCTACATTGCTACTGACAAAATTACCAACTATCCGGCTAGCAATATAGCGACTTTTTGGTAACCATCAAAATCGATGCCGAGAAATAAAACTGAGTGACACAACTTGCAAAAAAATAAAAGCAAAGCTTGAACAATATTTTCCTCCAGATCCTCAAAATCATTTCTTATTTTAAAAGAACATCATCTTTTGCAATGACCGGGCCCTCGCTATGTCGCTACCAAAAAATTGGTGTTTTTCGGCTAGCAATATAGCGACCTTCAACAGATTCACAATTCTGGTGATGAAAAACAAAGACACATTGATTGAGACTTCACCAATTAAAACTAGTGTTAGAGAAGGTAGTCATGCAAATTTATAAGATTGCATGGGAATTTCTTTGGTCACATCAACCTTAAATAGGTTGTTGCCTTTTGTAAAATCTAGGCACTCGCTACATCACCACCGACAATTTGCATGGATTTTTCGATAGCGACTTAGCGAATTGTCAAAGAAACTTGAACTCTAGTGACACCATTTGCGAGTTTTTCCATGTGTGTTCTTCTTAATACTGACAAGCCTGGGACATAGCATGTGATCATAATGCCTTCACATTAACACACATTTTTCAGTATCACAACATAGTTCTCTGATGGTCGCTACCTCGCTATGCGTAATCTTTGAGCATCTTGCTATAGCAAGTATGTGACAACTGTAGATTCAAATAAGATCCAACGGTAGGATAAAACCCTTTCAAAAGGACTCAACAATGACATTAAAGAAGGTGGGAAAAGAATATTCACTTCACCCTTTTTAAAAAATTTTGCGCCAAAATAAAATAGAAAGGGCAAGACCTAGGGCTTTATACAAATTTTAAAAGATATCAAAAATACGAGACCAACACCTAAAACCCTAGGACCTAACAAAAGAACTCACATCTAATTTTTTTTTACCATGATTCTAAGAAAATTTAATACGTAAAGAATCAGACCAATAGTTACAATGGAGGACAAATCTGATGAAGATGAGGCAACTGCGCTTGTGTCTTGTGTGAACAAGAATGAAAAATGCATCATTATCAGTGGGTGTTCACATCACATGACTAGAGATAAAAGTAAGTTCATCGCCTTGAATTGTTATGATGAAAATAGTGTAAGATTTGGTATTGATGTGCCATGTTTGATAAAAAGGAAAAGGTTATATCA
This sequence comes from Cupressus sempervirens, assembly GCA_028749045.1. Classification (NCBI taxonomy): domain Eukaryota; kingdom Viridiplantae; phylum Streptophyta; class Pinopsida; order Cupressales; family Cupressaceae; genus Cupressus; species Cupressus sempervirens. The sequence goes on along the minus strand of CM053783.1, from coordinate 192,483,164 downwards.
AACTCACAAAAAAGATTTAATGTGACAATGCTTACTATGTTGAAAGACTTAACTACAATCTATTGAGTGTGTCACAACTGAATAATTCAGGATGTAAGGTTGAGTTTGAAAACAAGATTGCTAAGATATATGATACTGATTGACAACTAATTAGAAAAGGTGATCAAACTAGAAGTAATCTATTCTACCTTGATATAGAGGATGTTACTTGTCTAATTGTAAAATTTGATGATGTATAGCTATGGAACAAAGGGTAATGTCATGTTAATTTTTATAACTTGGTTAGTATTAGTAATATAGGAAAATTTAGACATTTTCCTAAGTCGAAGAAGACTAATAATATAATGTGCAAACAATGTTAGTTAGGAAAAATGACAAAGTCAAGTTTTAATAGTAAAACTTATACCTCTAAAGGAATACTAGAGATTGTTCATACTAACTTTTGTGGACCAATTGAATTGCAAAGCTACAAAGGAGATAAGTACATTATGCTACTTGTTGATGATTATTCTAGAATGATGATAGTTATGTTTCTGAAACAAAAATATGATGCTTTCCAAATGTTTAATTGGTACTTAGCAAGACTTGAGAAGGAAACAGGTAAAAGTCTAAAATGTTTGAGATCTGATAAAGGAGGAGAATTTACATCAAATAGTTTGAGATGTTTTGTAATGAAAGAGGAATCAAAAGATAGATATCTGCTCCTAGAACCCCTCCACAAAATGGAATTGTTGAAAGGAAGAACCGATTTGTAATGGACTATGCTAGGACACTCATGATGGAGAAAAATATTGCTTTGAAATATGAGAGAGAAGCAATAAGTATAGCTATCTATACCTTGAACTCATTCAACACCTTTTGAACTATGGTATGAATACTCACCAATGTAAAATATTTTAAGGTATTTTGAAGAAAATGCTTTATTCTCAAAGATTTTAGGAATGGTAAACTAGATGCAAAAACTCAAGAAGGTATATTCCTAGGTTATTCCACAAGAAGTAAAGCTTATACATGTTTAAATACTAATACTAACAAAGTTGTGAAAAGTGCAAATGTGAAATTTGATGAAATACAAAAGTATATGAGGTTAAACGTATGAAAGAACCATAAGAATAAAAAAAATTTGAATACTTTTATGAAGGTATTCCTACTAAAGAAGATGCTATAAATCAAGCTACAAACCAACAACAAGTTTCAATGACTACCGAGTCACATACTATGAATGTTGAGTTGTATTTGGGAACTGAGCTACATTTAGATGTTGAATTACAAATGAAGTTGAGGCACATTCTGATTCTAAAATTAGTGTACATGAGAGAGATGTTGAACTACCTGATAGAGATGTACATAGTGAATTTGAAGTAGATAGACCAAATAAAGAAACTAGAGCTGAACCAAGATTGTCCAAATATGTCAAGAGACATCATCCTACCGCACAAATCATTAGAAATAAAGATGCTTGACCAATGACAAGAAACAAATTGGGAAATGATGCATGCTTGTTGAGCATGAAAGAACCCAAAACAATGAAAGATGCCTTAGAAGATGTGGACTAGAGTAAAGTCATGGAAGAAGAGATTGAACAAATAGAGAAAAAAAAGACATGGACTCTAGTTCCTAGACCAGAAGACAAAAATGTGATTGGCACCAAGCGGGTATACAAAAATAAGCTAGATGAAAATGATGATGTCAAAAGAAATAATGTTAGATTAGTCTGCAAAGGATATGCACAAGAAGAAGGAATTTACTATGGAGAAACATTTTCTCCTTTTGCTAGATTGGAAGGAGTAAGAACTTTACTTGCTTATTCTACATACAAAGGTTTCAAAATTTATCAAATGGATGTTAAATCCATTTTTCTGAATGGCATATTAGAGGAAGAAGTTTACATAGAATACTCAGAAGGATGTGTTGATGTTAACAATAAGAACATGGTATGTAGATTACACGAAGATTTATATGGTTTAAAACAAGCACCAAGAGCATGGTATGAGAGACTTAATAATTATCTTGTGAAGATTGGATTTGAAAGGACTACTGATAACAACAATTATACATGAAGACAAAGAAAGGAAAGGTACTTTGTTATCTAAATTTTTTGTTGATGATATCATATTTGGAGGTCAAGATACTTTATGTGAATTAATATAATTACTTGAGAGAATTAGTTCAAGATAAAGTGGTGAAGATAGAATATGTTAACACAAAAAAACAAATTGTTGATATCTTCACAAAAGTATTACCTAAGGATTCTCATAAGTATCTAAGAGGTAAACTAGGGGTGATAACCCTATCAAAGGCTATCTAGGTAAAAAAAGGAGTGCCCTGCATTAAGAAAGTTGATTGCCATATGTTACAAATTGATGCAATGGATCTTACTTTAGGAGCTACATAAAGTAATCAAAGAGTTGGAACTACAAATCAGTCACAAGCAAGGTCATAGAAGGAGAAAACTAAAAAAGTTCATATCTACATATTAAGATGACAAGTCTTTGGCATTGTTGTCAAAGAGGGAGAAATATAGAAGAGATTTGATGCTGATCCTAAAGGGAGAAATACAAGAGGTTGGGAGATATAAAACTAAGAGGGAGATTTGGAAGATTGGAAATAAAGATGGAGAACTCCTAACTCATAGCATGAGGGAGAAATTTTGACTACAAATAGTGTATCTACTAATTACATCTACCTAGTAAGAGGGAGTTACTATAGAAGGGAAATAAGAAGTAATTTAGAGGGAAACATAAGGATGATACAATAGAGTTTTGTAATCTATTTAGAAGATGGAAGTTGCTGATAGAGGGAGAGCTTTCAATATAAGAAATTATTTTCTTATTCATATTTTGTTTGTCTTACTATTTTAACCTAGTCAGTTTGGTTTGCCATCAATGCCAAAGAGTGAGATTGTTGAAGAAGGAGATTGTTGAAAACAGATTAATACAAGTATGATAAATGTGTTTCAATCATTGTTTTGTCACTAATGTCAAACTTGCTATTTTTCTAGTAAGACAACTACTTATATGATTTAAGTACTATCACTTATTTGATTGATGAAGAGGATTTGATCAAAATATGTAACAATAGAACCTAGATGAAAGGTTGACTTATGATATAAAAGAGGAGTACAAGAATAATCTAAGACAGTGATATCATAGTGCATTGATAATCTACTTAAGGTTGCAAATATTGGTTACACTGAGCAAGTTCAGAAGAACAAGTTAAAAGAAGTTTGTCTACCAAGCTTGACCGAATGGATAGTATGTGTTGAGAGAAGTTAGTGCAAGCTGAGCAGAAAAATAGTTGGAGCCGAGTAAAAGTCTATTTTAGTATATGTTGAGAAAAATAATGGATACCGAGTAAAGTTTAGTTGATGTCGAGCAGTAGTAAAGTTTAGTTCGTATCGAGTGATTTTATAGAGGATGTCAAGCAAAGCCATAAATGCCTAGAATTAGAAACAAGTTAATGTTGAGTGTCATCATTATTAGAAAGATCATGAATTTGATGGATCTGAGTTGACAAGTTTATTTTCTTGGATTGTGTGAACCAAGTGGAAGATAAGATTGATGAGCTGGTGGCACATAATTCATGGTAAACCATTTTGAGGTGAATTCAAAGAGGATTGAAGGAGAAGTTTCTAGAAGTGATATGGAATGAGGGGTAGATTCATTAAATCCTACCTAATCTATCCTAACCTTAAATTGGAAAATGGAGAATGAATGACAAAATATCTTAATTCACTATGTATAGGGATGGCTGGTCAAAGGCAAGGGTTGTCATGTGTGAGAACCTAAGGAAGACAAGGAGTCAAGAGTATTTCTTCATTTAGTGACCTAATTAAGAGACTAAATTGGCATGTTAAGCAAGAAGGATTAAGGGTATGAATGCTTGAAGGGTGAAAAAGTTATCAGAGCTAAGATGTGTGAAAGGCAAGAAGAATGGAGGACTAAAATAGAGATCTATAATCTACAAATGGAGTTGTAAGTTATTATGAAATCAAGCCTTACTATTACTCTCTAACAATTGTATCAGTCTAGGGTAAATCCTTTAAGTTAAGGTTGACCTAACACTCATTAGTAAATCCTTTAACTAGGTGAAATTCCAAGTGAATGGTATAAAGTCCTCTAACAAGGCTCATTCATAACAAGGTGATTGACATCCTTTAACATGGTCACATTTAATAGTGTGTATTGTAACCTTTAATAGGGTTGGCCTTTCATAGGGCATCACTTCATAAGAGTGAAAAAGAATAGCATGTCACTGGTGGTTTTTCCCAAATTTGGTTTCCACAAAATCATTGTGTCAAGTGTTTTGTTGAATCTTTTACATTTCATGTTTACATTTTTGCAAATTGATTTGACAGTAACCTATATATTTTAAGTGATTGCATAATCTTATGGATGCATGCATGATGATAAATGTTTTATGGGTTCATTAAGCTGTGAAAAGTTTTATTTGTACATCTAGACCTTAGATAACTGATTCACCCACCACTCCCCCCCCCCGTGCCAAAGTTATTCTAAAGAATTCCAACAGACTATGGGCCCTCTTTATAGTATTTTTTCTTAATTTATCCATTTCACATTCTTGATCAAATCAACACTTTCCTATTTATTTGATTATAACCTATGGTTTGGCCACATTACCCTAAGTCATTTACTTAATTGAAATAATTTCTCCCTTTTAATTATGCAGGAGCATCTTGCATGGGAAAATTTAAAATAAAAAAAAGGAAAAGGAGAACAAAGGAATTTCTATTTTCAAGGTGCATAGGTGGCATAAATAGAAAATTAAATAAAATTGGTTGTCATTCCATTTATCGAGGTGTGTATGTGGAATTTTACAAGTTTGTGGACATTTTATTAAATTGTACATTTAATATTTGTTGTGCCACATAGTGGTGCTTAGTTGTATTTGGGTGGGAATTAAATATTTGTTGAAAGGTGGTTGCATTTACCTTTTATCCCACATTGGTTGTGTTGGTAACATCTTGGGTGGAAAGTGCCTATTTAAGCAAGCCATATGAGAATTTCTAATCAAGCTTGAGGGTATGATCTCTTCTTAGTAGAAGATTAGAAAGAAGGAGGAAGTAGAGGAGCGGGTTTTCTTGAGTCTATGGATAGGATAGAGCACCAAATGTGAGATATTTTACAATAGGATTGTGGTGGAGTTGCGAGTTTGTGAGAAGAGCTAGTGGGTGCGGTTTAGAAACAAGGAGGTTGCTTGGTGGCTTGCAAGAACAAGTTGAGATCTTGGAAGTTTCTACCAAAGTGTGGATATGGAATAGCTATTATATGGGTTGGATCTTGAGGGATCTTGCAGAACTGTTATTGTAATTGCTTTGTATTGGTCGTAATCGGGAAGGCCTTATAGCTAGGCACATTGCATGTAATTTTTATTTTATGAATAAAGAGTTGTGATTTGAATTTAGATCTTGCATTTTTATTGTGTTTCCATTGTGCAATTATTTGTTGGGGGCTAGGACATCTCCTTTGGGGATTCTCCTTCCTTGCACTACATCAAGTGGTATCAGAGCACAGTTGTTCCTGAGTGTGTAGACAGATTACCAAATTTGTGGAAATTTGTAACAAGACTTGATTTGGAGATGTAGATCTGAGTTGATCTTGATTTTGTAGTAGATTTTCTTTTTGGAGTCCTAGATCTCTTGGTTGTGACGTGGCAGATTATGGTTCTAACTTGCAATTGCAGAGAGCTTGCAAATGCATCGATGGATGCAAAGATGGAAGGTTGATCTTGTTGAGGCATGATTATAGAGAGTTTTTAGATTGAAGATCCATGTTCCTAGACCTGTGATTTGATTCCTGATTGTTCATGCAAGGTGGCAGGTTGCAATTTAACTTACAAACAACTTGAGGTTGTCAAGATCTTGGAAGATGGCTCTGAGAGGATTGGACCCTAAGATGATTGCAAATCTTCATGATGTGGTGGAGAGAATTTTTTCTAAGATGTCTGCTTAGTTTGAAGCTAGTTTTGTAGATTGAGCTAAGAAGGGGGTTAATCAGTTTGAAGCTAGTTCAACTAATCAAGAGAAGGATAGGATGAGGAAGGCATTCCATAGATGTTTGTGGAGATAAAGTCTATTGATTCAAAAGAAAGTTTTTTGGCCAGTTAATAGACTTTTTCAAGAAAGAAGATGACATAGCAAGGTTGAGGTTGGTTTTGTTGATCAATTTGTGGAGTCAGTTACAAAACTTGTAGACCAGTTGCAGGTTTTTGCTGAAGATATTCCTAACCTTGTTGATGTTGGGACAAAAGTTGATTTTCATGATCGGTTGGCTGAGTCTGACATGAAAATTATAGAGCACTTGGTCGTGGATGATCTAGTTGTTGATGGTTATGAGTTGTATGTTACAAAGCATCTTGTTGTGAGAAATGAGATTGTTGGTGTTGTGAGTTTGGCATATGTTACTGAGGAGTTACAAATTGTTGTTGATATGTAGTTTATTGTTGCTGGTGTGGATTCACTAGTTGCTAATATAAATGAGGGTTTGTTGATGAAGCATTATGTTTAGTTTGTTCCTGGGAATGAGCATGTTAATTGGATGGTTGAGATTCTAGTATTTGACTTAGTGATGCAGATGTGGATGATTTGCATGTTAGTTTTCTTGTCCCTGTTGAAGTGTAAACCTTTTGTGAAGATGAAGATGGTTGTAGATCTTTAATTTGGCATCAAAGTGTGGGACACATTTTTCTATTCTACTTGGGGAGTCTGATGTAGGAGCATCTTGCATGGGAATTTTTTTTTTTTTAAAAAGGAAAAGGAGAAAAAAAGAAATTTCTATTTTTGAGGTGCATAGGTGGTGTAAATAGAATTTTAAATAAATTTGGTTGGCATTCCATTTACTGAGGTGTGTAGGTAGAATTCTAGAAGCTTGTGGACATTTTATTAAATCATGCATTTAATATTTGTTGGGCCATGCGGTGGTGCTTAGTTGTATTTGGGTGGGAATTAAATATTTGTTGAAAGGTAGTTGCATTTACCTTTTATCCCACATTGGTTGTGTTAGTAACATCTTGGGTGGAAAGTGCCTATTTAAGCAAAGGATGTGAGCATTTCTAATCAAGCTTGAAGGTTTGATCTCTTCTTAGTAGAAGCTTGGAAAGAATGAGGAAGTAGAGGAGCAAGTTTTCTTGAGTCTATGGATAGAGTACTGAATGTGAGGCAGTTTACAGTAGAATTGTGGTGGAGTTGCGAGTTTGTGAGAAGAGCTAGTGGTTGCAATTTAGAAACAAGGAGGTTTCTTGGTGGCTTGCAAGCACAAGTTGAGATATTGGAGGTTTCTACCAGATTGTGTCTATGAACTAGATAATGTATGGGTTGGATCTTGTGGGATCTTGTAGAGTTGTTATTGTAATTGCTTTGTATTTGGTCGTATCTAGGAAGGCCTTACAACCTGGCACATTGCATGTAACAGTTATTTTATGAATAAAGAGTTGTGATTTGATATTAGATATTGCATTTTTATTATATTTCCACTATGTGGTTATTTGCTAGGGGCTAGGACATCTCCTTTATGGATTTTCCTACCTTGTACTGCATCATTTAATTAAATGAAATCCTCAAAGTCCCACTTATCCTAAGTGTTCACATGAAAAAGGCATTATTCTCTACACATGAAGTGCACACCTTCCAAGGTAGGTGGAAATTTTTTTGTCCTTCACACATATTTTTACTCTTAAATATATCGACTGATATTTCTTAGGTGATATTATTGTGCCCATGGATCACTCAAGGCTCATTCTCTACCCTTGATTTTGCCTCTTAATCTCTATCGTCCATTTCTCTTTAAAAGGAGACTCTCTCCTCACTCTCTCATATATCATTCTAGTTTGTACTAACTTTATGCAGCAAGTTTTGTTATAGATTATGGAGTACTTGGTGCACTTTTCCATTCTTGCACTCTTATCTTAATATTTATTCTACTTGCATTACAAAATACCGTTTAGCTTAGTTTCCTATATTCTCTAGCTTAGCTCACATAGCTTAAATTGGATGATCTTGTAACTCTCTTTATTAGCTCTTGTATTGAATTTAGAATATCTTGCATTTGCATTGCTTCCATCATTTATTCCTTGATAGTGGCATTATTTCCTCTACTCTTTGAATCTTCCATTCTATGGTTCACCTAAGGTTGCATAGTTAGGTTGATTGAGATCCACCATCTCATATCTCTTTCATGTCATAGATAGGAATCTATAAGATACCTCTTAGGATGCTCTTCATCATGGGTATTCTCAAGTGTGATGGTTTATAGAAGTGTACCCTATTTTTTTATATACAATGATACCCACTCTTTGGAGCTATCTTTGTTAAATGCACAACTCCATTGAAATAGTCCATAATATCAACCATTTGTGGAAATGGAAATATGTACTTGATTGTGATCTTATTCATAGCTCAAGAATCTATACACATCCTCCATTATCCATTCTTCTTAGGTGATAATATTGCTAGTACGACACATGGACTTAGACTCTCTCAAATCAATCACTTCTGCAACAACTCATGAATTTGTCTATTCAAATCTTAATTTTTTGTTGGTGTTAGTCTATGCACTACCTTACTTGGAAAACTAGCTCCTAGAATCAAGTCCATTTAGTGACTAGTATTTCTTTCTAGGGGAAATCCATCAAGTACATTTTCTAATATAATATCTTGAAACTTTCCAACAAATCAGTGCCTTTTGTAGGTACCTCCTCTACTTCTTCTTTACTTTTTTTTGGAATTACAAAAAAAAAACATGTGCTCATGCCTCATACCCTCAAGAAAATTCTTTCCATCAACAAAATATATTATGGCAGTACTACATATATTTTCCTCTTTGTCCTTCAATGGCTTCAACTTATGTTACACTCTATCCTTTGTTAGAGTGTAGGTATTTTTACACCCATCATGTACAACATGCTTGTCAAACTACCATGACCTACCCAACAACTTATAGCATATGACCATAGGTATGATATCATAAAGCACATCATCCTAGTAGCTTTAAATCTTGAACTTCAACATGCACTTCTCATTGACCATGACCTTGTGGCCATCATGTACCCAAACAATATAATATGGATGCAGGTGTTTCTATCTCTTGATATTTAACTTCATGACCATATTTTATTGCACTATATTTTCAATGCTTCAAACATCAATGATCACATCACAACACTTATCTTCACATTTTCACTTGGTGCAAAATAAGTTCCTGCTTTGATCAGGTTCATTCTCACCACTCAGTAAGACTCTTTTGTTAACTAGGACTTCTCATCTTTCATCATCTTCATGATATGAGGATTTAGCATCTTCATTAACATGTCCAACTATGACCTAGCATTTAGCTCTTCTATTATTCCTTCCTTGTCATTGAGGACACTCAAATTCCCTATGCCTTTCTTCTCCATAGTGAAAACAAGTTCCATAAACAACCTCCTCTACCATATCATTTCCCTCTTCCTCTCCCTCTCTAATATCTATTATTCATATCATGGAAATTATTTTCTTCCCTCTGATTCTAATTTCTACTACTAGCCTCATCCTTCTTCTTTTGATCCTCATTTCAACCTCCATAAGACCATCCACCAAATCTTCCACCAAGACCTCTACCACGATTTTTGTTACCAAAATTTTTGTTCATCTTTTCCTCAACTCTTAGGGAAAACTGGTATTCCTCCTAAATACTAGTCATTCAAAGTAGACTTATCTCCTCCTAAATGTTTGGCCTCAATATATTACAATAACCAACAATTGTTCCCTTATCAACTTCCACGTGGATAATTCTAATAAGAACTTGGTAGAACTCTACAATATACTCTTGAAAAAATCTCCCCAGTTTCCTCAACCCTTGCATTTTCTTTAGTATATCGAGATCGTAATCCATTGGAATGAATTCTCACTTAAATTTATCTATCATCTAATCTCATTTAGTGATTATTTTCCCTCTCTTATTTCATGAATTTCCTGCAACTAGATCTTTGTGTGACCCTTTAGTTTGGCCTTCACAAATTTAACCCTATTTGGATATTCAATATCTTCATACTTAAAGTGTTCTAATTCTTTGATCCAATTGATCAATTTTCTTGGGTTAAATTTTCCCAAAAATGTGGGAAGCTCAAATTTTAGGTATTGTATCAAGAACTTCTCTTTCATCCTCACTCTCATCTATTATATCTAGATTCACCCCCCTACAGATTTGTGCTTGCAATGTTTTAATTTTCCTCTTAAGGTCTCAAACCTTAGGTGTAACACCTTTGACACCATCCTCTCATCATGGAGGGATTTTTGCACTTCTATTGAAACCCTAGTACAAATTTACTTACAATAAATGATATATCCATATGCTCAACCCAAACTATTATCCTACTTTGATACCACTACTTGATAAAGGGTTTTCACCTTAATACCACTACACACAAAAAATTGAGAGAACAAAATATGAGCTTATTATTATTTTTGCAAATGTTGAATTACAAAATTATAATATAAAAACCCACATGGGCACCTTCCTTACAATAGTCTTCAAGAGGGAGTTGTGACTATCATTCAGAACTACCCTAGATAACCTATGACATTTACTTATATAGGTTTTTTTCACTATGTGGGGAGTTTCTAAACACTAATCCCTAACCCTTGAGGCTGACCAACATTTATTATATTATTGTATTACACTTTATTACACAGGATAACTCAAGAATAATTACAAACTATGTTTTTGGATGGGTCCACTTCTAGAGACCATAACTAGCAAACCATGGCTCAATGGGCTATTATAACCCCATTTCAAAATTCTTTTTTAATGATCCACAACACAAGCATCCATTAGTTGAGGCTTTTCCTTGTTTTAGAGCCATTTAGACCTTTGTCACTAGACCTCAAGTTTGGATAGTCAAAATTCATACCAAAAATAAGCAATAAATGCACTAATACATATGATATGACAATAAAAGTCATTTGGAAGGCTAGTATGTCCATGAAGAACCCCCACATATGATATTATAAAAATTTGAGCTTGTAGTGCCTCTCCCATTTGATTTCTATAAGTCATCTTAATGGATGCAACCTTGATGATCTTGCTTGGTGAGTGATCATGATTGGGACCATGAGTGATCTATACCCTTGTTGTGATTTGATTTATGTTATTGTATCAGTTTATTTGATTATACTTATGGTTGATTTACAAGATTATGATTTGGTAGATGGTTCACTAAGGTTTGTGTCAGTGGTTACCAAGATCAATGATGTATCATGATGTTGTTCTATGATTACTCTAAGATGTGTGCAGAGATTGCACTTTGTACTATTATACTTCTACACTAGACTAGGTTCTCGTAGCAATGATTAGTCATGTACATGACTGTGTTCGCTTATGTGTTTTAAGTACCTTTTCATGTTGTTTAAACAACCATTATTAAATGCTTAAATAATTAGAAATAAATTGTCTATGTTGGATTCTTTGGTTATGTGCTATAGATATTTACCTTGTTATATTTTGATCCAAGAGATACTTATTACTCATGTTATTATTACATGTTGAGATGACCTAAGGGTTAGATGTTATACTTTGATTTCCAGTATCATAGATGTTAGAGTTACTATGTTGTTTAGTTGATCATATTTGCATGCTAATGCCATTTTGAGATGACAATATGTTTTATAATGATATATGGTTATCTAGTATTTGGACATATCTCTGATTTGGTTATATGTGGATTTAATGCTATGATGATTTACTTCATTCTTGCTTTGATATGCTTTATGAGAATTTGAATGATGTAAATGGATTATTTCTATATATTTGAATAAATGGTTAAATTAGGTATTTAATGCATTTATTGCTTTGGTTTTGTTATTATATGCAATTGTACTTGATCATGTGTTTTAGTGTGTAGGATTTATATCCTTGGCAGTGGCATATGGAGTTAGTGATTTAGCTATTCATATTTATCAATATCATCCTTGTATGGTTGACGTATCTTATTTAAATGTTTAAACTAAACCTTCCAATGATTTGATAAATCTAGACTCATTTGCATTTGTGACTTGACCTGTAAACATGTCTATGCATTTAGAGGTTTGCATTATCGTGAAGGTTGTTAAGGAAATTTTATGATTTTTGGGGTTTTTGGGCTTTATTTTATTTTATTTTATTTTTTGGTAGCTTTTTCATAAATGAATTCCAATTACTTGGAATATCCTATTTTCGTTTGGGTTGATCTGAGATTTAACTAGTTCTCTTGGTTATTTTCCCTAATCCATTATTCACTCAAAAAGTGAATAAGTATCCAAAAAGGAATTTAATTCCTCACTTCTCACTTTTGAATTAGAATGTTTGAGAATTAAACCTAAAATCCTCTTCATGAGGATTTACTATTTATTTCATTATAGGAGCTACTGGCATGGGATCGTCGCAAGATTGGTCTCATTGGATTTGGCTCGAGGAGACCTTGGATTACTGTGATTTTTAGCTACTTCTATAGGATTTTTATTTTGTGGCATAGATTCCCATTTTGCCCTTTTGGGTATGAGATAAAGCTCTCCCATTTCATTGTTTTGGCTCCATTTCTACTTCTATTTTTGGTAGTCATTTGTTAGGAGGCTAAGAACTAGTGTTCCCCTTTGTTTCTATATGCTAGCTCTACCCAGTTGGGCAAGTATTAGCATTTACCTATTTTTCAAGATGAGGGTTTGGGATTTTACACCATTATGCTAGTCATTTTTTCATATGGACTCCAACCTCAAATTTTATTGGATTTTTTTTGGTTTTTGTGCCCTAAGACCAAAAGGGTTTTAATTTCAAAGTTTTTAAATTTTGATTTTTTTTACCTCATTTTGTGTCACCCTATTTTCTCAAGTTTTATTGGCATGATGTTGGTCATGGACCTAGATCATCCATTGGGATGCCAATTGGATCATTGTTGCACTTTTATGTTGCATTGGGATGTGTGTCACATCCATACTCTTGACTTTGTGTTTGGTTGAGTGATGTTTTTACCTAGTGTTATTGTTTCTTTTGGACCCTTGTAATTACTTTGTGGACACTAGGATTCATGTAGAACCCATACTCCCAGATTGAGGGTGGTTGAGTGAGTTCATGATGTTTGGTCTTGTTGCATCATCAAGATTCGTGTACAATCCATAATCTCAGATTGAGGTCTATTGCATGAGTCCATGATGTATGGTTTTATTGTTCTTGGTATTTGTGTAGAATCCATCCTCTTGAGCTATTTTTGATTGAGTTGGTCCAGTTTCTCTTCTAAGATTTGCGACATGGCTTAACCACCTCCTATGGTTCTATAAGACTATTTGTTGTATCAAGCATTAATAGGTGAATCTTTTGGTGCAATGGAAACCCTATCATTTCTAACATTTTTCCTCCTAAGCTATTTTGGTTAAGTGTTATTTTGATTTTTTTCTAATTCAGCCCTTGTTTTATGATCTTTGTGATGATGGTGCACTACACACGAGCATGTGTGTGCATGCATTTTTTGGGTGAATTGTGAAGCCCAATCTCTTGGTTGTGTTCTATTGGAGTTATATTCATTGGGGTTGGGTTGGGAATATGTATGGCTATGGGCACTTATCATGTGATGAGCATGGGTATGTAGGGTAGGTAGTGGAGGGGCTTCTCTCGCAGCCTTGGTGACCATTTCCCAAAGGGTTGCCATGAAGGAGTTTCTAAACAAGTGATAACTAATGAAATTATTGGGTAACAAAACTAAGATAATAAAGAGGTTTTGTTCTTTGGTTTAACTCTGATGATATTGTGCATTGGCCTTCAAGGGAGTCCCTTGAGTGAGTGTTCACATGAGTATGATGACCTCCAAGGGAGTCCCTTGAGAGTGTTTCCACATTTGATTTAGCTTGGGAGTACCAAGTGCATTACTCTCCACTATAGCCCCAAATAGTTGTCCATAGAGTGTCTGACCAGGACTTGTAGCACTTGCATTATCTCATGTTCTTACTTTCAATAATCATTATTGTCTAGCATGAGTGTTATCCATGGATGTTTCCTTTATGTGTGTTTTTAGTTGGATCATTATCTCCATCAGCATGGTGGGAGTGGACCTACAGTTTTCACATGGTTGGGAGGCATAGCTACCTTCACCATTGTTGGGGACCAGTGCACATAGATGGTCTATTGTCCTAGTGTGATCATTGTTGGATGTTTTCACATGGTACTTCAGGTTCTGGATTATTCTTTCTTGTGATTTATGCTTTCATTGTAATGCTTGGATATCATTTTTAGATGATGTTAGTTTATTTGATGCATTCCTATATTATGATGTTTAGCATATGATTAGATGATGTGATTTACTTAGTTGGAATATCTATTGCTTATTGGTTTAGCATGTTAGATTCCCTATTACTATGATGTTTAGCATATGAATAGATGATGTGGTTCACTTAGTTTGATTATCTATTGCTTATTGGATTAGCATGTTAGATTTCCCATTCTTATGATGTTATTACACTTTAGTAGTGACATCCTCATAAGACAACTCCAACTATCTAGTTGGTAGTTTGGGATGTTACACACAAGGGATGGCTAGGACCTTAAAGGTCTCATGATGCTATTATAGTTGGGAGAAACCACACACTTAGTTCATTATTTTAGTACATTGTGATGTTTCTTTTCACATGTTCCTTCACATGCTTTATGGATTAGATGGATAGTTTTATTCTACTCCCTGTTGCATGGTGTTGTGTATTTCTTGTGTTCGAGTATCCAAGCCTCAATTTGTGGATCTAGTACTCCCTGATGTGGAGAAATTATCTTTTCTAGCTAAAAATCCTTTTTTTTTCTAGTGTGTTGTTTTGGTTCCTCATGCAATATTGTACTTCCTTGCGCAAGATTGTGGAAGTTTCACATAGGGCCTTGCATTTCTTCGCATGGCTCCTGGCACTTCTTTGTGTGAACCTTAGCACTAGTATAGTGCTTTTGAGTGCTGGTTCTCCTCATGTGAGATGACATTTCCTCATGTGGCTTAGTGTACTTTCTCACACAAAGAGGTACTTCCTCACATGAGACTATGAGTTATTTTTCTCTCATGCAAGAAGTAGGGGGCATCTCTATTATTTTTTGGAGAATTTAATATGGAATTTTGAGTACCCTTTAGGAATGCTAGTAGTTACATGCTTCAACAAATCAAAGATTTTGTGTTTTGATGTTGTCTTTGGTTTTCATTCTTCAATCTGGACATATCAATTTGGTAGTGGCATTTGGAGATCCGTTGGTTGCTGGGATGGTTGGTGAAGTCTTTCGTTGTGATCATTTTTGTGATCCCTATATGATGTTATCATGTGAATTCATACTTGTAGTTTTTTTTTATCTTGGCTTGTATTGAATCCTTGTTCGAAGGATATCTGGGCAGGGCATTACAGAGCTCATAAAACCAATTTACTAAAATTAGCAAGCTCCTACAAATAGCAACTCTACACATGAAAAACACTTATTGGAAACACAAAATTAGAAAATTGGAAGTAGAAATATTTTTTTGGGTGATGCAAGATTTCCCTTACACCTAGGATTCTCCAGCATCACCATTAAAAATAGATATCCCATATCCCTCAAATAAATGAACTATTTGATCAAATAAAGGGAGCAACTATATTTCTAAAGATATATTTGACACTAGATATCACCAAATTTAAATAAAGGGAGAGGATATATTTCTATTTTTATTTAGGACATGGTATAAGCATTATGAATTTGTTGTTGTAATATTTGGGTTAACATATACTCGTGCAAATATATGAGCCTAATGAATAATGTTTTCAAGGATTGCCTAGATAAATTTATAGATATATTTATTAATGACATAATAATTTATTTGAAGAATATGGAGGATCATAAAGAACACTTATGCAAAGTATTACATTGTCTAATAGATAAGAAAATTTATGGGAAGCTCTCAAAGTACTATTTTTAGCAGAAGGAGATACACTACTTGGGTCCCATCATCTCTAAAAATGAAATTTTAGTATACCTCACTAAGATAAAAGACATTCTTGAATAGAAATATCCTCAAAATGTGAGTGAAGTTAGAAACGTCATGTGACTTGCTAGTTATTACCACAAGTTTTGGAGGGACTCTCTAAGATTACAAATCCTATTACATCTCTTCATAGGAAAGGAAAAGATATGAGTGGATATATGAATGTGAGATATTTTTTCAATTATTGAAACAAAAACTCACTTTATCTCCTATCTTGATCATACCCAATCCCAGTAGCTAGTTCACAATAGTTGTAGATTTTTCAAGTGAAGGTCTTGGAGGTAGGAATTAGTGACTAGAGGTCAAGATCTATACTCTAGATTGTTGAAACTTGTTGGAGTTATTTGAAAGTTGTGTGGATATTTTTAAGTAATGTTTTTTAATTGATGCAAAAATTTCTAACTTAAAGATATTATCTTGATAAGAATACTTATTATTGGTATCAATAAGGATAAGTTACTATCAGTATATAAGGGTTACTATCAGAGGGTATAAGATACTATTGGAAGCTTGTGAGAGAACTTTTTATTGGAAATTTGTTCATCACTCTCCTCAAGATTCATGAAAATGGATTAACCACCTCCTATGTATTATAAGTTGTGTGGTTGTATCAGTAATTAACAGATCAGTCTTTTGGTGAAATGACAACCCCACTCTAACAAGTGGTATCAGACCTTGCTCATGGGTTTGAATCCTTAGACCCTTGGGTAACACTAAGGGGGAGATTGTTGGAATTTTTTCAATGCCCCCATCAAGATTCGTGACAAGGGCTTAAGCACCTCCTATGTACTATAAGTTGAGTGGTTGTATTAGGTATTGACGAATCAATCTTTTAGTGTAATGACAACCCCCTTTCGAACAATTTTGCAATGGGAATAACCCTAAAGATCTATGGTCAGGATTATGTTTAGGGTTAACAAAAAAGAGATAATAAAATGGAATTAGATGCAGAGAAGAGAGAGACAAAAGGACAACCAAAAACTAGGATAAAATCAATTAAGAGCATTATAGTGAAAGGATTGAGGAACAAGCCGATCTAATAAGCTTAAAGGAGAAGCATTGAATAGGTCAAGTGATCTTCTATCAATACTTAATAAATTTTATACAAGATTTATAAAGTCTTTAACATTAGAGTTAAGTTCATGTATGAACTTTTAATAAATCCTCTAACCAGGTGAATACCTAGACTGGTAGGATTAAATCCCTTAATCGAGTAGTCTTGATAAAGATACAATTAATATTGTATTATTCACTCCTCATAGGGTGAAGTTTCTCAGAACAAAATACTATTGTATGCCTAATTGGAAAATATTTTTGACTGTAGTGAAAACATTGTGGGTTCCATCCCCATCTTAGTTTTACTCTCTGACCAAGGGTTTTATGTGATACCAAATCTAGCTGTTATGTTTGCATTGATTACTTTCATGGATTGTTATTTATTTTCATGCATATGAACTATTAATGGTCAATGATAATGCTATTAGTTACATTAGTGTGTTATTGGATGAACGATGGAATTGACTATTAGTTAAAATAATGTGAAACTAAAATTTTCTCAAGTACTGATTCACCCCCCTCTCTCAGTACTTAACCTTTTCTATCTATAATTAAGAATTGGTATCAGAGCTTAGTTCTCTTAAAAGAAGTCTACAAACTTGAGAGTAGATCTATAAAATGGAAAGGTATAAGAAGGAAACACAACTCAAAGAAGCCCTAGCCCAAAATGATGGACTAAAGAGGAAATTAAAGGTTTCATTATAAAAGAGGAAGGAACTATCAAAAATATTACAAACAAGTCTTGAGGATCTTGAAGAACTTTCCCAAAATAGTACAAGTTCTAACTAAAATGATGTTTTATTAGTTGATCTATTATACACAAACATTATCTTGGAGGAAAACCTACATCAAGCTAAAAGGGAACTAGAAAGTCAAGCTTTAACAATGAATGAACTATTAGACAAAATGAAGAATACTAAAGAGGAAAAGGGAATTAAAGGGAAGGACAATGCCATTCTATAGCTACAAAATAAATAAAAAATACATTAAGTGATACAATTGAGGAAAACCAACAAATCCTTTATGAGAATAAGAAGTTGAGAAAAGAAGTAGAAAACTTGACAAATAAACTAAAGATAGAACAAGAGGTTAATGAAAAAATCACCAAGTTTGTTCTAAGTATGAAGAAGATTGATGAAAAACTAAAATGGAAAATGAAATTAGGAGATACAATTGGACTTGGTTTTACTAATAATAGTAAATTTAAAATTGGTGAATCATCCAAATTAGTCATAGAAAAGATATTCCAACCAATCAATAATCAACATAGGAAACCTACATGATATAACTATGGAAAACCTAAAAATACAACAAATGTGTGTAGAAGAACATCATCAAATATTTAGCAAAGGCATATTTTGATGGTTTTAGCTACAATTATTACAAATTTGGATATAAAATTAGAGATTGCAAAATTAGAGCATCAAGTACTGCAATTGAAAGAAAATTTACAAGTCACTTCTATACTTCAAATATATTTGGACACAAGACATTACAAAAGTGAAATGTTATCAACAAGAAAACTAAGAAATATGTAATGGAATAATTATGGAAAACATGGACATATAGTGAGAGAATGTTGGTATACTTATAAAAATACAAGCATACAATTAAAAGATGTACCATGTTATATCCATCATAAATATGGTCATACATCACAAGTCTATAGATACTGACAAAATATTGATAGAAAATATATACGTACTAGAACACCAAAGAGTAATATTAAAGAAGTGTGGATCAAAAATGAAAATGAGATCATATCTAACAAAAAATTACCTAAATCAGGTTAAGAAGGATCATCCTCAAATGGAGACAACATGATTATAGCTTAGGGACAATTAATAACAATAAAATTATATTGTATCCCTAATAAGATAAAGAAGTGTGATGAGTAAGAAGTACAACACTATAGGTAAAATAAAAGGAAAATGCTATCAATTTGAATACTATTAGAGAAATGTTATTGTTGTAATTTTATTAATTACATACATGAAAAGGGTAGTTCATTTGACACCTTTCTTTCTAAAAGTTACTACGTGTAAAATAATATCCAAAGTCATTAAGTGTTAAAAGATAGGAGAGTGCATAGAGAGAATTGTGACTTAATGATTATAGTAGGAAAATTCTCTATTTTAGCATGTTTTTAAACAAGAAAATTTTCTAAAGAAATGGCAATTGTGGTCAAGACACCTTTTGTTTTGAGCATCAAAAAAAGACCTGAGACAAAATGTGAAGTTTGTCTAGTAGAATCAAGCAATGAGATAATGTTGGAGCTCTATCATCTTTACCACTATTGAACAAGAATATCATCACTTTCATTCATAACAAGATTTTGGTATTGGATAATTTAGGAATTGAAGAAATGTATAGTAAGGTATTATTTGTAGATGGAGACCTGAAAGACAACTTTAAACACCTCAGAGCTCAAGGCGTTACACATATGGTGCACATGACAAAAGTTTTTGTTGATGAATGGATTAGATGTTTACTAAGTTTAGTACATGATATAACACTTTAGCTAAATATGGAGGAACTAGTAAAGACCATGAAAGAAATCGTCAATAAAGTCATGAGCCTATTGGCACAAGGAAAGGAATGTCCACTAAGGGTAAGTAATATGAACAAGTTGAAGCAGATAAAAGATAGAACATCAGACAAAAGAGATATGATGGTGGTAAAGGTAAAACATAAAGGAACAAGATTTATTGTGATGATAATTTGATATAAAGTATATCAATTGAGTCACCCCAATAGTGTTTCAGGAAATCAGGTAGAAGAATGTATAAGATACCTTCTAACCACAAAGTGTTAGCAAAGTATATCACTGAAACAAGCTTAGTTGGGAAGATGGATCTAGAAACTTTTTCTATTTTGATTGAAGAAGAGAAGAAGATGATTGAAGATTCAATAATAAAATATTTTAGAGAAGCTTGTAAATATCATGGAGATGTGAAGGATAAAGTGCCACATGATCTTTACACTACCTTACTAGCAAGATGACACTCTTTGAATCAGACACTAGAAGAGATAATGAAGAAAATACTTAAGGAACTACATCCTAATCTATCAATAAATGATATAGACATTTGGATTAAAAAATTATTATAAGGCATATAGAACAAAGATATAAACTCTTATGGTATTAGTCAATGAAGAACCTATTTTGATAAAAACTTATTAGAGAAGTATAGATTAAAGAGTTGCATAAGGAGAAAATCAAGCCTATGAAGAGGAAGAAACTTCAAATATAAATAATGTATTCACTGTAAGTGATTTACTTAGAACTTTCACCATAGAGACCGAGAAGAGATCTAAGGAAAGAAAATTTATTCTTAAAGATATTACTAACAAACACAAAGGATCTGATTCTAAAGATGACAATCAGATGAAATTATCAAAAGTAAAAGTGAGTACACAAGGAAAAAGTACATTGGTTATTGCTAATGTTATGAAAAGTGGAGGAGATATGACTAACAAGGTTATAGTAAGCCAAGATGCAATTGTACTAACTAGTAGTGTAGGTCTTCCTTCTCTAGAATTAACTACTTAGTCATTGATTTCTATGGAGGAAGTATTGAATGATGGGAGAAGGCAAGAAGAGAATATTATGACAATAGCTAAAGAGAATCTTTCGACACTAACAATAGAAGCATCAATAGTTATTGAATATAATGCCCCACTAGGGAACCTAAAAGATAAGTTAAAATATTACTAAGTTTGGTGAGTAATTTTTTTAACATCTTTTGCTTTCTAAGTTCACTTAATCATAGATGTAAATTCCTATTAGGTTTCCTTAAACAATATTAATTAATTTCCTTTCTAGCATTTCATCCTTATCACTCAAGTTAATCCATCTATTAGTGTTACATCTTCTAAAGATTTGATACATTATCCATCTTGATATACATTTACAAATTAGGAACTAATATCTTAGTCCTTACAATAAAATTTATCTACTTAAAATTCAATATAGATAAAGGATTAGATTTAAACCATTAACCATACATGTAAACCAAATCATCTTGTATTCACTAGTTACATTATAAACAGTACCTGATGCTTTTACACATCATACACTTATCTATTATAGGGAATATGCAATATCTTGGTATATTTTTATTCATCCTTTGAGTTAATATAATATGTTTACATAACCCTTCATTTCTCAAGGAGATACCCTTTACCATTTTAGATAACTTTTCATTACATGATACTTATAAAAATGACTCATACTTTCCTCTAGATCTTACATTACAATATCACATAGATTTCTTTCAATAAAATGCCACAATTATACTTCAATAATCAATATTTTATAGTTTTTCAACAAGGATCCATATAAAGCCATCCATGAAAACTTGAAGAGTACCTCAAAAGTATTTTTTCCACACAACCACATGGAGCCATAAATGGTATACTCACTACATAGGTTCTAAGATAATAACAATATAAAGGTAACATAAAGCCACAAAAAAGAACAATGCTCAGATATAGTCATAAAGAAAACAGACAACTAGAAGCAAAAGTAGAGTGATGGGTTCAACTGCATCTAGGTTAGTGCTAGTGTACCTTCCCAAGGTGTTGGGATCAACCTCCTAGGCATAAGGCCACTCTTCCACACATAATACATTTTCCCTAAGTACTCCAACAAGGATAGGCACAACCAAGCACCACTAGGATCAACCTCCTATGTTAGGGACCTATAAGTGGAAGATATCCCTTCCTTCAGTATTCCAACAATACCACCATAATTATCTTGTTTAATATGTGAAAACTCAAAGTCCAACCCATAAGTTTATTTATATCATGTCATTACTTTCTAACTAACTCACAAATAGAACTAGCCTATGCAAGGCTTTGGCTTCCAAACATAAGATCCCTAGTATACACTTCTATGCCCCATTACCTATAGTGAGCCACTCACCTAGGGTCTATACCATACTCACCAAAAGAATTAAAAAGCATAAAGAGTTTTAAGGAAAAATGATCTAGGGTCCCATGCCCCTAGTTTCCCCAAAACCTAGCTCATGCATCCAAGCATAGAAACATCATAGAATCACAATAATGTAGGAAAATTTCTCTTCTAACAAACCACAAAATTCATCAGCCTCTTGTGACCAAAACAAATCAAAATAAAAAATCCAATCAATCAATCAATCAAGAGAAGTTATTTAGGGCACATTCTAGGGTAATCCACTAAACCCTAATTCATCACATAAGTAATAAGATGCAAATAAAAAAAATTTAAAAACTTTTACATGAATGATTATCACATGTTTAAGTATTAAATACCTCAAAAGTAGATACAGGGTTGCAAACACAAAAAGGACAAGTTGAATTATTGATTCCTAAAATTTGGCTTAGGCTAAAATTTCTTAAAACCTCAAAAATCTATAATCTTAATTTCAATTCCCATGAGGCTGAAACCTATCCAAAAAGGTGTAGCATGTATAACATGAAATTTAACTTAAAGTATAAGAAAGAAAAAACTAACTCTGGGGGTCAAATTGACTAAGTTTCTCTATTTTTGTGCATCCATTTCTTATTCCTATGTTTTTTTAAATAGAGTTCTATATTTGTGCATTATTTATGCCCATCCATCTAGTATAACAATGCTTTTATTATGGAGAAATTTTTATTTGTTTATTTCATTAGGTATGTGCATGTATGAAGCATATCAATGCATTTTTCCATTATAGCTTCTCTTTTGCTTCCTGTTGTTGTGCTTTTTTCTCTTAATGTTGTACTTTTGTTTTTCTGAGGTTGTGCCTTTCTTCAAGGCAATAGACAGATTGGGAATGTGTAGAACTATGCATATGTGTAGTATATGTATACATTTATTCTAGCAGACTCAAATAGGGTAAAATTTAAGCAATCCCCCTCCAAAAAAAGATATAAAAATATTGGTGAATCTTACATTATTTCAAAAAAAGAAAATCTATTATAGTTTTTCTGTGACTATAGTTTTTATCTTTCCACTTTTTCATAGTTCTTTGTCAAATATTTGTCTATATTTATTTTTCTAATATATCCTATCTCTTGTTTGCCATGAACGATCCTAATTTATAGGGAGCTCAGATGTCATTGGAATAGTTACATCCATTACACTCGACATCCTAACAAGGTTTGATTATTTAAATCAACCTATTTTATTATTATTTATAATCTTTAGTCTAGTTTTCTAACTTATTTCTAGTTGTCTATGTGATCTTGGGGTTCAATCTTAATGATTTCCTACAATGCAATCGTTATGTCTTTACTTTACCCAAGAGGTTAAGGGTTCAACTCTTATGCCCTTTTACTATGTTGTCTTATTACTTATTATAGCTCATAGATTATTTCTCTTATTAAAATTCTCAAAGAGTGTGAGTAGTGAGATGGTGGATAGACGATTAAGTAGGTGGAGGTCAAGTATTCAAACCTTAAAGAACATTCTTTGGAATAATTATTTTGATCTCTTTATTTTATTTCTCTTTTATCTCCTTTCAATTGTTATTATTATTTTTGTCTATTTTAGTAAACTTTGTTCATTCAAAAAGATACGCACACACACACACATACTATAATAAATTAAACTAAGACTCGTAGTGTATCTAAATTAATGCCACATGTACAACTAAAGAAAATGTATTTTTATTCATGCATATATGTGTGTGCCCATATATACTTGGTTAGATATACCCAATTAACCTATAAAAATATCATGAGATCAAAGATCACCCAAAAATTATAAATACAATATTAATTATCAAGGTCAAAATCAAAACCACAAGAATAAAAGTTAATTGTCACAATACCAAAGAGGAAAGAATCCCAAAAGATCCCCAAATGGTAGTCAACTCCCTAATCATGCATTCTAGGCTTAGGGTTCCTATGTGGATCATGGTTCCATCTCTATTTTAACAATAACTAGGTTGAGGATTTTTGAGGTACACGCAAACATGTGTAGCTAGGTGGAGTCAATGTCTGGTATTTGCACACACCTATATCATTGGCCAAAAAATACAATAAATATGCATAACATACAAATAATGGCAAGAAAAGAAGGAGGAGTTCAATATCATGTAGATCTCCTAAAGAAGTGACTACAACTACCTCCCCTCATCCCAAAGATACGTCGGACATAGTAAACAAAACACATATATAAGACATCATGAGTTAGTTGGGTTAGTTTAAGAACAAATAATAATTAGAACATTATAAACATGATATTGAAAGCATAATAATAAATCTATAATATTATATAAAGCATTGTACAAATCAACCTTATATCTAATCTATTAAGATATTTATATAAAATATGATCAAGTGTCTAATACAAAGCAATATAAAAAATCATAATCAATAGTGATGTGTATGATAAGTATATAAATGTTTTAGACTAAACATATTATAAAATAAGCACCTAAGTGATTACTAGTTCCTAGGTATATTTTTACCATCCTTTTGTGTTAAGGATGTTAGATGTTATCTTATAGTTTTACCTATGTGTAAATTTGTGAAGCTATGAAATCAAGTAGTACTAGAAGTGCCTATAGCTCCAACATAGTCCAAGTGCACTTATACTATCTCAAACTCTATTTATACTTGTTGAGATAATAGGGGTATTCCATCCTCCACCCCTAAAATTTGACTTACTCCTAGAAGTCATCATTATTTTGTTGGAAATATAAGAGTAACTAAGAGGGGAGGGGTGAATTAGTTACTACAAAAATAAATCCTAGATCCCTTATATGTTAGTACAAAACAATTCTGTAAAATCTTAATTTTGTTGATACTTGATAAACAATGAAATGTTGTGACTTAGTAAATACTTGAAATGCTCAGCTTACACTTATCATGAAAATCTTAAGATGTTATTTGTGATTACTTATTACTTTAACTTAGTTTCAAATGTATAAAAGAAATAGCATTAACACATTTGACACCAAGATTTAATGTGGAAACCCAATTTGGGAAAAAACACCAATTGAAACTACTTACTAATTTTCACTCTTCTGAAGTGAAACCTTGTCAGGAGCAAACCCTGTTAAAGTTACAAAACACACTATTAGGTGTGACCATATTAGAGGATTTAATCACCTTGTTAGGAGTGACCTTGTTAGAGGATTTACAAATAGCTATTAAGCCAACTCTATTAAGAGATTTAGATCATTAATACAATGGTTAAAGAGTAACAATGACATGACCTAATTTGTATGCAACTAAATTGTTGATTACATATCTCAATTCTGGCTTGTACTTGATCCTTCCTAATCAAATATATCTTTTCATCTTCTCAAGAATATTCTTTGTATCCTTCTAATTTTCTTCCTCTTGGCATCATTAGATCGTCAATTCTCTTCCATGCATTCATATTCTTCACACACTTCTAATCCTTAACTTGACTTTATATTTGTATATTTCATGTTGTCAAGTCAACTTAAATACAACTTAGAATAATTAACATTCATCTTCTTGGTCAGCTAGAACCATCAGATAAATTAATTGAACTTAATATGCTAAAAAAAGAAAATCCTTCATTAGCCGACCTTGCTTGGTAAAAACTAACTTAGAAATGATTTTCCTATGTTAACCAAGTAAACTTTTTTAACACTACATACTTGCTAAGTTTCTTTGGTAACCGAGTGATCTCAATTAGCACTAGTTACATCCAACATTTCCTTCATTAATCGAGTGAGCTCAGTTAATACTCATCTTCTGCAGACTTTCCTTTGATGCCCAAGTGAACTCGATAGACACTACCTTCTAAACTAGGAAAACTCAGGAATGCTCAATAGCCATACAAAAATATATTCAATGGCTAAGTGAGACCAACATGCACTAACTAGTAATGATATGACATTTTGTGTAACATCAAAGACAATACACACTGAATCAATCATTTCAACAATCTCCCTCTTTGGTATTAATGGCAACACAACATGTCATAACACAATAAATTTTTTGAGGAAGAATAAAGTAAGGAACATATCCTTAATTTCATTTTGATTCTCATCTATGATAACTCCCTCTATTAATGTGAACCCTTTTTGTCTCTAGTTTCTCCCTCTATTAGAAAACTTCTGTCAGCTAGAACTTCTGTCGAGTTCATTCTCCCTTTTTGACAACTCTAGCTATGATAGCAAACTTCTCTCTCTTTTCAACAAAAAAATTTCTATGAGATATGACAGTAAACTTCTCCCTCTTTGAAATCTCATGTCAAAGACAATTCTCAGTGAATATCAATGTACCTCAAGTACTAATTCATTTGGAATATGCCCTTGCCAATTCTACATCAACTGATTGATCTTCAACATGCACTAGTTGATGCATCACTAAAATTCATTTAGTGAGCTTTAGATAGGGGAATGTCCCCTAGCTTACCTCTTAGATACAAAAATGCATTCTTAGATAATGGCTTGGTGAATATATCTACAATTTTTTCTTTTCTATTTACATATTCCAATCTAACTTCTTTATCTTGCATCAATTCTCTCAAGAAATAATATTTTATAGCAATGTGCTTTGTTTTGGTATGAGTCACTAGATTCTTTGATATATTGATTGCACTAGTGTTATCACAATATATGATTACTGGATCCTTGATCTCTACCTTCATACTTGTCAATAGTTGTTTGAACCAAACAATATTAGAGCAATATACTACTATTTCCACATATTCTACCTCTATTGTGGATTGAGAGATACAATTCTATTTCTTTCTTGTTCAAGACACTAGTCTATTACCAAGAAAGAATGCTCCACTACTGGTGCTTTTCCTATCATCAATACTTTCTACCCAATCAACATCTGTGAATAATTTTAAGTCCAAATTGCCTCCTATTTTGTACCATAAACCATATTCTTCAGTAACTTTTAGATATCTCATGATTCTTTTAACTGCAATCATGTGATTTTCTTTGGGATTTTCTTAGAATCTTGCCACCATATTGACTGTTAATGAAATATCAGGCCTTGTATGCACTACATACTGCAAGTTTTCAATCATTGAGCTTTATGTAGTCTAATCTACCTCTTTAGAATCATCATTTTTGGAAATCTTATGTCTAGTCGACATAGGGGTTCCAACTAGTCTTGAGTCTTCCATTCCAAATTTTTTTAGTATCTCCTTGATATATTTAGATTGAGTAATATAGATACCATCTTTCTTCTATTGAATCTGTAATCCAACAAAGAACTTTATCTCTCCAAACATAGACATCTCAAATTCTTTACTCATTTCTTCTAGAAATTTCTTGCACAAGTAATCATTTCCTATGAATAAAGTGTCATCAACAAATATTTATGCCGACACAATCTTCTTATCTGGTCCTTCTTTGATATATATACACTATTGTTATCATTTGTTTTTTGAAAACCAATCTATATCAAGTAGTTATGAAGTCTTTCATACCAAGTTTTGGGAGCTTTCTTTATACCATATAATGCCTTGTGTAATTTGTAGACCATGTCCCTTTTGCTAGGATCTACAAAACCTTCAGGCTATTCAATGTAGACTTCCCCATCAAGAATTCCATTCAAGAATATAGATTTTACATCCATTTGATAAACTTTATATCCTTTGTGAGCTACATATGCTAGTAAAGTTCTAACACATTCTAATCTTGCAATAGGAGCAAAAGTTTCACAATAATCAATACCTTCTTGAGAATAACCTTTACATACCAACCTTGCTTTATTTTTGGAACTTTTCCATCTCCATTTAGCTTATTTCTGAATAACCACTTTTTGCCAATTACATTTTTATCCTTGGGTCTAGGAACAAGAGTCCAAGCTTTTTTTTTCTCTATCTATTCTATTTCTTCATTCATTGCTTCAATTTAACTTTCATTATACAAAGAATCTTTAACATTTCTAGGTTCAAATTCAGCAAGCAAACATGTACTTTTCAATTTTCTTTTTGTCATTGCTCCATCTGACTTGTCTCTAATGATTTGATCAGGTACATAATGCCTTCTAACATATCTTTCTAACACAGGTTCTTTGGATTTCCTGATTTCGTTATGAACTTTAGTATCAAGCTTAGGTCCCATTGTTTGTGACTCAGGTCCATTACACTTGGTTTGCTCTAGCTTAGTAGCCTTTGACTATGACTCGAGTCCTTCAGACTATGACTCGGGTTGCACTATCTGCAACTCGGTAGCTATGGGAGATTTTGGGGACTCAGGAAGTGAAGTCTGCTTTCTTCTAAATAAGTTTGACAAGATATCAGGTTCAAAGTAAACAAATCTTCTATAATCCTCAACTTCTTTTCTACTTTCTTCTTCACTTTTTTCTACAAACTCATCAATTCTCACATGTGCACTTTCTGTGATTTTATGAGTAGACAAATTCATACATTTGTATACTTTACTTCTGCAGGAGTATCCTAGAAATATGTCTTCATCACCTCTGACATCAAATTTCCCTTTTCTAGATTCTTTCAAGATGTAACATTTGCTACCAAATACTTTAAAGTAATTTACATTAGGTTTGTAGCCATACCATAGCTCATAAGGAGTTTGATTTGAGTCTTTCTTCTTTTGTACTTTGTTCAAGATAAGAACTATAGTGTTGATAGCTTCCTTCTAGTATTTGATTGCAATATTCTTTTCTATCATTAAATTTCTTGCACAATCCATGATGGATCTATTCCTCCTTTTAGCCATACTATTCTGCTCTAGGGTACTAGGGGTTGATACTTTTCATTTAGTTCCTTTTTTAATGCAAAATTCATTGAATTCATTGGAGATGAATTCACTACCTCTGCTTGATCTCAAACATTTTAACTTCTTTCTAGTTTATTTTTCTACTCTTGCTAGATACCACTTGAATTTTTGAAAAGCTTCTGATTTTTTTTAAAAATACATTACAATCATCATTCTAGAATAATCATCAACAAAAAGAATGAAAAAAAATTTCTTTGCTGTAACTTTCTATTCCAATAGGTCCACATAAGTCTATATGCACAAGCTCTATGACTTTTTCAAAATGATAGTTCTTGCTTTTGAAACTAGTATTTCACATCTTGCCAATTTGGCAATTTTTGCATAGAACCATATTAGGTTTCTTCAAGCTAGGAATACCTCTTACCTTTTTATGTTTACTTACATTAACCAGATTATCAAAGTTTACATGACATAATATTTTGTGCCACAACCAAATTTCTTCTACTTGAGCAATAAAACATGAACTTTCACTAAGATCAAGATAAAATAGATTACCTTTTATTTGTTTGCTAGATCCAACCAAATTTCCTTATTTACCCAATAGTTTGGCCTTCCCATTCATAAATTCTACCTTGAATCCAATGTTGTTCAACTATGCCACACTCAGTAGATTATGCTTTAGTCCTTCAACCCAATAAAAATTATCACATATAAGTTCATTGGTTAATGAGATACGACCTTTTCCTTTTATGCAACAAGGTTCATTGTTTCCAAATCTTACACTACCACCATCATAGTATTCCATGTTCTCAAATTTTGTTTTGTCTCCAGTTATATGATGTGAGTAGCCACTATCAATAATCCATGTATCATTTTTTCTAACATGAGAGATGAGTGTCATTTTATCTCCTTCATCATCATATTCATCTTTTACAGCAACATATACCATTTCATCTTCACTGTTATTAGAATCTTTAGCCATAAAACTAGATTTCTTAACTTTTTCCTTGTAGTCCTTGTAGTTTTTGAATTCCTTCTTGCCTATGTACCTTTTACTTTTCATTTTTATTCTTGTTTTCTCTATTTTGGCACCTAGTAGCAATATGACCAACTTCTTCACAAGAAAAATAAATTAGAGGAATCTTGCCTTTGTACTTTCCTCTGCCTTTAGAGTATTTCTTTGCAAGTAGGGCTTCAACAACTTTAAGATCACTATCAAAACTTTCTTTTGTTTCTCCTTCACTTCCCAATTGATTTTTCTTTGATTTATTGCTCTTTTCCTTGAGTGAGATTTTGGCTTCAAATGCAAACTCAATATTTTTGGAACTAGGAACATAGTTATCATAGTTACCCAATTCAAAAGTTGTCAATCTTCCAACTAGAGCATCCAAAGTTATTTTGTTATTTGGATCACACCTCATTTCTTGAATAGTTGACACTCTAATTGCATAAATAGGAAGAAGGGTTCTAAGTACTTTTCTTACAACTATTTTTTCATCAATGTCTCCTCCAGATGCTTTGATTGTGCTCACACTTTGATTCTTTCTACATATTTTGCAATATTTTCATCTTCTCTCATTTTCATCTAATCAAAAATGACCTCTAAGAATTTTTTCGTTAGCTCTTCTTACACTTTCATCTCCTCCATAAATATATTTCAATTTGGTCCACATTGCATGAGTTGTTTTGCAATTTTTTACTTCATCAAATTCAACATAACTAAGAGTAGATGCAATATCAATGATCATGATGTTATGATTTTTCTTTTTAAAAATGTCTTCAACGAATAATTTTCCAGTAGGATTCTTGTGATTAGCATTGAGATACTTACAACTTGAATACATTGATAATCATGAAATGCAATCTCATAAGTCCTTGCCATGCTACAAAATTGTCTCTATTTAACTTGGGAATCTCTCTTCTATAAGACATCTTGATCTTTAGCTTATGTCCTTGAGACCTTTGCAAGTGCCAAAAATTCTGATACCAATTGTTGGAAATATAAGATGAGTAACAAAGAGGGGAGGGGTGAATCAATTACTACAAAAATAAATCCTAGATCCATTAGATGTTAGTACAAAACAATTTTGTGAAAGCTTAATTCTATTAATGCTCGACAAACAAAGAAATGTTGTAACTCGGTAAATACTAAAAAATGCTCAAAAAATACTTATCATGAAAATATTAAGATGTTATATGTGATTACTTATTACTTTAACTTAGTTGCAAACACATAAAATAAATGACATGAACAAACTTACACCAAGATTGAATGTGGAAATCCAATTTGGGAAAAACCACCAATTGCAACTAGTTACTTATTTTCACTCTTCTCAAGTGAGCGCTATTAGGAGCCAACCCTGCTAAAGGTTACAAAACACACTGTTAGGTGTGACCCTGTTAGAGGATTTAATCACCCTATTAGGAGTGGCCTTGTTAGAGATCTTTAGTCAATTCAATAGAACTGCCACCTTGTTAGAGGATTTATAAATAGCTATTAAGCCAACTCTGTTAAGAGATTTAGATCACTGCTACAATGGTTAGAGAGTAACAATGATATTACCTAATTTGTATGCAACTGAATTGTTGATTACAGATCCCAATTCTGGCTTGTACTTGATCCTTCCTGATCGAATATATCTTTTCAACTTCCCAAGGATATTCTACTTATTTTTCTAATTTTCTTCCTCTTGGCATCATTAGATCTCCAATTCTCTTCCATGCATTCACATTCTTCACACACTTATAATCCTCAACTTGACTTTATATTTATATCTCTCATATTGTCAAATCAGCTCAAATCTAGCTTAGAATAATTAATATTCATCTTCTCAGTCGACTAGAACCATCAAATAAATTAATTGAACTCAATATGTTAAAACAAGAAAATCCTTTGTTAATCGATTCTACTCAGTAGACACTGACTCGGAAATGATTTTCCTGTATTAACCAAGTGAACTTGGTTAACACTGCATACTTGCTAAGTTCCTTTGGTAACTGAGTGAGCTTGGTTAGCACTGATTCCATCCAACATTTCTTTCATTAACTAAGTGAGCTTGGTTAACACTCATCTTCCACAAACTTTCCTTTGATGCTCGAGTAAACTCGGTAAATACTACCTTCTAAACTAGGCAAACTCAGGAATGCTTGGTAGCCACAGAAAACTATCTTCAATGCCTAAGTGAGCTCAACATGCACTAACTTATAATGATATGGCATTTTTTGTAACATCAAAGATGATACACAATTAATCAATTGTTCCAACAGATATTGTTATCAAATTTCATGACAATCTACCTTATGTAAACTATTTAATCACAAATTAAATGTAATCCTCTATCAGGAGTTAGGATTTCTTATAAGGATTTGTCAACTTCATTCTCATAACCTTTTTTCATTAATTACTTGTTAAAATCGACCTAATTAGATTCTAGTGTTTTACTTCCTTCACTAGACCCTATGGACAATCCTTTCCTTTAGTAATATTTGAAATTCTAGTTCATGTATTAATTTGATTTATCTAGACACCTTTATTTTTCCTAAGCTCCTATGTCCAAAAAGAAAAAATGCTTAAGTAAGTACTCATACTTGATTCACATGATAGAGCATCAAAATATTATATTTCTATGGTACCTTCTTTATTTATAATTTCCATAAGTGAACCTCAAATTTTGTGTTTCTTTTTTAAATTAAGTGTGACAATTCCTAATTGTAGTTTTGGTTTTATGCTAGGAAAGTCATGTACTACTTCAAACAAATTTACAAAGATCAAACAATATCTAATTAAAGGTACATATACCATTCAAGGAGGAATTCACACTTAGTTTCCAGAGTTTTTGTTTGCATATATCTCCTAGGTTTTAAATAGATAAGAACTTTTTTTCTTGTTTTAACTTTTTCATTTATTAATGTCATAAATCCCTTGGGGTGCATCTTTCTAACCTATGCTCATGGTTAATTTTCTTATTATATTACCTTGATTAGAATTGATTCTCATTATTGTCCCAAATTTTCCTAGTTCAAAGTAATTTTGGACTATCTTACAATATTCTAGAAACTTGAGCTTAAAATGTAATTTTACAGATATCAAGTACAGATTCAATTATTTTCCCATAGCTATTATGTTATTTGTATACAAGACTTCATTTATTCTTTAAAAACCATTTCTTACTACTAGTTCTATGAAAAAGGATAATATATTAGAGTTACTCAACTATTCAACCTTTCTAAAGATTACGATGATTATTTCTATAGAATATGATAAGACTCAAATAAAATCCTTTTTTTCTAATTTAATCCATTTTTAATTTTTTTTTGCTACCTTAACTTATGATGAAAATAAGTTTGTAGGGAACAAATTAAAATTGTTAGACAAGGAAGTTATAGATGTATGGAATTCCTATTTTGGTTTGAGAATTGGTGAATAAGTTGCAGTTTAATTTATTTTATATATATACTGAATAAAGTTAAATAAAATAGACAAAAATAATAATAAGAATTGAGAGGAGATAAAATACAAATGAAATAAAGAGATCAACATAATTACTCCAAAGAATGTTCTTTGAGGTTTGAACACTTGACCTCCCTTCTACTTAATCATCTATTCACCATCTCACCACTTACACTCTTTGATAAATTTAATAAGATAAATAAGTTATTAGCTATAATAAGTAATAAGACAACATAGTAAAAGGGCATGAGAGTTGAACCCTTAACCTCCTGGGTAAAATAAAGGCCTAGCTATTGCACTATAAGACATCTTTAAGATTGAACCCCAAGATCACATAGACAACTAGCAACAAGTTAAAAAACTAGACTACAAATTATAAATAAGGTATTGAAAGCACAATAATGAATCTAGAATATTATATAAATCAATCCTATATATAATATTCTTTAAAAGTTATATAAAACATGATCAAGTGTCTAATACAAAGAAATATCTAAAATCACAAGCAAGAAGGATGTGTGTGATAAGTATAGAAATGTTTCTAAACATAATATAAGTACCTAGGTGGTTAATAGTTCCTTGGTAGATAGTTATGATCCTTTTGCATTAAGGATGTCAAATGTTATCTTATAGTTTTACCTATGTATTAATTTGTCAAGTTGTGAAATCAAGGATTATTGGAAGTAACCTTAGCTCCAACATAGTCCAAGTGCACTTACACTATCTCAAAATCTAGTGATACTTTTTGAGATAAGAGGGGTATTACACTAAAGGTAATACAAGTGAACAAAAAGATAGTGGTGATACAAGGAGACAATCAAAGGACTCTATAACTCAATAGGCACAGGAGAAGAGTAAAGGTACTCAAACCCAAGGACCCTAAACATATAATTTGATAGTTATTAGAGGAGAAAATATAACTAAAAAAGGAAGAGGTAATGGTGATCATGATAAGGGAAAAAAAAATATGGAAAGAAAGATCGCAAAAAAGGAATAGAAAAATTGATTCTAAAGGAAAGAAGAAATGGGAAGAAGAAGAAGGATATATTTGAATTCAAACAAGCTTTTGATCTGAAGATGGAGATAGATCAAAGGAGATAAAGAAGATAAATAAACCGATATTGAATAAAATTATATGAATTTCTTAAAAGCTTATGCTAGATGTTATTGTGGATAAAGAGAAACCAACCCAAAGGTAGCTGAAATTTGATTTGGAAACAATGGAGGAAGCCATAACCATAGAGTTTCACAAGAAAAATCTCACTCTTCAAAATTTGAAGAAAATGTGGGGAACACTATTGCAACTTGCTAATTCTAAATATGAAACTATTGTAAGAAAATTATGAACTTTTCACTGCATATTTTTTTCTTTCTATTTTGGTAATGTTACTGGCATTGACTGCCATAAGCAAAAGGCGGAGAAGATAAAGATGAAGATGAAGATGAGTAATGGTGAAGCTATCATAATAGGATAAAGCCACAAGCTAATAGAATACAACACAAATAGAGGATATCAATCCATACAGCTATAGTGAATGGGGGAAACCAATTTGTAAATTTTATAACAAGTCTTTTTTTTCATCTATGCCAAAGGGGGAGATTGTTGGGGTTAGTTAAAATTTTCATGGATATTGTTAACTAAAGGTTTTTCATTCATTCCAAAATGTCTAAGGTAAAGTTATTATCTCGATAAGCATACTTATTATTAGTGTCAATAAGGATAAGTTATTATTGGTATAGAAGGGTTACTATTGGAGTGTAAGATATTATAATAGAAATATTATTGGAAGCTTGTGAGAGAAGTTTTGATATCAGATTATGTTAGAAATATATAATACTGAGAGGTGGGGGTGAATCAGTATTTTAAATCTTTTTTCCCACAACTGAATATTATTAATTACTTTAATACATGCATAAGTAAGTAAACGAATAATGTTGAACAATATAAACAACCTCACAAAAAGAGAGCTCATAACACCATATTTTGTTAACTAGGGAATCCTCGGCCAAAGGAAAACCCTAGTCGAGATGAAACCCACAAGATGATTCACCATATATAAGAATATGGTTAAGGATGTTGACCCTATTAGGAGTTTATGAAGAATGTATAGTGTCTCAAGTCCCTGTTAGGAGACTAGGCCTTGTTAGAAGCCTCAACCCTATTAGGAGTTTCTTCAACCCTGTTAGGAGTTGGTGAATCATATACAAATGTGTGTGAGAAGAGACCACTACCCTAACATGCAACTATACAATAAGTTCTTCAAGAGAATAGATATACATACAATGTTGGATCACTTGTTGTACTTCACAATTATTTTGATTGTCAGTTCTTCATACAAGGAGTGAATGCACATATATCAATTTGCATCATATCTCGCATTACTTTGCATCACATATCATAGTATCACATTGCATAATAACTTTGCAATTGAATTTCTTTACTTATATCAATCATATTAATAAATTCTTCCTTAGTCGGCTCACATATCATTCTTAGAGTTAGCTCATCAAGATTTAGTAATCAAAACAATTCTGTAAGTTGTACAACTCAATTTGTTGACATGCTCTATTATGTATTGTGAAGTAACTACATAGGTATTTCCTTCATAACTTGAACTTGGTTTCTCATACGAACATGCACACTGGTATCCATCATCAAAGTGATGGCATGCATCTATGGTTAACTGCACAAGAGAATATTCCACTATCAATAAATCTCATCATGCTATTGTAACATTTTCCAATACTTAGAAAATTTTCCTTCACAAATAATCACAATTAAACTGCAAAACATATGTTGCCATAAATGACAACCACATATCTCACCTAATTTGACTGATTGATCATATTGCCAACAATCTCCCCCTTTGGCATTGATGGCAACATTTTGGGAAAATTGGTTAAGTCCCAAAAATGTTGTCATACCAATCAAAGTAAAAACACTATATTCATATTTTGAAAAAAAGATTACATCCCTTATAACTCTGATTACAAAGCTTGCTTAAGGAAAAGCTTACTACTATATGTCAAGGTACAACTATATAACTTACAATTACAATTTTTCTTATTTCTCCCCCTTTGACATGAATGACAAAGGTGCCAAAAACAAGAAAATCTTGTCAAAATTTGAAAGCTGCATCAAAATCTAGAAAAACAATCACTGAAGTTAATCTTCAACTATGCAAGATGTTTCTTCCAACTTTCTTTTAGTGCATTTGACACACTTATTAGCACACATAAAGCATATGTGGCTAATTCTGTTGCATTCAAGTTCGTAGCCACAAACTTGTCATATGAGGTCTTAGCTACCAAGCATTTCTCCAACTAATTTTGTAACAATGTAATCTGTGGGGATAAATAGTTCCTCAAAAGAGTAAATATTTTTAGAGCTTTCTCCTTTTCTACTTCTATATCCCAGATTATATCATGAAGTACTTGCATTGTATGCTCAAAGGTTTCTAATTTATGATTCTATTTTAGAAAGTTATCGGTGAGCATCTGAAGCTCAATTATCTTCTCTTTGAGTTTCTCATCAAAAATGTGAAGGTGAAGGTATGCCAAGTTGCACTTAGCATATATCTATTTCCCTTCTTCCATACTTTGCCTCAATACCTTAATGCATACATTTAATGTTTTTGTATCATTTCTTATATTTGTACACATAGTATTAAGAAGTTTACCATCATGCTCAGTTTGTGCTTGAATTGTAGCAACATTGGTAAGTATTGTAAACTCATTATCAAAGGTTTTGCACACAATTTATGCTCTTTGCTAAATGTTTGCAGATGTATCAACAAAGCTCCAATCTATCCAAAATTGAAGTTAAAGTCTTCTCAATTGACTTAACTAAATTCTTCTTTTCAAGGAATTTACTTAAAGAAGATATAAGATTTTGTGCTTCATCTTCATCATCTAACTATTTTGTTGAGGTGACCACTATCACTTGTGTAGGTGTTGTAGAGGGTTACACTGTAGCTATCGCTAAGGGCACACTTGTGGTCACTACCTCAATCATAGATTCAAATTTATTTTCATAAATTACATCTTTCTTTTTCTCCTGCTCTTCTTCTTCATCAGAAGAGCTATTGTAGTCAACAATATCACCAACAATGACAAGGTCAAAATATTTGAATGGATCTTTAGTTCTATCCATTGTTACATTGGTTTTATCTACTTGCATAGATTCACTATTAATGGTAATGTGTGTTGAATCACTTGGAATTGAAGTTTTAGCTGGTTGCTCAAAACTATGAGGTGGGCTGACTCCTGCTACAGTAGGGCTTCTCTTCTTTGACTGCACACTCTTCTTAGACTCCTTAAGCATAGTAGACATGTATGTGACTATTGCCTTTTGAATTTCCACATTCACTTTTTCATAATTTCCTCCCATAAGGAGAATAGATATCTTCTTATTTCTCAAGAATCTTGCTATTCCTTTCAAATTTTCCTTTATATCTTCCTCATTATTTACTATACATAGCTTTTTCACCATATTCATCCTTATTTGTTTATCCTCCTTAATTACTCTACTTTTTCTATTTCTTAGTCTATTGTACAAATCTTTAGGTATTTGACCTTTTATGCTATCAAATCTTTTATCTTTTAGAATCATATTTCTAACTACAACATTTTCTAGCTGTCTCATATCCATATTATTGTACAAATCATAATACTTATTTAATTACACAAAGTTTTTGTCATTAATAATTTTCATATTAAGATTTTTTTCCTTTGGCTTCCATTCTTTTCATCATGCTAAAGTCTTTGCTTCTTGATCTGCTGGCTCTACTGGTCCATCACCAGTTTCTTCTTTAGATTCTGAGGAATTGATTTTCAAGGTTCTTCTCCTCTTACTTGGTCCACTTGTTGTTTTCTTGAATCTCTTCTTAGGAGGGGGTTTAGTTTTCTCAAACCTTGTGGAATTTCTTGGTGCTAATGCTTCCTCTATTTTCTTTGGTTTCCTCAAGGGTTGTTGTTGCACAACTACTATATATGGCACTGTAGGTGCTTGCATACTTGTCTATGCAACTGTGACCTCTTCAATAGGTTTGGCCATTGCAATAGGTGTAGGGGTCAATAGTTTAGTTTGATCACTAGCCCTCATCTCTGAGGTTATCCCTTTTACCTCTTTGAATTCCTTTCTAGACATCCCTAAATATTTTAAGATGGAATCAATCACTTTGTCTAATTTTTCTTGATATCCTTGTCCATTATATAATTTTTGAATTCTTTCATCTTTTCAACATATGTACCCCATCTAGGGTTTCCAGAATCAACTTTAGAGTATAGAAGTATTTGCATAAAGCCTTCAATTAGTTTAGCACTCATTACATAACCCATACGTTAAATGAGCTTCACTTGAGGAACTACTGCCTCCATGCATTTGAAGTATGTTTCTACAATGAAACATGGTTCATCCGTGTATTTCTCTA
Source organism: Cupressus sempervirens (assembly GCA_028749045.1). Lineage (NCBI taxonomy): Eukaryota > Viridiplantae > Streptophyta > Pinopsida > Cupressales > Cupressaceae > Cupressus > Cupressus sempervirens. The sequence goes on along the minus strand of CM053783.1, from coordinate 192,444,570 downwards.
TCAGTATAGGAGGTATCCTATACCTTTTCTTCATTTTAGCTTGGAATGATTTCATCATTCTATCAATATCATTATCCTTGACTATTTTCGATTTAGATCTGTAAGCATGAGTGATAATTTGCATTGCACACTCACTTCCATCCCAATTTAAAATACCAAGAAACTTCTTTGCTGCATAGAAGAATATATGACTCAATAGGGATTCAAACCTAAAGACTACACTCCTATACTTCTTGATTTTTGATATGTTATCCAACAATTGAGTTTAGATAATATCACATAGATTAACCTTTCACCCTTTACTGCCATCACATAAGTTGCATGAAGAGATCCGGTATGCACTGAATCTATCCTAGATCCATGGTTGAACTTATATCCCAAAATTTTACTTATATGTCTCACTCCATCATCTTGAATGGTGTTGATCTTCATGTTTCTTCCATCAAAACTTGTATTGAGATTTGTTTCAACTAATCTGTGCACATTCTTTATGTTTACAAGATTGCATCCTTCATTGCTCAAAACTCTGACATTGTGAATTAGGTCATTATCAATGCATATAGTTGAATCTCCCAACCATAGAAGGTCATCATGAACTCTACTTAAAATGATTCTTGTCCATTCGTGGTTATCAAAGTCCATATAGAACATATGCTTAAGTAGGTTAAGTTGTTCTAGGTATGCATATTCTAGTTTCAATGACACATCATTATTGCACATTCTCTCCAATTCCTTATGAATCCTAGTATCTCCTAAGCTTTCTATTTTATAGTGAATGTAACTTCTTATGTCTTTGACATGAAGAACATTTTTTGTTACTTGCAAAAATGCTCCAATGGGGTCATCAAGTAAGGAAACAAATGCATGTTTCTTGAAGTTATATCTAGGTCTATCACTAATATTAAACACTCCTTGTGTTTCCATTACTAAACTATGCTCAATGAATTTGAAAAATACCTCAAATTTACATTTTAGGGTTTTCAACAATCGCACATATCTGCAAACTTCTTTAGGACTTCAAATCTCTCTTCAATCTTGCACTTAAGATTTCACACAAGCAAATGATGTTCATAAATCAATTTGTGTCCTTTAAATCTTTTGCAATCTCTACTTCACATTAAATTTTTATCTACCACCAATTAAAAATATTATCTCTGTATAAAAGAGAGGTTACTTTTTTTACATAACCTTACACTAGTCATATTAAGCAATGTGCACTTCACTGTAGACTCCTCTCAATGTCTAGTATATACTGCTAACTACACAACTTGTGATATTCTCTCTAACATCAATTACTATTAACTGACGCACTATTTTATTGAGAATGCTTAATGCAGGTAAGATGGGTCATAGACAATAAGTGACTTTACAATCTTATCGGGTACATTAGGATGTGCTTCTTCCTGAACTCTAAGAGAAGTTCTAGTTTCTTTTTCCTTTACAAATGTTTCCTTAAATTCTTATGTCAACTCCTTCATTTCTTCCTTTAGACTTTCATTATTTCTTCTATTGTTCCTTCTGTAGTTTTGATTCCTATTAAAGTTTCTTCTATCCATTCTACAAAACTTTGTTGTGTGTCCAAAGTTATTACATAATTGACATATAGGTACATTCCTTCTTTGTTCATTATTTTGGTTGTCAGGTGCTCTGGAATTCCTTTCTATGTGTCCAAGATTGTTGCATTTCTAACAAACAATTTGTCTTCTTTCTCCACTTTCATTGCTATGAGATCTTCTTCTATTGCCTGCACAGTTAGTGTTCCTAAATATTCTACTATTCGCATTATCATTATCAAATTTAAGCTTCTTACAATCTACTACACGATGTCCATATCCATGACAATTATGAAAATAAAAATTTGAAATAGGTTTAAAAGACTTACCTTTGCAATCGTCACCAGTATGTTGAAGTTCATTACACCTAGCATGAGTTTCATTTCTTCTATTATCCTCATCTTGATCATATTCTTTAGATTTCTTAGAGTGAGTAACATTCTCCTTGTCTTTAGGTGTATCATCTACTTTTCTTGTGTTTAGATCCTTTTTGACTTCGGGAGTATCAGGTTATTTTCTCTCAATAGATTTCATGGCGCATTATCTAAGGAAGAATCCAAGTCCAATCTTGTCATAACTAGGTCACTGTATAGATATTTGTTCTTCAATATTTTCACTACTAGTATATAGTTTCTCAAGTTTTTGTTTGGTTTGCACCAATTCACCTTTCACAATAGTGTTGCATTTCTCTAATTTTGCATGCTCCAACTTAATAGATTCCAATTTAGATGTTACTTTTCTTAACTTAGATCTTAGATCTATATTTTTAGCTTTTATTTTAGAGTCGTTCTTTCCTCCATTTTTCTTAAGACTTAGCTTGATTTCAACTATTTTTAACTCATGTTTTAAGATCTCATTTTATTTATTTAGATCTTCAATATCATCATGATTGGTTTGCTCACTAGGTCCTTTTTGCTTTAGGTCATCTATCTTGTCCTTTAGTTCACCAATGTAAGCTTTTGAATCTTTATATCTATCTTTTAGGCCATGTCTTTCATCAGTAAGGAGATCAATTTGTTCAAGAGCTTCTTCAAGATTCTTCTTCAACTATTCCATATCCATAGGGATCTTATTCAAGTTGTTAAGCCTCTTCTAAATAACTAAGCTTTGATACCGATTGTTAGAAATATATAATACTGAGAGGTGGGGGTGAATCAGTATTTTCAATCTTTTTGCCCACAACTAAATATTATTAATTACTTTAATACATGCATAAGGAAGTAAACCAATAATACTAAATAGTATAAACAACCATACACAAAGAGATCTCATAAAACCATATTTTGTTGACTAGGGAAACCCTAGCCAAGAGAAAACCCTAGTGGGGATGAAACCCACAAGATGATTCATTATATATAAGAATCTAGTTAAGGATATTGACTCTATTAGGAGTCTATGAAGAATGTATAGTGTCTTGAGTCCCTATTAAGAGACTAGGCCTTGTTAGAAGCCTCAACCCTGTTAGGAGTTGCTTCAACCCTATTAGGAGTTGGCGGATCATACACAAATGTGCAAGAAGAGCTCACTACCCTAACATGCAACTATACAATAAGCTCTTCAAGAACATATATATACATACAATACTAGATCACTTTTTGCACTTCACAATTCTTCTGATTGTCATTTCTTCATACAAGGAGTGACTGCACATATATCAATTTGCATCATATCTTGCATTACTTTGCATCACATATCATAGTATCACATTGCATACTAGCTTCGCAATTGAAGTTCTTTACTTATATCAATCATATTAATAAATTATTCCTTAGTCAGCTCACATTTTATCCTTTGAGTTGGCTCATCAAGATTTAGTAATCAAAACAATTCTATAAGTCGTACAACTCAATTTCCTAGCATGCTCTGTTCTGCACTATGAAGTAACTGCATAGGAATTTCCTTCATAACTTAAACTTGGTTGCTCATACAGACATATGCACTGGTATGCATCATCAGATTGATGTCATGCAATATTCCAAGGGAATATTCCTCTATCAATAAATCTCATCATGCTACTATAACATTGTCCAATACTTAGACAATTTTCATTCACAAATAATTACAATTAAACTACAAAACATATGTTGCCATAAATAACAACCACATATCTCACCTAATTTGACTGATTGGTCATATTGCCAATAGATTAACCCTAAAGATCTATGGGTAGGATTATGTTTAGGGTATTCATATGTAAGAGATAATAAAAGGGATGAATCACAGTGAAAGGATAGATTAATAAATAGATCTAATAAGCTTAAAGGAGAGGCCCTAAATATTTCAAGTTATCTTGTATGAATACTTAATCATTTTTATACAAATTTTGTAAAGTCTTTCATAGGAAATTTAAGTTCATATTTAACTTTTATTAAATCCTCTAACAAGGTAAATGCCTGCACTAGTAGGATTAAATTTCTTAGTTGAGAAGTCTTAACAAGTTAAAAATACAATTAACACTATATTGGTCACTCCTCAGAGATTAAAGTTTCTGAAAAGGAAACACTATTGTATCCCTGATCAAAAAATCTTTTTGACTGTAGTGAAAAAGTTGCAGGTTCCATCCCCATTGCAGTTTTTTCCTCTGATCAAGGGTTTTCTATGATACTAAATCTATGTTTTATGTGTGTGTTCATTATTTTCATGGATTATTGTTTATTTTCACATATAAAAACTATTAATAGTTAATGATAATTCTATTGGTTACATCAGCATGTTATCCAATTAATGATGGAATTGGATACTAGTTAAAATATCATCAAACTAAAATTTTCTTAGGTACTAATTCAATCACCCTCTCAACACTTAACCTTTCCTGCATGTAATTAATAGAAACTATGGCTAGTCTACAACTAAAATGTACTAGGTTATAGATAACCTCTTCTTCAATCCCATAATTCTAGCTCTCATAAATAAATATGGATATAAAAAGAGATTTAAAAGTGGTCCTCAATATGTGCTTGAAACTATACACAAAATTTGCACTTGCACACAATAGGGGAGAATTGGTCAATGGTGAGGGGTTTTGCTAATTCGGGCCTTGATTGATCAGGAACCAACCTTAAACATGGAAATATAGATAAATAAAGCAATTCTAACATGTAGTAGACGTAGATGTAACAATGTAGAAAATCATAGAAATGTTGATGCATGCAATAACCTTGACACAACACTAATACAAAAGGAAGATTATGTAAGGAAAAACCTCATGGATGAATTTTCTTGCAATATTCCTTAATGATGAATGCTTATGTAGAAGTAGATATCCTCTGTAATGACAAAACTTTACAATGAAGCTAGATCTAGGAGGAGGAATGCATGATAAAGGATGGAGATCTTAAATTCTTGAATGAAGATTTCCTTTCTTACTTGCTAGAGAACTCCTTGAATACACCTTGAGAATGGATAACTTGTGTATCTAAGAGATGTCCAAATGAGGAGATAATTGTTGGTATGTGGAAGTAATAAGAGGAAGGGTGAATTAGTGGAAATGGGTCAACTATAATTTAAAACTACTACTCTAATTAACTTAAACTTACTTCCAAAACATAAACATCTTCTAGGATCTAACTCACTATAGGCTCTAGAACTCCTTCAAAGATTCTAAATTGTTAAAGGATCTATGCAAAGAATCTAGTTGAGGTTTATAGCATGAATGTTCATGATATTCCTATGGGGAAGTATCCTAGCATTGCCAATGCATTAGGGATATTATTAGCATGATTATCTATTGCATTGATGACTATGTTTATCATTGATGCCAATAAAGTATGATTCTATGAAGACTGGTAGAGTAGCTGATAGAGATAGAGACCATCTAATTAAAGGAGTGAAGATGAGATCAAGAAAAGTTAAAGACATGTTCTATAGAGTGTCCTGATAGCGTAGCTAAGACAACATGTAGAAATTCAAGGACTAGTAGCAATTATTTGAGATTTATAGAAGATACTTTACAAAAAAGGTTCCTAAGAAGTAGTTTCTAGTAATTGGATTATATTTGTTAAAGTACACTTAGAAAAAGGTAGAAGACATCTTGATGATGATGCCAGTAAATGCACAAAGTCCAAGGTCACATGTATGAAAGATTTGTAAAGTTTGTGAGCCAACAATGTTATGTGATTATGAAAAGATGTAATGTAATTAACATGTTATATTTTTGAGGTCCTATTGTAATTGTAATTGAGAAAGCATCAAGGATGACTCAATCAAGTATTTTGAGGACTTGGTATAAAGGAACATTATTTTCCTTGTGATGAAGTGAATAAGTAAGAATGAGATGCTTTTGAGATAGATAGTGAATTGTAAGTGTGAGTTACATGTGAGTAAGTGATCAAAGGGATTACTATGACATAAGTTTATGGATCTGGTGTTGAGACCTAAGGAGTATTTGGTGCAAGAGAGGCATCGTGTGGGTACCATCCCTACCAAGGTTTTCCCTCTTATCAAAGATTTCCCTAGTTAACATATCTAGTGTTATTGTGTATGGTAATCTTCTTATGGTTGTTGTTTATGTTGATCACATGTTTGAGAATTAATAAGGCTAATAAAAATTGTATTGATTAGATAATTGATTCACCCCCCGCCCCTCTTAGTTATCTTGGTGGAATTTACTTTCTAACAATTGGTATCAAAGAATCATGTCCTTGAAGGAAAATCTTAATAGCTTAAGGAGATCAATGATAGGTCATTTTTGAAAAGAAAGTCCTAAGTTTGATGGAGTTAACTATGACATCTGGAAAGATAAGATGAAGACACATTTTTTATGCATGGGTCCATGATATTGGTTGATGACTAAGAATGCAAAGACCATAGTTGAAGAAATAAAACTTGAATTATGTACTGAAGCTAAAAGAGATTTTTTCATGTGTAATATGCTTGCTAGAGAAGCAATTTTGTTAGCTCTTCTTGAAAATGAGTACAATCAAGTAAAATCTTTGAGATTATCTAGTGAAATTTGGAAATCTTTGGAATTTACTTTTGAAGGTGATAAACATGCTAAAAGGATTAGATTACAAAATTGGATATATCTATTTTAAGAAGCTAAAAAGATGGAAGGTCAATCTGTAAGAACTTATATAGGTAGAATATTAGAAATTGTTGTAGGAATCAAGGTATGTGAAGGAAATAAAGAAGATGAGATCATATGAAAAATCTTCAAACCTTTGACACCATAATTTAAGCACACAATGCAAATGATTGAGCAAGTAATATCTTGAACTAAGAAGTTCTCTAGAGAGACTCTTCTTGGAAGATTGGAAGCAGTAGAAATAAGTTTGAATATTATGGAGATTTTCCTAGAGTGGAGATTTCCTTTAGTGCACTGTGTTTTCAACCTACCTTGTATAGGAGTGCAAGCACCACTGGATATTATGCTAGGAAAAGTAGATCAAGATCTAAAAAGAACAAAAATATTGAAGAAGGAATTTCCTTGCTTGTGAGAAGAGAACTAGATGGTAAGAAAATATTTAAATGTTGGACTTGTGAAGAATTTAATCATTATGTGTCTAAATCCTAGAGAATTTTTTTATGAAAATAATATTGATGAACTAGATGAAAGAGTTCTAAGAAAAAGTCATGATGAGTTAAGATTTGTTTCTATAAAAGAAGAAAGTCCTAAAAAAGAAGTTAGAGAAGAAAGAGCCCTAGTGTCCCAAGATTTGAAAGTTGATTAGATCATAGATATTGGTTGTTCATATCATATGACTAGTGATATGAATAAAGTTGTTGAGTTCAATAGTTGTGACAGAGGAATTGTTAGTGTTGGAAACAATATGACTTGTCATGTTAAGGGAATAGGATATATTACTCTTGATGGTAAATGTAGGGCCCATTTGCCATTGCACCAAAAGCCATGACTGTTAGTGAACATGGAACACCATATAATTAACCCACCTGTAGGCAGGGAAGCACGTCGCATCACCCAACAATCTCCCCCTCGACGCGCATACTAGGTGCTTATGCAGGTCGGGAAGGCACCGGGGAGATTTGAACCCATGACCAAGCCAAAACCAGGCTCTAATACCAATTGTAGGGCCCATTTTCCATTGCACCAAAAGCTATGACTGTTAGTGAACATGGAACACCATATAATTAACCCACCTGTGGGCAGGGGAGCACGTCGCATCACCCAATAGTAAAACTAACAGATATGATGTTTATTTTATCAATGAAATAAAATATAATCTTATGTGTTGGATAATTGGTTGAAAAGGGATATCAATTATAGTTTATAGAGAAGAGATGTATCATCAAGGATAGAATGGTAAGATAATTGGTAGTGGAACAATATCAAGAGGTAATGTTTTTTAGCTAAATCCTACAAAGATGACATGCTTGGTTGCTAAAGTTGATAACAGCTGGTTGTGGCATATAACTTTTTGTCATATAAATTTTCATAATAATGTGAAAAAAAGAAATACATTTGTTGTTAGGGACTCTCCTATAATTTTGAAGCCTACTAACATTGTATGCAAGGAATGTGTTATGGCTAAACAAAAGAAAAGCTCTTTTCCTAGTAAGAAGTTCACTCCAACAACAAAGTTGGAGAATGGTCACACAAATTTGAGTGGTCCTACAAAGACAAGAGGATTCTAGGTGAAAGGTACTTTATGATTCTTTTTTATGATTCTACTAAGATGATGTGGGTAGCATTTCTTAAAGAAAATTTTAAAGCATTTGAGAAGTTTAAGATGTTTAAGAACAGAGTTAAAATTGAATCTAGATTAAAGATTAAGTGTTTAAGATTTGAAAGAGGTGGAGAGTTTACCTTGGATGAGTTTAACATTTTTGTGAAGTGAATGGTATTAAGAGACAACTCTCTACCCCTAGAGTGCCTGAGTAGAATGGTATAGATGAGAGAGGCAATAAGCCTGTAATAGAAGTAGTAAGAGCTATGATGTTTGAAAATGATGTATCAAAGACATTTTGGAGATAACTAACTAATACAACAATGTATACAATGAATAGAGTATAGATCAGAATAGGTACAAACAAGAATCCTTATGAATTATGGTTTTGACATGCACTGTCACTTAATTATTTTGGAATTTTTGGAAGAAAATGCTATATCAAGAGAGATGATTGTATTAGAAAGTTTTATTCAAGAAGTGATGAAGGTATGTTCCCAGTTATCCATTGAAAAGAAAAACTTATAGATGTTTTATTCAAAGGACTAAGACTATTGTTGAAAGTGGATAAGTATTTTTGAGTTCAAGAAAAGATACTTGATTATGGTTCTGATGAAGAAGCTAATTCTAAGGCTAACCAAGATAATATTGAACTATTTAATGAAATTAACAATGATTTGTAGAATGAGATCCAAGTTGTTGAATAGAGATAGAAACCAAGATTTGAAGATCTAAACCTAGAGTAGAAGTAAGAGTTGAGAGAGTGACACCAAATACGAATTTGGCAAAGAATCACCCTGTTGATCACATTATTGGGAGAAAAAATTGAGGAGTTTTGATAAGAAATACAGTACATGAAGAGTTATTCTTGACTTCTCAAGTAGAGCCATAGCTAATGCATTTCAATTTTTATCAAGATTTCAAGATGATCCTAAGGAAGCAAATTGTGCAGTAGTAAAAAGGATTTTTAGATATTTAAAGGGTACACCTAATTTTGGGTTGTGGTATACAAATCAAATTACTTTAATCTATGTGTATATACTAGCATAGACTAGGAAGGCAGTATGGATGATAGAAGGAGTGCAAATGGTGGAGCATTTTTCCTAGGAGGGACATTGGTTTCTTGGCTAGGCAAGAAACAAGATTGTATCTCATAGAGCACAACAAAAAAAGAATATGTAGCAGTAAAAAAAATTGCAATTAGATCATGTGGATGAAATAGATGTTGAAGGATATTGGAGTTGATTTTACTAAACCTATTGTCATACATTATGATAACACAAGTACAATAAATATGTCTTAGAATCTTGTATTACATTCTAAGATGAATCCCATATTTATTAAGTATCATATTTTTAGAGAAAAAGTTGTAGAGAAAGAGATCATATTAGAATATGTTAGTATAAAGGAGAAGATTATAGATATAGTTACAAAGCCTTTTCCTAATGATACATTTGAGTATTTGTGAGGTATGCTTAGGGTTATTCCCCTACCTACTTCAAAGTAGATGATACAGAGATTGCACCAATCTAGTGGTATAGAGAATTATTGTTTATCTAGATTGAATGATTATACTTCCTTTAAGGGGGATTATTTGTAGTCAAGTTGGGTCATGAAGGACTCTAGGTAATTGGTATTTGAACAGTGTCTTTGGACACTTGAGCTGATGGAAGATATTGCGTAGTAGATTGACATAATGATGTCTTTTTCATTGATGTCAAAGGGGGATAAAATACATGAAAAAAAAATCACATGAATTGGGAAGAGAAGTATCTCCTAAGAATGGGGGAGAGTTGTACATGAAAAATATTCTATCAAGAAAGTATTTGTTGTCAATGGGGGAAGTATATCAATGGGAGAGAAATGTTTTTTTCATCTATGTTTCCATCAATGCTAAAGGGGGAAATTTTTAGCATGAATGCTAATGATATTCCTATGGGGGAGTGACCTAGCATTGCTAGAGAATTGGAGAGATTATTAGCATAAATATGTGTTGCATTCCTTACTATATTTTTCATTGACGTCAACATACTAATGATTCTGTAAAGATTGAGAGAGTAGAAGATTATGATAGAGATTGTACGGTTTGAAAAGTGAAGATGAGATTGAGAAAAGTTGAAGGCATATTTTATAGAGTGTCTTGATAGTATGGCTAAGAATGCATGTAGAAAGTCAAAGATGGTAGTAGTTATTTGAGATTTACAGACAAAGTTCCTGAGAAGTGGTTTTTGGTAATTGGATTATATCTCCTAACAGAGATAAAATCTAGTTGAGGATAGTTGGATAGAGGTAGAAGACATCCTAATGATAACATGAGTGAGTGCACAAATTCTAAGGTCACACATATGAAATATTTGTAAAGACTATGAGCCGATAGTGTTAAGTAATTATGAAAAGATGTAATGTAGCATGTTATCTTAATGAAGTCCTATTGTAATTATAACTGAGAAAGTCTCAAGGCTTAAATGAATTATTTTGAGGACTTGGTATAAAGAAAAGTTATTTTCCTTGTGATAAAGTGAGTAAGTGAGGATGAGATGTTTTTGAGATAGAAAGAAAATTTTAAGTGCGAGGTACATGCAAGTAAGTGATTGAAGGGGTTAGTGTGATGTGATTTTATGGATCTATTATTAATATCTAAGGAGTATATGGTGCAATAAAGGCACAATGAATGAGCACAATGAATATATTTGACAAAGAGTGCTAGTGGACAATTGATTAATTGATATTGTTTTGAAAGGAATAATATAGAGACTTGTTGGATAGTGAGTTTGGTGGTCTTGCCTTTGAAGCTATTTGGATAGTGGGTCCTCTTGCCTTATGCAAATCCTAAGTGGGTTAGAATCTCCTCATAGGGATTCAAAGTCTCCTAATAGGGACTAAAATGTATTGAATGTATTTCACCAGCTCCTAATAGATTTCATCCTCTTACAAAGAACATATATATTAGTACATAATTTTGTGAGTGTCATCCCTATCGATGTTTTCCCTCTGATCAAGGGTTTCCCTAGTTAACATATCTAGTAGTATTATTTATGGTTATCTTCTTATGGTTGTTTTTAATGTTTCTCACATTTTTGAGAATTTTTAAGGAAAAGAAAATTTGTATTGATCAAATAATTGATTCACCGCCCAACCCCCCCCCAAGTTATCTTGGTGGACTTTACTTTCTAACAAAGGTCCACTTATTAAGATATTTCCTTCACTACAACTATTAAGAAACAACAAGTTGGATGATTTGTAAATAATAATTCTTCCTTATTGAATTTACTTTTCTCTATCCACTATATAGTTTCTCATTGCTCAATCTCTTCTTCACACCTTGACCACAAACTATATAATCATGAAATCTCTTACTGCTATCGCCACTCTCAACTTCTTTCCTCTTCAAATGGTAAAACATAAATATTTGGTCTTAATATTATCTAATCTTCATTGTCTATTTAAATTACAAACTTTTCATGAACATACCATATGTAATTTGCATATCCCTATGTACCTAACACATCTTTTATCATCACCTTGATCAACATTAGGGATAAGTTGTGTTATTCCCTAGAAGAGTAATAATGTATTTGACCTTCTCCAACTTCTTTTGGAATCTCCACCTCATGCTTACTTTGATCACATAATTTCCAGCACATCACTTCTCCATTTGATTAAGACACACCAGCATACCTTATATTCCAACCACATCAATCACATTGATCACTAATAAATTATCTATAAATGGTATCTTAAGAACATAATCAATATATTCTCCAATCATTTTCTAACACGTAAAACATTTCTCACCTATCATCATCATGAATTACAATCACGCATTTAACATTTACACAACTCATAGAGTCTTCACCTATTATTACTCCAATATTCCTACATTGCGTCTTGATCACCACAAAAAATATCTATATTATTGTTGTTCTTTCTACATACGAGTTATGACACTTAGTCATTTTCCTGCTTACCCTATCACTTGCCTTGCCTCACAGATCAATCCTTCTTTAAGTTGTGACTATGTCTCCATCAATTAAAATTAAACTCTTTACTACTTCAAAGTACACCTGTCAACCAATCAATTGTCTCTTGTCAATGCCAACAATCGTCTCCTTTGACATTGATGAAAGACTCTATTCTTTATGTGAAAATGATTCACCTTGTAGTTGTAAACTCCCCCATTCAATATTTGTGCTCCCCCTTTCTATTTGCACATTTATAACATATTCTTTCCTAGCAATGATAAAGGTAACCTATGCTCTCCTTGCATGTTTATTGTCTTCAAATAGATACTCACAATCTATCAAATAATTCTATGAAGTTTATCTTAGCTAACTCCAGTAATTTATCCATTGATTTCTCTGAGTGTTGTATAGTAACTATATGTCCATGTACACATGTTGTTGATTCTTTGATTGAGTCCATAGTGCTCATATCAAGTAGACCAAGTAGTCTTTTAGAATTCTTCACAATCTATTTAATCACGTCCACTGTAGATGCTTGATAAAACTATAACTCTAATGAGGTGGTCATCCTCTTTTCATGTTTTGTTAGTATCTTCTTTATTCTGTGTGCCATCAACTTCACCTCCACATTGTATTCAATTGCAAAACTTGAGATTGGATCAAACTTTTTGATTAAAGTGTCAAGTTATTTTTATGCCTCATTGTTTCTTTTCTCCAAATCATTGCATTTTAATAATTTTGATACTTTAGTCAATAGTTGAGTCAAATCTTTTAGTCTCACCTTTATTTCATTAACCTATAAAGTCTTTCTATCCTTGTCTACTATTTCCATCAACTATTTAGTCTTCTTCTCATAACCATCTTCTACCAACTCTATTATAGTTGTCTATATCTCAAGATTCTCTACAGTAGATTTGATTAGGGTATTCATGTGATCAATCATACTTGCATCTTGAGCATATCTAACATCAGGTACTAAATCTACTAGAATACCTCTATCCACCTACATTACTCTAGTTTTCTTATTATTTTCTTTCATTCTGTCTCTTGCATATTTACTTGTAGCTTCTTAGAGTATTCAAACAATTCTTTGGAATTCAGTTTTGTGATGTTAACATTATTTCATGTCTCATCTTCTCCTTCCTCTTCCTCATTTGGGCTAACCTTAATGGTAGGTTTACTTGTCTTCCTTTTACTTGTACTGCTAAAACTTAGTTTTATTTTCATTGTTACTAATTTCTTAGTAGTTATGACACTTTCTTCTTTCAAATCTGTTACCAGTTAACTAGGTTGTACCTTAGAAGTCTGATCAACCTCTTGATATGGAATATATTCTATTATCACTATATCTCCACCAATTTATTCTACTTATTTCATGTCATGACCTTGTTTAGGTGTCCTGAATTTAGTTTAGTCAATAATTTCTTATGGAATATAGGTTTGGGTAAAAAATAGTCTATTTGTTCTGCTTGGCTCATCACTAGTAAATATTTTCTTTGTCTCCTTTTCAACTTCAATGAAAGATCTGGGATAAGCATAATGAGTTTGGTTATGTTCATTTTTTTGGTGATATTTTATGGTTGTGGGTGCTTGTTCACTTGATTCAAGAGGTGGACATGGAGGTCTATCAAAAGGGTCATAGGAGATTATCAAAGGCCATAAAATATGGTCCAAAATGTCACCAAAAGTCTTGGAGAAAGAGGCAAGATAGGACTCCTAGGTGAGGAGAATAGTTGTTGTTGTGAGATGTGACATTGAATAATGGACCTATGATTTGTGCAGCACCTTGGAGGCATCAGTTGCAAACTCCATTTGTAGGAGTCACAATTGAAGGATTGAGTTCAATAAAAACATGATCAAGAGGAATGAAGATATGAAAATGCAATGATTTATTTCTAGTTTATCAGTACTACATTTCCATGAGACATGGAATTTTATTTCTCAAATCGGAGAATATGGTGCAGGAGCACCCCAACATTTATTTAAAATTTCAATCCCAATGTCAAAGATTATTAATGGCTATAAAGAATCCATAGAAAGACATTGTAATTGTGCAATATTGAAAAATTAAGATTTTCCAATGTTGCACCACATCGATATTATGAAGAATGATGGTACTCAAAGAGTCATGTATTTGAAGATTCATTTGTAATATTTGATAAATGGCTTAAGGTCATTTGAATAGATGAGCAATAGAGGTGAGAAAATGTAATTGTTCAAAAGCATCTAGCTATCCTGTAGGTACAGTCCAAGAGACTGAGTTTTTATGTCCAGGAAAGTAATTTGTTATCAGTTTTGAACTACATGATTTGTTTATAATGCATATGTTTGGTACTTTGGTATTTGCCCAAATTATTGTTCTGATCGATTTAGTCTTTCTCATCATGTTAATGTATTGCTGTTAAATTGGTGATCGATTGATAACTGGTTGTCTAAGTCAAAAACTTAATGGTTTAGTTCTTTCTTTGATAAAAATCTATGCTTCATTTTTTAGGTATTGGAAGATCTGATTTGGATCTGTTTTTAATCCATTTGACAAGAGCACAACCAAGCTTCTATCAATCAATTCATATATAAACATGATTTAGAGTATAGTATCAAGTTTCCTAATGTTTTGAAGTTGAAAACATTGAAAATCGATCCCAAGAATCGATCATGCATATGTTAAAAACCTATTTTGCTTTGAATAATGGATATATATCTACCAACCATGGTATTGGTTGTCGTTACTAAACCGACGAGAAGTTTTCTCTTACATTCTGCAAATGTCATTGGTTTGTTGAAGAAAACTATATGGAATAGAAACAAATCCCATTGAGGGTTGTAATTATGAGTTTCATAAAAAAACTAGATCATGATGTTTTGGTTTCCATGATCGGATATTTTGGAACAAATTTCAGAATTACTTCATGACTGATAATTGTTTGGCCTCCATTTGAAAAAAAATATTACTATCAGCTCTGTGAAAATTATTATATTCGTTGATTGGATTATGGATTGCAAATTACAATTGTATGATATCGGTTATATATTTGAAAGTTTTGATTTGGCTAAATGGAATATGAATCAATTACATATAAGTTAGAAATTGAATTTATTTGTATGATATCGATTTGCCAAATTACTCTAGGATATAAAGCTATTTCTATTATGTTTGATTCCATCATTTTCACGGTATGGATTATAATGACCAATTACTAAAGTTTATAATTAAATTGGATTTGGATTGTGATGTTTACTAAAATGGTGGCATGGATTATAAAGGTTATGTTGCAGATTGTTAATTTCTTGGAGTAGGTTAGTACTCTCGAAGCATGATATAGTTGGCCTCTTATCACTTATTCTTTTATGATAATGAGATGTCATTCCAATATGAAGATTGACTCTTTTGTTGCAGCTCCTTGAGTTGATGAATCCCTTGAGGAGGGTACCATTTGAGTTTTCTCTACTCAGTAGCCTTCATTTTTAGTCATTCTTTCATAGTCTCATTATGCACATTTTGAGTGCCACCAACTAGAATCCTTATAGCTTTATTTCTGAGTATGAACTTTTTTCTATAGGCTTCAACATGATCTTAATATTTGCAAGATCCAATTCAGTAGATATTTCCATAAATTCTCTTTGTTGACCCTAGAGGCAATCTTGGTATTATCTATTAGTGCAAAACACTTAGTCATTTACAAGTGGTCAACATTATGGCCGAGCCACAATAAAGGTTGAGCTACAAAGAGCAATAGTGCATATACAGTAGGTAGGTAGGTAGTAGTTGTCAAGCATATACAGTAGTTTCCAAGCTATCCAGAAGGTAACTGATGATATAAGATGAGTGTCACATGAGTTGAGTAATTCAAACAAGAAAAAATTTAAGTTGAGTGTAGCATATGTCGAGGATCAATAGGAAGAATCAATTACAACCGAGCATCAAAGGTTATATGTGTTGAGTTATGCAATGTGTCTATATGAGTTTTGAAATGGTACAAAATCTTATGTAAACTATTTTGTCGAGTATGAAACGTATTTCTAAGATTGAGGAGAAGATCAAGGAGGTGATTATGCCTTTAATCTAGTATCACTAATCCATATGCTATATACATAACCAATCAAAAAAAAGGAAAGATTAAGCAAAAAAAAGATGAAGGATAATCATTGATTTTAATCTAGAAGATTCTTAAGTTTTCTATATAAGTAGGGTTTCAAGATTGAATATATTGTTTTGATTGGTGGAATTCATGTATGCAAAGATGAAGGAGAATTAGTGATTATCAAGTGTTGAAGGACTAAAGTCGATAGAGAAGTGTAGTGAGAAGATATTGCAGAATAGTCACATTGAGGTGACCAGATATTGAAGAGATAATATATGTTATCTACAAACTAGTGCAGAGCGAAGGATCATGACATTGTTATAGTTAATCAATGTATCAAGTGAATCTCTTAACAAAGTGGTCCTAACAGACCTATTGTAAATATCCTAATAGAGTATTCACTTGGTTATGAAGTTTAAATCCTTTTGTAAAGGTAGACTTAATAGTCTTGTATTCTTTTAGCAAAGAAACCCCTCACATGGTAGATCATCAGAAGTGATAAAATTGTATCCCTAACAGGCACTTAAGTATTGCATTAGTGAAGACTTTGTGGGTTCCATCCCCACTAGAGTTTTACCTTAATATTAGAGTGTTTATATGATACCATATCTTGTGTTTTGTTCATATTAGTAGATGTGAGATATGTTATTACATGATATTGCATGGTTGACTACATGCAAGGTTAAGGTTAATGAGGTGTATGGTGAATTATGTTGAGTATGGTAAATATTTTGGAGATACTAATTCACCCCCAACCACCCACCCCCCCCCCCCCCCCTTGTCAGCATCTCACTCTCTAGTTAATAATTCTAAAAATTTGTATCAAAACTAAATTCTCTAACTAAGAAGTCTAACCATTTCAGATTCAAAGGTCTTGGGGATAGAAGCCTACAAACTAGGAATGGAGATTGAAAACTAGAAGCATAATTTGTAGATTGTATTGGAATAAGTTAAGGCTATAAAGGAGGAGCTAAGGAAATCCTTGAAAAGAAGGAAGGAGATGGAAAACCTACAAAATGACACACAATACCAGGAAGAAAGAATTCAAAACATATGTGATGAAGGAAGATCTAGTGAATCTGATGTAGCAATAGCATATCTATTGGAAAAGAGCAACAATCTGAATAAAGAAATAAGATCACTAAAGAGAGAACATGAAATGCACTCAATAAGACTATGTGAAGTCATGGAATAAAAGATAAAAGCTAAAGATGATAGGGAAATGGTAGACAAAGATAAGAGACAAATGGCTACAAGACTTGATGAAAGGGTCACTAAAATATAAAGGATGGCATACAATCAATTTGAAATGGTCAATCAGTTACTAAGTTCCAATCATGAAATTGTTAGGAAGGTGGGACAGATTGCAAACTTGAGATTAGAAAATAATCAATTGAAAAATTAATCGAGATCTGAAAAATAAATCATGAAATAATGAATATATCTAAATAGAGCATGAAAAAACTTGAATAGTTAAAATCACAAAGAAGACCTGATGATAATACTAGATTAGGTTATACCAAGTCCCTATCATTTGTTGAGAAAGGTGAGTCATTAAAGCATGGAGAACAAAGGAATGTATTTGCAAAACCAAAGAGTAAGAAGCTTACATGCTATCACTATAGAAACTAGGTCATACAGTAAATATTTAAAAGAGAAAAACTGGTAAGTCCAATCCTAAACCTAAAATTGATAGTTATTGCTTTAATTTCAACAAGTAAGGACATTGAGCATATGAGTGTAGATCAAATATTAGTAAGGCACCAACTATATCTAGATTTTAAAGTTATTGCTTTCACTGTCAGAAGGTTAGTCACTTAAGCAAAGACTATAGGTACCGAGCATCAACATCCAATGATGAAGAGAAGAAAGGAAAATAAAATGTTAGTATTTGAGGATTAAGAAGCCAAATGAATCAAACCTAGAAGAAGAAATCTAAAGGAAATAACAGTTCGAATGAAGTACTTGAGGTGACCCAATCCAATGGATCAAGTGACTCCACCACAAAAAACTAAAATAGAGAAGTAAGTATGGATCTTCATTTCAAATTGTCAAATTATACATCAGTTCCTCATACTAAAAGCATAAAAGTCCAAATGAACATAAGATTAATTACATAAGGACATATTTGTAGCATGAAGAAGAACTAAAAATGTCAACTGAGTGAATGTGTTTGGATACCAAGTTGCAAAGTTAGTAATGACCAAGTGTCAGTATTGAAGATTAAAAAATGTTAAGTGGTTGAATAAATTGTTTAACAATGACTTAGTCATGGCATTGGCCTAATTAAAATTGAAGGAATTTTGAGAAGTGTTATTGTCGAGTTTTGTAGTAGTGGCCAAGATAGCTTGTGATGCACCCACTCTATGTACAGAACATTAATGAGGCCCTAAAATTACATTTTTGACCTATATAAAAAAATTATCATTCATTCTAATCACTTTATATTTGAACTTTGAAGATAAAATTAAGCCTGAGTAATTTATGTGCATATTTAAGTGATTCAAAGAAGATTTTTGTGTGTGTCATCAGCATTGGAAGTAGATTTATCTATTGTTGTTTTCCAGCCGAGTAAATAAAATTTTAATGTGATCAAACCCTAATCAAGATTACAACATCTAGCTCATCAGTTATAGAGAAGACAATGTAATCAAAGGAAACAAAGGTTAGTAATGTTGATGTAGTTAGGAATGAAGTATGTAATCACCTAAATTTAGGGCATACCCTAAGATTATAGAAATAGGAAATTTTTTGGGTGCTCTATCTTTGATACTGCTAAAAGTTATATTGAGCCACAATGTTTTTTCATGCTACATGTTCAAGATTGGTGAGGTTGGTGATTTTGAACTTAGAAGTGCATATGAGAAGTTGTCAATAGATGGAAGACTAAAGGGTGAATACAAGCACATTACCAAGAAAGGCCTTACCCATGCCCTAAAGTTTCCTATGGTTTTCAAGATTGATTGGATAAAGATTTTGTTAAGCCGAGTCTATGAAATGAAGTTATGGTTGGAAAGAGGACAAATTGGGATTACTAGGAAGATCATTCATTGTGTCACTAGATATCTTGTTATGAAGAAGTTTAAAACCATTTAATGCTAGAGCAAGGAAGTTATTGAGGCTAACACATTGGTACAATGGAACAAATGGAGAATGAAAATTTCAACTATTATAGATGCAGAGATTGACTTTTTTGTTAGGGTTATTGTGCATAAGTTCTACTAGTCTAGTTGTCTAGATGGTTTTCTTTGTGTGGTTGTAGACATTACATGGAAGATAGTGAAGAAGGATTATAGTTATGACATTTCCAACATACAACTAAAGTAATTGATTGAGAACTTGGAGAGAATTAGGAAGGAAAATAATAGTATGTGTAAGTTTGACTCTCTTCTTTTCTACATTTTATTTTATGTTCAAATTTATTTCCCTACCATTGGATATGTAACATAGAACAAGAATAAGCCTATCAAACAATAGATAAATGAGTTTATAAACCAAATGGGTGATAATTTTGAACAAATCATGGATGGTTATTTTGAGGAGTTTAAGCAAAAAATGAAGAATAGGACAAGGATCCCCAAATCCTTAGTTGACAAGTATTATGATGAAATCTATTTTTTAGTGGACATAGATAAAACACATATGTAGGTAATTATACCAAGAATATTATAGTAAAGGTCATTAGGCTATGAAATCAACATTGATGAGGCTAGTGTAGCCATTAAAACATTATTAGATGGACCTATTGATAAAGATGTCGAGCCATTAGAAAAATATGAGACTGTTAAGGTGAAAATCACAATGGAGTTAAATGTTCCCAAGATGGGAAAGAAGAGGAAAATCATGATATAAAATTTGGAAAGAGCATTAGGAGAAGGTACAGAATAAGAACAACCATTGTAGATCACCGAGGGAAAAGGAGAAGATATGTCAAGTGATGAAAAGGAAGGTAATGAAGAAGAAGAGGTTGAAGGTAAAGGGAAAGAAATAGCTTCTGATAAGCCATAGGGAAGCAAAGACAAGAAGAAGGTCACAATGCTTTGCCAAACAACCTAAAGAGTTACAAGGCTAAGGAAAAGGGAATCTACTATAGAAGTGGATGAGACTCTGAATGGAATTCTTAAAATTACTAAGCCTATTCAAGACAAGAGATTGAAAAAGATGAAAGATATCATAGAAGAGGCTTAAGTCAAGAAGATCCACAAAGAAGAAGTGGAGAAAGGTTATAATTACAAACGATTATGATGATGATGAAAGGATTGAGTCAAATGACACCACTAAATTCAGAATTGCAATACATAAGCCACCTCAAATAATTGATGATATTTGTGACAATATCAAGGAGCGTGCAAGCTTGGATGGTTTTAAGTTTCTGAAGTATGATAAATTGAATAAAGTAGATGAGGCTAAGGTTGAAGAAGTAGTTATTGATATGATGGAAAATTTCAAGTATACACCATTAAAATTAAGTAACATGATATCTAATGTATTGTATGGTAAGATAGATGGAAAATGGAAGAATGCATTGATGACTAAGAGACAAATTAGAGAAGGCACACTTTCCCAAATTATGCCAAAACTAAGAAACAAATTTCTAAAGCTATGAATGACTACAATAAAAAAAATTGTTCATAAAAGAAGAGAATTTTTCATTTTGAAAAGTAAAATAGAAAATGTAGTGGACAAAAGTAAAGTTATATGGAAGAAAATATATGGATTGATGTTAGATAATGAGAAGAAAGATGAGGATGAGAAAGTTGAACCTAAAAATGTAGAGTTGGATACTAAAGAGTACATCTATGATGACACTGAAAATATTGCAGATACAATCCACACCATGGTTCAATAAAATGAAGGTCAAACTAACATAGTTATGATTGAAGACAAGCTAGAGTCAAGCCCAACAAATGATGTATCACATGAAGAAAGTATCGAGGGTGAAAGAAAGAGTGAAGGTTATATGTTAATTGAGCCAAATAAAATGGATAAATATCTACTATCCAAGTCAACTCATGAGATCTTGTTGAATCTGAATCCTGTGATAGAACAAGTGAAAGACTATCCAAAGATTGGTACACAAGAGATTACACATGAGGTAGATTAAACACATATTATTTCTACTATTCCTAGTATTTCTCATAGTTATAGTGATGTAAATATTAGTCAAATTGAGCAACAGTGTCAGATGGATAATTAAGGTGATAACACCCAAAGAAAAAAATAGAAGAATGATGTCAAAGAGGGAAATAATAATGTTAATATAGATGGTGAGAAGGACAAAAAGAGGCAAGGTGATAGAGAAAATCAATCTACTACTAGTGATAGAAAAATTACCTTGGGACCTTTGAATGAGGAAGAAAAAGGGGTTGGGTAGTAGAGTTCCACTAGTGAGCTCAAAATTTAAGATAAAAAGGAAAAGAAGAATAAATATGTACACTAGTATATACTAGTACTAAGGAGAGAAATCTTTAGGAGACAAAGAAAAATGTAGAGACTCAAAAGGTCAAGGAGATCAAAGAGTAGAAACCTAGATAGAATTTGGGAGTCCATGCATAAGAACTACAACAAACATTTCTGAGTTGCAGCACTCCAGATTCCAAGGGGCTACAAAGGGTAAGTTAGTTACTCTTCATGAAGAGATCATGATCCCTAATTGGAACACATCTAATATAAGTGTTGAACAAATGAGAAAATTTAGTGATTTTTTATATAGAAATTCCAAGAAAGAGGATCTAAGGAGAAAGAATCAACAAAGATAGGTACTCTATGATATTAAATATATATTTCTTGAGACTGTT